>SJYT01026699.1:97209-125859 GCA_006410635.1 Cephalophus harveyi | reverse complement strand
GCTGTGGTCCTAGTGTGATTAGATTGACTAGTTTTCTGTGAGTGTGGTTTCAGTGTGTCTGCCCTCTGATGCCCTCTTGCAACACCTACCATCTTACCTGGGTTTCTCTTACCTTGGGCGTGGGGTATCTCTTTACAGCTGCTCCAGCAAAGCACAGCCACTGCTCCTTACCTTGGACGAGATGTATCTCCTTACTGCCGCCCTTCCTGACCTTCAATGTGGGATGGCTCCTCTAGGCTCTCCTCTGCCCGGGCAGCCACTGCTCCTTGGGTTGCTCCTCCCAACCACCGCCCCTGGCCTTCAGTGCAGGGTGGCTCCTCCTGGCCACTGCCCCTGACCTCGGACTCAGGGTGTCTCCTCCCGACTGCCACTGACCTCAGACGTGCGGTAGCTCCTCTCGTCCGTTGCCCCTGGCCTTGGGTAGCTCCTCTCAGCCATTCCTGCACCATCACAGCCTGGCACTCTCGGCCGCTGCCCCTGACCTCGGACGTGGGGTAACTCCTCTCGGCTGCGCTGGGTCGCAGCCGCCCGTGCTCAGTGCACCGGGTCGCAGCTGCCCGCGCTCCCACACACCCACACAAAACTGCCCACAGATTTGTATAGAAGCTTTATTCATAATTAGCAGATGAGTATTGCTAAGGAGGGAAGCCAATCTGAAAAAGCTACATACTGCATGATTCCAACTATATGATATTCTGGAAATAGCAAAACTTATGAAAACAGTAAAAGGATTAGTGGTTGCTATATGTTTGGAAATAGGGAGTGCATAGACTGAGCATGGAGGATTTTTAGGCCATAGTGAAAATACTCTATATGATGCCATAATGATGGACAGATGTCATTATTCATTTGTCCAAACTCAGAGAATGTGAAGCAGCAAGAGTGAATGGTAACGTAGACCATGGACTTGGAGTAATTACAGTATGTCAGTTTTATCTTAATCAATTATAGCAAATTAATTAACATAATTATTAATAGTTGTCCCACTCCAGTTGAGGATATTATTATTGGGATAGTTTATACATATGTGGGAGCTGAAAATAGTAATTAAATGAAAAATATGTTCTCAATTTTGCTGTGAAACTTAAACTGCTCTTAAAAAATAAAGTCAATTAAAAAATAAACATTTCAGAAATTTTATGGTTGAACTTGCATGTTTCAGGCTTTAAATAAATTCATTAAACATTATGAAATATTATTTTGTCTATTATTTGGAATTGACATATTTGCTATGGGTTGCTTTCTCATCCTTATATTTACTAGACTTTATTTGATATATTAGTAAGATTGAAAATCTGTGCAAGAGTTTATTGGCCTTTCAGATTTTCTTTTTGGTGAAACCCTTTGCTAATCTTTATATTAGTGTATAGTAGTTTTTTCAAAATATATTTTGCCTGCTAGTTGTTCATGGATTCTTTGGGATCCCACACATATTGCCTGGAATCTGTGACTAATGTTTTCACTTTAATAATGCTATACTGTATTCATTAAGGACTAATATTCTAGGTTCAGGGGTTGAGGTGGGAATAAGATTTTTTTCTTCTTAAATGAAACAAGGTGGGGGTCATAACCAGGTTATAAGCTTCAATGCCTGCTTCTGACCCTTGACATTCAGAAGGGCTTAAGAGGGGGATGCATACTGCTGCTGCTAAGTCGCTTCAGTCGTGTCCGACTCTGTGCAACTCCATAGACGGCAGCCCACCAGGCTCTGCCGTCCCTGGGATTCTCCAGGCAGGAACACTGGAGTGGGTTGCTATTTCCTTCTCCAATGCATGAAAGTGAAAAGTGAAAGTGAAGTCTCTCAGTCGTGCCCGACTCTTAGTGACCCCATGGACTGCAGCCTACCAGGCTCCTCCATCCATGGGATTTTCCAGGCAAGAGTACTGGAGTGGGTTGCTACTGCCTTCTCCAAAGGGGATGCATAGCTGGTATTATATTACCACTGAGGAGTGGTTTACACACACTAAAGTCAAAAGAGACTGGGAGCTGTGAAATTGTTCTGACTGCTTTCAGATCTCCAGGAAAACTTGACCCTTTCCCATCCTGGGAAAAATAGCACTTCCATTAGAGGATCTACCTGTAAAATAGTGGTGACCTGAATAAGATTACATTGCCTCAGACAGTACTGGAGAGATGCTTATTAAGCACCATTTTTTATGATATTGGAGCTTCCTAGGTGGCTCAGATGGTAAAGAATCTGCCTGCAGGCCAGGAGACTTGGGTTCAGTCCCTGGGTCAGGAAGATCCCCTGCAGAAAGGCATTGCAACCCACTCCAGTATGCTTGCTTGGAGAATCCCATGGACAGAGGAGCCTGGTGGACTATACAGTCCATGGATTCACAAAGAGTCAAAGAGCTGGACATGACTGAGCAAGTAACACTTTCACTTTATGGCTTGGGGTGAGAATATTCCCGGGTCTTATGTAGTTTCATTCTGTGAGCATTCTGTGCTTACCTACACTGGTAACACAGAGGTAGCTTTTAAATATGAATGTTACTGACATAGTCAATGTTTCACACACAATATTCATGCCATAATCCAGCATACTTTATTATTGTTGTTTCATCAATATATTTTGCAAAATGTTTAAGTTTCAGTCTTTAATTTTAAGGAACAGTGCAGTGACAAAACCAAGCGAGTCATTTTTACAGAAAAATGTGCACAAAGGACCCCAAGCTCTGGTAAAAGGGACTATCACAGGAACTCATTACCCAGATAAAGGGTTTTCATTTTAATGTGGCAGAATTGCTAGTTGTTTCTTTTGGTTTTGATATATGTGTGTATGCTTTTTTTTCTTTTGCACTGTTTAAGCTATTGTTCTCTAATATTGAAGAAAGGAAAATATTTTTCTATGTATTCTTTTAGTATTTTAAAAGCATTTTCAAGTATTTTTGGATAGTCTGGAAACTATATTATATTTGGAGTTGTATTTTAGTTTAGTTTTTTTTTTTTTTCTCCATCTTGGTAATCAACTGTCCTGATACTGTTTTTTTATTGAATGATTTATCCTTTTCTATTGAACTGAAATTCTAACTAGCTATACACAGAGCTTTCACATATGTGTAGAGGTATTTCTTGATTTTCTATTTTAGTTTATTATTCTATTCATCTTTACATAAAAACTGTGCTAATAATTAGATTAAAGCACAGTTTTTGTGTAAAGATGAATAGAATAATAAACTAAAATAGAAAATCAAGAAATACCTCTACACATACGTGAAAGCTCTGTGTAATATTCTACTTATGTCTTGCTAGATGGTAAGATGAATGAATCCATTCCTCTCATGCCTCACTCACATTTGCTCTGGCTAAGTTGGTTCTTTACTCTGTATCCTTCTATTTCAATTTGGGATACAGAAATTTGGTGAAAAATCATGTAAATTTTATCAAAGTCACATTTGCTCAAATAATTTTAGTTTGGGAAGAAATATTTTTTCAAATTTTTAGTATATCTATCAATGATATTTTGTCAGTCCTATAATAAAGTTTTTTTTTTAATTTTTCCTTGTATGTCTTGCATTTCTCTTTTATTTCTTCATGATGTTTTGTGCTTTTGCTAGTAGACTTTTAAATGTTACATTTTCAGCTGATTGTGCCTGTATAGTAATGTTGTTTTTTAATCATTATGCTTTCTAAGCAACTTTGCTGAGTTATTACTAGTTTTAGTAGTTTGTCGTTGTTCTTGAAATTATCTGTAAGATAGCAATATTAAAATTTTCCTTATAATTCTATTATCTAATCGAACAGGTTAGGAGATCTTATAATTGTGAATGCAAATGGCGATCATGGCCATTCTTATATTTTCCCTCCTTTAAAAAAACTGCTTTTCATGTTTTGTCATAGTGTATGATTTTTGCACTGTCATTTTACGGTAAGTACCAATTTAAGATATATGAATTTTTATAAACTAAGGAAGCACAATTTTCCTTTTCATCATTTTCTTGATAATGAATGTTATGGAGTTTCTATTGTGATAGTTTTAGATTTTAATGGATCATGATAATGGGACTCATCAAACCTTAACTCAGTTTCTGATTCTGTCTTTATCTTAAGATGGTCTTTTTTCCCTAATTTACATTGTACTTAACATTAGAATGCCATTAAGGAAATTCATGGGTTCCTTTTTTAGGGAAGTATAGAATCATATTTGAATCCCTGAAGGTTTGTTATGTTTACTTTATTAGAATTTCCTCTAGCCCCAGAATCATGGCCTTTTCTCTGCACTCTCAAGAAATCTTGATTTTGGTATATTTAAATATAAGATCTCTGTAATAGCTGGAAATATTATGACATATATGATTTTTAATCTGAATCTAGAAACCAGTAGGAAAAACATTTTTAAAGTAGAAAGTAAGCAGATATTCACACAATTAAATACAATTTTAGAAGAGCATAACTTTTTTCAAGTTGAAGGATTTGCCTGGACTTGCCTGGCAGTCCAGTGGTTAAGACTCCATATTCCCACTGCAGAGGGACTGGGTTCTGGAGTTATGATCCTACATGCCTCGAGGTGCAGCCAAAAATGAATAGATAAATAAAACTGAGGGATTAGGGACCAAGATAAAACTTTTACTATATCTGAGCTTCACAGTTAATGAAAGAAACTGGCTTAACTTCTTCTAAGGTTTAACTTTAAATAAAGGTCCTTTGCTAGGGCTGTCTTACTCTTCTATAGACAAATCTTTTTTTTTTTTTTTTACATTCTTCTGGTCTATTTCTTTGATCATCATTGCCTTCTATACTGCTGTTTACTCCCATTGACTGGTTGTTGTTATGATTATTATTATTATGGTTTAGTATTTTGCTGAAAAAGTGTTCTTATTTTATAGCAACAATTAATAATCACAGAAAGGTTCATAAAACATGTACATTTTAATGAATTACTACAGTGTATGGAATTCTTGTCTGGAAAATCCCATAGACAGAGGAGCCTGGTGGGCTACAGCCCATGAGATTGCAAGAGTTGGACACAACTTAGCAACTAAACCACCAAATAACTATGAGTTTACCTCTCAATTCAAGGAATTGAACATTGTCATTGTCCTCTGCTTCTATCTGTACTATTATTCTTCTTTACAAGCCAACAATTATCATGTATCATGACCTAAGCTATGTAGTAATTTCTTTGTTTTCTTAAAAGTTTTACTTCCTATGAATCCTTTCATAACCTATATAGATAATTAGTTTTGTAAAATTTTGAGCTGTATGGAAATGGATTAATACTGTACTTGCCATTTATGTCTTGTATCTTTTGCTTTGTATTATGCTTTTTGAGATGCATTTTGGGTGTTGTATATAGATCTTCATTGTTGTAGAGTTATCTGTTATATTAATACATTAAAATATATCTCTTCTCTTTTTGGTGTGTTTAGATTATTTTAGGTTTAATACTACTGCAAATAAAGTACATTGTTACACACATGTGTTGATTTCTACCTAAATATCCTATATATATTTTGTTAGATTTGTACTCACTTATTAATTCCAGGAGGTATTTTTTTTTAATCAGTTCTCTGGGATTTCTTTATGTAAACAAGTAATCTGTGAAAAACAGTTTTATTTTTACTTCCCAATCTGTATAACTTTTATTTTCTGTTTATGTCCTTTTGCGCAAGCTAGGACTTCTAATACGATGCTGTACAAGAGTGGTGAAAGGAAATATCCTTGCATTGTTCCCAGTCTTGGAAGAAGAACACCCAATTTCACACCATTAAGTAAGATAGTAGCTGTAGGCATTTTGTAGAAGTCCATTACCAAGTTAAGGACATTCTCCTTTATTGTTAGTTAGCTGAAAATTTTTATCAAGGAAAGGTGTGGGATTTTTGCCAGATGCTTTCTGTGTCAATTTGATATATGCTTTTTTTTATTAGCATGTTCATGTGATGGAACATTGATTTTTAATTTTTGAGTTAGCATGCCAAGTATAATGCATGCCAAGTATAATGCTCATTTGTTTATTATGCATTATTTTTTATCATTGGATTCAATTTGTTAATTTTTTTTTAAAGATTCTTACATTTATCTTAAAGGAAGTTATTGGTCTGTAATTTTCCATTCTTTGCAGTGTCTTTATTTGGTTTTGATATTAGGGTAATGGTGGTCACATGGGATGAGTTAAGGAGTATTACCTCTGCTTCTGTTTTCTGGGAGAGTTTGTATAGAATCAGTATCATTTTCCCTTAAGTATTTGGTAGAATTCACCATTGAGACAGTCTGGGACAAGTGTTTTCTTTTTCAGAAAATTGTTAATTGTTGATTCAGTGTCATTAAGAAATAGAGACTTAGTCTGATTATCTATTTCTCGTGATGTGAGTTTTGGTATTTAGTATCTTTCAAGGAATTTATTCATTGCATGAAAATTATCAAATCTATGGTTGTAGAGTTGTTTATAATATTCTCTTATTAAACTATTTAATGTTTGTTGAATCAGACATCAGTATTGATGACCTTATTTTTGATATCAGTAATTTATATCTTCTCTGTTTTCTTCTTTGTTATCCTGGTTAAAGTTTATCAACATTACCAATCTGCTGTGTTCAGTTTTTAGTAATTTGTATGTTTATTTCCATTTAGTTCACAATATTTCTAATTTCTCTTGAAACTTCGAGATATGAATTGTTTAGAAGTATGATGCATCATCTCAAAATATTTTTATATTTTCAGCTTTCTGTTATTGATTTAATAACATTTATTTTCATTGTCATTTGACCATATTCTGTACATTTTCTGTCCTCTTACATTTGTTAAAGCATGTTTTATTCCCAGAATGTGCTCTGTCTTGGTTATTGTTCCATATGAACTGTAGGAGAATGTATATTCCACTGTTGAATGACATGTTCCATCAATGTAAATTATTTCAAGGTGATTGATAGAAATGCTGTTCGACTATATCCTTACTAATTATTTGCCTTTAGAATCTATCAGTCACTAAAACAGAAGCATTAACTTCTCCAACTGTAATAGAGGTTGTCTGTTTCTCCTTGCAGTTCTGTCAGTTTTGCCTCACATCTTTTGATTCTCTAATGTTAGGTGGGTACATTTTAGGGATTGTTATGTTGTCTTGAAAAATTGACCCTTTTATCATTAATTAGTGGCCTTTCTTGTCTCTAGCCGTCTATTCTGAAGCCAACATTGTCTGAATTTAATATAGCTATTCAGCTTTTTTGGATTAGTGTTAATGTGATCTCTCCATCCCTATACTTTTAATCAACGTGTCTATATATTTAAGATGAGTTTTCTGTAGAGAACATATACTTTTTTAAAAAATTGAATCTGACAGTCTCTGTCTCTTACTTGGACTGTTCATGTTTAAAATCATTATTGAATTTGTTGTATTAATTTCAACCACATTAAGTTTTTTACTCATTGCACTTGTTCTTTTTACTTTCTTAACTACTCCTATTTTTCTACCATCTCAAAGATTTTAATTGAGCATTTTATATAATTATACTTTCTCTCGTATTTATTATACTCTGTTTTAAGATGTTTAGGTGGTTGCTCTTGCATTTGCAATATACATTTACCTTTAAGTCCATTTTATATACAACTGTAGTAGTTTACAAGCACATACATAGTTTAGGCCATTCCCAATTTCTTCCCCCATCCTTTATAACATTGTTGCCATTCAGATAACTATGACGGTGTGATCACTCACCTAGAGCCAGACATCCTGAATGTGAAGTCAAGTGGGCCTTATGAAATATCACTACATTATTTTTGCTTTATTGACTATGCCAAAGCCTTTGACTGTGTGGATCACAATAAACTATGGAAAATTCTGAAAGAGATGGGAATACCAAACCACCTAAACTGCCTCTTGAGAAATCTGTATGCAGGTCAGGAAGCAACAGTTAGAACTGGACATGGAACAACAGACTGGTTCCAATAGGAAAAGGAGTGAGTCAAGGCTGTATATTGTCACCCTGCTTATTTAACTTATATGCAGAGTACATCATGAGAAACGCTGGACTGGAAGAAACACAAGCTGGAATCAAGATTGCCAGGAGAAATATCAATAACCTCAGATATGCAGATGACACCACCCTTATGGCAGAAAGTGAAGAGGAGCTAAAAAGCCTTTTGATGAAAGCGAAAGAGGAGAGTGAAAAAGTTGGCTTAAAGCTCAACATTCAAAAAACAAAGATCATGGCATCTGGTCCTATCACTACATGGTAAATAATTGGGGAAACAATAGAAATAGTGGCAAACTTTATTTTGGGGGCTCCAAAATAACTGCAGATGGTGACTGCAGCCAAAATTTAAAGACGCTTACTCCTTGGAAGAAAAGCTATGACCAACCTAGACAGCATATTAAAAAGTAGAGACTTTACTTTGCCAACATAAGTCTATCTTGTCAAAGCTATGGTTTTTCCAGTAATCATGTTTGGATATGAGAGTTGGACTATAAAGAAAGCTGAGCACCAAATAATTGATGCTTTTGAAGAAGACTGGTGTTGGAGAAGACTCTCCTGAGTCCTTGGATTGCAAGGAGATCCAGTCAGTCCATCCTAATCCTAAAGAAAATCATACCTGAATATTCATTGGAAAGACTGATGTCAAGATAAAACCCCAATACTTTGGTCACCTAATTTGAAGAAGTGACCCATTGGAACAGACCCTGATCCTGGGAAAGATTGAAGGTGGGAGGAGAAGGGGACAACAGAGGATGAGATGGTTGGATGGCATTACCGACTTGATGGACGTGAATTTGAATAGGCTCTGGGGCTTGGTGATGGACAGGGAAGCCTGGTGTGCTGCAGTCCATGGGGTCCCAAAGAATCAGCAATGGCTGAGCAACTGAACTGAACTACCATTCATTTCATTTAAACATATGTTGTATTCATGCAAAATATTATTACTATTATGTTAAAATATATCAGTTAAAATTATCTATAATATATATAATATAATTGTAATTTTAAAATTATCTTTTAAATTGATTAAAAATAAGAAAAATATTTAACCTTCTTTTTTTTCCTACTCTGATTCTCTTACCTTTATGTTTATTTAAGTGTCTGACATATCACTTTATTTTTCCCTGAAGAACTTCTTTTAAAATTTCTTCATTTGCTTCTGATGAATTCTCTCATTTTTTATTTTGTCTGAGACTAGTTCTTTCTTCTTTACTTTTGAAGGAAAATGTTTCTGAATAGGAAATCATAGGTTTTTTTTTTTTTTCCAATGCTATATACGTTTTAATTCACTTTCTTTTTGTTACGTCTTTTCCATTATGGATTATCAGTTTCCTGTGCTATAAAGTAGCCCCTTTTTATCCATCCTATATATAATAGTATATATTTGCTAATTCCAAACATCTGATCCTCTCCTCCCCAAGCCCCCTCTCCTGACAACCACAAATCTGTTTTCTACATCTGTAAGTCTGTTTCTGTTTTATACTGAGATAGGTTCATTTGTGTTGTATTTTAGACTACACATATAAATGATATCATATGGTCTTTCTCTTTCGGACTTACTTCACTTAGTATGATATTATTGAGGTCCATCCATGTTGCTGTAAATGGCATTACATTATTTCATTCTTTTTTTATGACTGAGTTGTATTCCATTGTGTGTATATGTGTATGTATTGTATGTGTACATATATATGTGTGTATATATATATATATATATATGTATCCATTCCTCTGTTGATGGCCATATTTAGTTTTTTTCCATTAGACTGTTCTATGTTTTGACTATTGTAAATAGTGCTGCTGTGAACGTAGAGGTGCATGTATCTTTTAGAGTTAGTCTGGGTATATTCCAGGAGTAGGATTGCTGGATTATATGTTATATGTTAGTTTTGTAGGTTAGATTATATGTTAGTTTTATTTTTAGGTTTTTTTTAGAACCTCCATACTGTTTTCCATAGTGAGTGTTCTAATTTACATTCCCATGATGCACACACATTCCCATCATGAGTACAGGAGAGTTCCCTTTTCTCCATACTCTTTCCAGCATTTATTATTTGTAGACTTTTTAATGGTGGTCATTCTGTCTGATGTTTGATGATGCTTCATTGTAGTTTTAATTTGCATTTCTCTGATAATTAATGATGATGAGCATCTTTTCATGTAGTCTTTTCATGTCGGCTATCTGGATGTCTTCTTTGAACAAATGTCTATTTAGGTCTTCTGTTCATTTTTCAATTGTGTTGGTTGGTGTTTTTGTTATTGAATTTTTGGGGCTGTTTGTATATGTTGTAAATTAAGCCCTTGTTAGTTACATTATTTGTGAATATTTTCTCCCAGGCCATAGATTTTCTTTTCACTTTTCTGTGGTTTCTTTTGCTGTGTAAAAACTTATGAGTTTGATTAGGTCAACATCAGTTCAGTTCAGTTCAGTCGCTCAGTCGTGTCCGACCCCATGAATCGCAGCACGCCAGGCCTCCCTGTTCATCACCATATCTTGATTCCAGCTTGTGTTTCTTCCAGTCCAGCGTTTCTCATGATGTACTCTGCATAGAAGTTAAATAAGCAGGGTGACAATATACAGCCTTGACGTACTCCTTTTCCTATTTGGAACCAGTCTGTTGTCAACATAGTTATTTTAAATTCTTTCTCTGATCATTACAATACATAGTTATATCTGAGTCTTGTTCTGATGCCTACTTTATTTCTTCAGTCTGTGTTTTTGTTTTTTTTTATCTTTTGTAGTACCTTAAATTTTATTGGGCTTCACAGGTGGCACTGGTAAAAAACCCACCTGCCAATGCAGAAGATGCAAGAGATAGAGGTTTGATCTTTGGTCAGGAAGGTCTCCTGGAGTATGAAATAGCAACCCTCTCCAGTATTCTTACCTGGAAAATCCATGGATAGTGGAACCTGGTGAGCTACAGTCTATGGGAACACAGAGAGTTGGACAGTACTAAGTGACTGAGCACATAAGTTTTTATTAAACATTGGATATCTTGCAGTAGATAATAGGGCCTGAAATCAGTGAGCCTTTAATGTGAGGATTTATTTTCATATGGCTAGAGGTGAGTTTGCTTAGTATTTGCTGGAGAGCTATGCCTGCTAAAGGCTTGATTCTTTTGGAGTCTCTTTTTTTTCTCCTCTCATAACTGTGGACTTCTTTTACTCCTCATCAGAAAAAAATCTATGTCTTACAGTTATCTCAGCCATAATCCGCTTTTAAAAAATTGGACCTCTGTTGTGCTGGCAAGTGAAGAAAGAGAAATATTCTATAATATTATGCTTAAATCTGTCTTCCTGTGAGCTGTGACTCTTGGCTGACTTTCACAAGTGCTCCTGTGGTGTCATAGCCCCCATTCCATGCCCTGCCACCACTAATAAATGAGTCAGAAAGGCTTGGTGGGCTCAAGTGTTTAAGAATCCCTTCCCAGAGGCCCAGAGACAGGACTTGTCTTTGCTAAAATCTTTTCTTTTACAGATAAGCTCTTGTTGTGAAGGACATGTAATACTGCCATTTACCTTTTCAAATCTGAAGTGACTTTGTTTTAGGTGAAGTATTGTTTAGTCTCCTGTTTATAGTCAGTTTGATAATTTCTACCTTTTAATTTGTTTTCAGATCATTTATTGCTCATGTGATTATGGATATGGTTGGGTTTTAATATTCCATTTTGTTTCTTCTTTGCTATTTGTCTCATATGCCCTTGCTTCAATTTATACCTCTCTCCCTTCCTTCTTTTAGAATAATTAGATATTCTAATGATCTCATTTTATTTTTCATATTGTTCTACTCTTTGCAATGTCATGGACTGTAGCCCACCAGACCCCTCTGTCTATGGGATTCTCTGGGCAAGAATACTGGAGTAGGTTGCCATATGTTTCTCCAGGGGATCTTCCATCCCAGGGATCGAACCTGGATCTCCTATATTGTAGGCAGATTCTTTACTATCTGAGCCATATTGGAGTGACTGCTGAATTATATAGTTCTACTTTTTTATTTTTGTTTTCAGAGTTGGTTCTAGGTTTTAAAATATACATCCTTTTTTAATTAATTTATTTTTTAATTGAAGGATNCCTATATTGTAGGCAGATTCTTTACTATCTGAGCCATATTGGAGTGACTGCTGAATTATATAGTTCTACTTTTTTATTTTTGTTTTCAGAGTTGGTTCTAGGTTTTAAAATATACATCCTTTTTTAATTAATTTATTTTTTAATTGAAGGATAATCGTTTTACAGAATTGTGTTGGTTTCTGCCAAACATCAACATAAATTAGCCATAGATATTCCTCTTTCCCCATCCCATTTAGGTTGTTACAGAGCCCCTGTTTGAGTTCCCTGAGTCATACAGCAAATGCCCAATGGCTATCTGTTTTACATATGGTAATGAAAGTTTCCATGTTGCTCTTTCCGTACATCCCACCCTCTCCTTCCTCCACAACACCCCTCGCCTCAGTCCATAAGTCTGTTCTCTATGTCTGTGTCTCCATTGCTGCTCTTCAAATAGTTTCATCAGTACCGTCTTTCTAAATTCCATGTACGTGCATTAGTATACAGTATTTGTTTTTCCCTTTCTGACTTACTTCATTCTGTATAATAGGCTCTAGGTTCATCCGTATCATTAGAACTGATTCAAATGTGTTCCTTTTATGGCTGAGTAATATTCCATTGTGTATACGTACCACAGCTTCCATATCCATTCATCGGTTGGTAGACATCTAGGTTGCCTTCATGTTCTAGCTGTTAGAAATAGTGCTGCAGTGAACATTTGGATACATGTGTCTTTTTCAGTTTTGGTTTCCTCAGGGTATATGCTGAGTGGTAAGATTGCTGGGTCATATGGTGGTTTTATCTTTAGTTTTTTTGTTTTTTTTTTTTAATCTCCATACTATTTTGAATAGTGGCCGTATCAATTTACATTCCCAAAAACAGTGAAAGAGGGTTCCCTTTTCACAACACCCTCTCTAGCATTTACCATTTGTAGACTTTTTGACAATGGCCATTCTGACCAGTGTCAGGTGATATCTAATTGTAGTTTCGATTTGCATTTCTCTAATAATATGTGATGTTGAGCATCTTTTCATGAGGTTATTAGCCATTTGTGTGTCTTCTTTGGAGAGATGACTGCTTAGGTCTTTTTCACACTTTTTGATTGGGTTGTCTGTTTTTCTGGTATTGACTTGTATGAGCTGCTTCTATATTTTGGAAATTAATCTTTTGCCAGTTGTTTCATTTACTATTATTTTCTCCTATTTTGAGGATTGTCTTTTCACCTTGTTTATAGTTTCCTTTACTGTGCAAAAGTTTTCAATAAAACATACATCTTTAACTTACCAACGTTTTCCTTTGAATGATATTATACCTTACCACTTACAGTACAAGAACCTTGCAGTGGTGTATATTTGTATTCCCACTCCTATCTTTTGGGACATTGTCATATTTCACTTCTACATATAGTGATGAACTATGGACAGAGGTTCATGACATTGTACAGGAGACAGAGATCAAGACCATCCCCATGGAAAAGAAATGAAAAAAGGAAAATGGCTGTCTGAGGAGGCCTTGGAAATAGCTGTGAAAAAAAGAGAAGCAAAAAGCAAAGGACAAAAGGAAAATATAAGCATATGAATGCAGAATTCCAAAGAATAGCAAGGAGAGGTAAGAAAGTCTTCCTCAGTGATCAGTGCAAAGAAATAGAGGAAAACAACAGAATAGGAAAGACTAGAGATCTTGTCAAGAAAGTTAGAGATACCAAGGGACCATTTCATGCAAAGATGGGCTCAATAAAGGACAGAAATGGTATGGACCAAGCAGAAGCAGAAGATATTAAGAAGAGGTGGCAAGAATACACAGAAGAACTGTACAAAAAAGATCTTCATGACCCAGATAATCAGGATGGTGATATAACTCACCCAGAGCCAGACATCCTGGAATGTGAAATCAAGTGGGCCTTAGAAAGCACCACTACGAACAAAGCTAGTGGAGGTGATGGAATTCCAGTTGAGCTATTTCAAATCCTGAAAGATGATGCGTGAAAGTGCTGCACTTGATATGCCAGCAAATTTGGAAAACTCAGCAGTGGCCACAGGACTGGAAAAGATCAGTTTTCATTCCAATCCCAAAGAAAGGCAATGCCAAAGAATGCTCAAACTACCACACAATTGCACTCATCTCACACGCTAGTAAAGTAATGCTCCAAATTCTCCAGGCCAGGCTTCAGCAATATGTGAACCGTGAACTTCCAGATGTTCTAGCTGGTTTTAAAAAAGGCAGCAGAACCAGAGATCAAATTACCAACATCTGCTGGATCATCAAAAAAGGAAGAGAATTCCAGAAAAACATCTATTTCTGCTATATTGACTATGCCAAAGTCTTTGATTGTGTGGACCACAATAAACTGTGGGAAATTCTGAAAGAGATGGGAATACCAGACCACCTGACCTGCCTCTTGAGAAACCTGTGTGCAGGTCAAGAAACAACAGTTAGAACTGGACATGGAACAACAGACTGTTTCCAAATAGGAAAAGGAGTATGTCAAGGCTGTATATTGTCACCCTGCTTATTTAACTTATATGCAGAGTACATCATGAGAAATGCTGGGCTGGAAGAAGCACAAGCTGGAATCAGGATTGCCAGGAGAAATATCAATTACCTCAGATATGCAGATGACACCACCTTTATGGCAGAAAGTGAAGAGGAACTAAAAAGCCTCTTGATGAAAGTGAAAGAGGAGAGGGAAAAAATTGGCTTAAAACTCAACATTCAGAAAACTAAGATCATAGCATTTAGTCCCATCACTTCATGGGAAATAGATGGGGAAACAGTGGAAACAGTGTCAGACTTTATTTTTGGAGGCTCCAAAATCCCTGCAGATAGTGATTGCAGCAATAAAATCAAGAGACGCTTACTCCTTGGAGTACGGAAGGTTACTCCTTGGAAGGAAGGTTATGACCAACCTAAATAGCATATTGAAAAGCAGAGACATTACTTTGCCAACAAAGGTCCATCTAGTCAAGGCTATGGTTTTTCCAGTGGTCATGTATGGATGTGAGAGTTGGACTGTGAAGGATGACACTTACTCCTTGGAAGGAAAGTTATGACCAACCAGGATAGCATATTCAAAAGCAGAGACATTACTTTGCCAACAAAGGTCCATCTAGTCAAGGCTATGGTTTTTCCAGTGGTCATGTATGGATGTGAGAGTTGGACTGTGAAGGAAGCTGAGCGCCAAAGAATTGATGCTTTTGAACTGTGGTGTTGGAGAAGACTCTTGAGAGTCCCTTGGACAGCAAGGAGATCCAACCAGTCCATTCTAAAGGAGATCAGTCCTCGGTGTTCTTTGGAAGGACTGATGCTGAGGCTGAAACTCCAATACTTTGGCCACCTCGTGTGAAGAGTTGACTCTTTGGAAAAGACCCTGATGCTGGGAGGGATTGGGGGCAGGAGGAGAAGGGGACTACAGAGGATGAGATGGCTGATTGGCATCACCAACTCGATGCATGTGAGTTTGTGTGAACTCCGAGACTTGGTGATGGACAGGGAAGCCTGGCGTGCTGCGATTCATAGGGTCGTAAAGAGTCAGACATGACTGAGCAACTGAACTGAACTGAAGTGATGTTATAAACTTTATAACACATGGTTATTATTTTTACCTTAGGTGGTCATTTATATGTTATAGAGATAAAGTGACAAAAAGTACTTTTACATTACCCACATATTTACTTTTATATACATTCATTTTATGTAGTACCATTTTACTTTTTTTTTTTTCCATTTTACTTTTATATAAAGTTTCTTTAACGTTACTACTAGTGTAAGGTACAGGTGATGAATGTCTCAGCTTTTATTTATTCTAAAAGTATGTGATTATTAATTTTGAAGTTATTTTTTCATACTCAATTTGCTTTTTAAAAATTTTAGTGATTGAAAGATGTTACTCCACTTTTGTCTTTTTAACAGTTTCTCGAATCTTATATGCTTGTTCCTGCCTATATTCTGCTATATGTAATGTGCATGTTTCTCTAGCCATTTTGGAGCGTTTCCTCTTTATCACTGTTTTGCTGAAAATTGATTCAATTTTGTCTTGGTGTGGTTTTTTAGATTTCTTTTGCTTGGGGTTTGTTGAGTACCTTCCATCTGTCAGTTTATGATTTCTTGTGTCA
Organism: Cephalophus harveyi; assembly: GCA_006410635.1. Taxonomy (NCBI): domain Eukaryota; kingdom Metazoa; phylum Chordata; class Mammalia; order Artiodactyla; family Bovidae; genus Cephalophus; species Cephalophus harveyi. The sequence continues at coordinate 109,787 of SJYT01026699.1, read as the reverse complement.
TCTATGGAAATAAGTTAGCCATAGTTTCTTCACATTTATTTCTCACTTGACAAATTTTCCAAGTATACATATGTTGGAATGTTTGATAGTTTCACAGGTCACTGATACTCTGCATATTTTTCCTTCTTGTTTTTGTTTGTCTCATTGTTGCTGTCCTTAGCATTTTTCTCTCTGTGCTTCATTTTTGATAGTTTTAAAATGCTGTGCTTTTACATACACTAAAAAATTATTCTGCAGTGGTTAATCTGCTATAAATATCATCTTATGTATTTTAATTTGGGGCATTACGTTTTTCATATCTAAAAAGGTTTCTTGCAGTTTCCTTTGTGTATCTTCAATTTTTTCCTCTTCTTGGTCATGTTTTCCTCTAACTTCTTGAGCATATAAAGCATTTTTATTATAGTTGCTTTAACATCAATGTCTGGAGAAGGCAATGGCACCCCACTCCAGTACTCTTGCCTGGAAAATCCCATGGATGGAGGAGCCTGGTAGGCTGCAGTCCATGGGATTGCTAAGAGTCGGACACGGCTAAGCGACTTCACTTTCACTTTTCACTTTCATGCATTGGAGAAGGAAATGGCAACCCACTCCAGTATTCTTGCCTAGAGAATCCCAGGGATGGGGGAGCCTGGTGGGCTGCCGTCCATGGGGTCGCACAGAGTCAGACACGACTGAAGCGACTTAGCAGCAGCAGCAGCAGCAGCAACATCAATGTCTGTTAGGCAATGGCACCCCACTCCAGTACTCTTGCCTGGAAAATCCCATGGATGGAGGAGCCTGGTAGGCTGCAGTCCATGGGATTGCTAAGAGTCGGACACGGCTAAGCGACTTCACTTTCACTTTTCACTTTCATGCATTGGAGAAGGAAATGGCAACCCACTCCAGTATTCTTGCCTAGAGAATCCCAGGGATGGGGGAGCCTGGTGGGCTGCCGTCCATGGGGTCGCACAGAGTCAGACACGACTGAAGCGACTTAGCAGCAGCAGCAGCAGCAGCAACATCAATGTCTGTTGTTTTTAATCATTGCTTCCTTTTCTGCATCTTTTTCTGTTGATTGAACTTTCTTTGTTTGGGGTCATCTTTTCTTGCTGCTTTAACATTCCTAGTAACTTTTAACTGGATGCCAGGCACAATTTTCTAGTTTTTGGTTGTTGCATTCTCGAGCATCTCTATGGAGAACTCTGGAGCTTTCTGTATCTCCCTCTTCTAGATATCTGCATATATATTTTAGATCCTTGACCTCACTGAACTCTCATCTCTTTTCACACTCTCAGCAAGACTCTTTGGGCCACTCCTCCCTGTATTACAACCTAGAAACTGCCTCCAAGCAGAAAGTTAGGGTAATTTTAGGGATAACTTTATTGTTATTTTTCTTTTAATAGTTATATTTCTATTTTACCTGTTGTCCAATCTACAAAAAAATGTTGTATCTTTCTGAGTTTTCTCTACTTGTTAAAAAGGTGGCAGAGTATGTCGGTCCTGTTTACTTCATCATGACTAGAAGCAACAAGCTCTATTTTTACCTTAATTTTTGAAGTAAAATTTACTGGGTTTAGTTTATAGGCTTGTGGATATTTCATTTACCTGTTTTCTAGGTTTCATTATTCCTTTTATTTTATTTGAATGAATATAATGTGTTGTTACTTTCTGCTGTTTAGATGTTCTTCTGTTTGTTTCATATCAGATTTTTATGATGCAACTAAGTAAATGTTATGGACTGAATGTTTATGCCCCCACCAAATTCATATGTTGAAGCCCTGACCCCTAATTTGATGTATTTATCTTGGAAACCTTTGGGAAGTAATTAGAGTTAGATTAGGTCCTATGGGTAGGCTCTCATGATAGGATTAGTGACTTTATATGAAGAGTCACCAGAAAGATAATGAATTGGCTCATTATGTTAAAAGTTTCGATTTGTCTACAAGGCTAGCACATTTTAAATCTATTTGTAGCAAACAAACATATACTCTCTCTCTCTCTATATATATATATATATAGCAAACAAAAATACACTCTCTCTCTCTCTCTCTCTCTCTATATATATATATATATATACCATCACCCCTCCATATCCACAGTTTCTGCATCCATGAATTCAAACAACCAGGGATGGAAAATACTGGAGAAAACAAATTCCCGAAAGTTTTAGAAAGCAAAGCCTGAATTTTCTATGCACTGCCAGTTTTCACATTGCATTATGAGCCAATTCATTATCTGTGTCTTTGCCTTAAAGGGAACATTTGATTACCTCTTTTTTTTTTAATGTCTTTTGAAAATCATTCTAACTTTATCAAAATTATAGTTTAAATGCTTAGACCACTGTATATAAAATACCTCAGTAATTTGGATGTAAGGTAATAACAGATCTGTCATGTATCATCTCTAGAAATGTAGATGATCAGTCCACAACTAGAGAAGAGTTCAGATGCAGTTATCTGCCAACCTTTGGTTGCACTTTCTTTGTTCTAAGCAGTGACCACTCATATTCAACAGTAAACCATGATCAATAGGTCATAACTGGTAATAGTGATTAAACCTTTTCCATATTGTGTATTGTCATGTTAGATTGGTGTTTATTTCATTTACTTTTGCCCCCAATATTTACTGAGATCTGATATGAGAACTAAAAATTTCAATATTAATTAATACTTAGATTGATAGCTTTTCCCACAGTCTTCTCATTTTAAAAACATTTGCTGTTAACTGTGTCATTGAATGTCTATCTTGGGTTTATTGCTTATAAAAGTGCCTTTGGTAGTACTGTGTTTCCATTAAGAGGTTTAGTGAAAGTGAAGTCGCTCAGTCGTGTCCAACTCTTTGCGACCCCGTAGACTGTAGCCCACCAGGCTCCTCTGTCCATGGGATTCTCCAGGCAAGACTACTGGAGTGGGTTTATTTCATCTCAATTGCCAGTCATATTGCTGAACGATATGAGATATTATCTGTGTGCCATCCTTTATTCAAAAGTGAAGCTATCCCAACAATTTATGCTAGGTAAGCCTTCTGACTATCGCTTATCGGCTAAGAAATGATTCCTGATGAGTCTTAGAATCTAAGATATCATTAAAAGAAGATCAATTCTCTTAACTTTGATTATTCATTAAGCTAGAAAAATAGATTATCCATTTGCAGCACATATGATAAACTTAAACCCTCCCTGAAATTGTAAATTCAAGTGCACAGGTTTGAAATGAATCGGAACACTCTATGCACTGGGATATGCAAAAATGCCATACATGATAACGAATGTATCCTTCAAATATTAATAGATTCCCTCCCAGCAAAATTCATAATATTGTAAACTTTGAAATATGATTTTGCTAAAACAGACTTATTTGCCCACATCACGGTATATTTTTTCTTGTCTCGAATGCTTGAATTTTCATTCAAAAGACCTATAGATTTATTAGCATTAAGTACTCTGAAGCAAGATTGCTGGCTTCTAGTAGGGTGACGTTACAGTTGTCCAAAACGGGGACACTTTTAGCTGGACAAATGTTAATCTAGGCAGTTTGTCAAGGCAATGGGCATCAACTTGGACTCACCTGGACTCACCTGTTAATATACAGTTATCCTACTTTTAAGAAAGAGATTAGAACTAGTTGATCATACTGCCCAAGGATGATCCTACCAAGGAGGAATGTGGATTAAACACAAGAAGATTGATAACTAATTGTTTTCTAGCCAGAAATTTTTGAAAAATTTATATCCTGGATATTGTTTTTTTGGGCATTTCCACTTGAATAGCCCAAATTCCCATCCTGGTTCAATATATCTGTAACTGAATTCATATTTGGATATATTCTACCTTTACATTCCTTTGCCACAGCCAGAAATAGAGTTACTAGAGACTCCTCTTATCATCTGCTTCTGTAATTAATTTGTCACCAACTTTGTTGATTTTACTCATTCTCACAATTCTCACTTCTGCTGCCTTGGCTCTGCCATGTCATTTCTTGTATTTATAAATATGACTACACATTGAAGGTCTTTGTTTCTACCATCTACTCCTGTGATGTTGTTGCTAGCATTTTCTTTTCTATTTTTTTTTTAATTTTATTGGGATATAGTTGATTTACAATTTGTGTTAATTGCCAGAGTTTTATTTCTAACATGACAGTTTATTCAAGTCATGACCTGACCAGAAAGAACATAATGATAATTATCTAGAGCTTTCAAGGAATTTGAGACCCTGCATCCAAGGATCTGCACTTTACTCATCACTCTGTACTTTGATACATGCCACCTCTCTGACCATTACCTCTTCCTGTGTATATATTTGGTTTAATAATACCAAAGTGTGTATACTCCTTGTTTGTCTTATGATATTTCAGTAGAAGACTAATGTTTCAAATTTCTAAAAATGTAATTTTGTCTGATTGTAATAGCCATGTGTGATTATTGTACAAAATGCACAAGAATATGAGGAAAATATAAATTATTCATAACTATTATTCAGATATTAAAACTGTTAAAATGTTGCTACATTGGCTGTCCAAAATTATATATTTTAATATGTTTAGTGAATGTGAATGTCTGTAGTAGTATACATACTATATAAGTAAATAAATTGAAATTACATTTTATAAAGTTTCAGAGTTTCTTTCTAGCTCAATCTGTTATGAGCATTGACTCTACACTACTTAATATTATTTATTTACTTAAATTTATTTATTTTAATTGGAGGTTAATTACTTTAAAATATTGTATTGGTTTTGCCATACATCAACCTGAATCCGCTTTTGAAATATGATTTTGCTAAAACAGACTTATTTGCCCACATCACGGTATATTTTTTCTTGTCTCGAATGCTTGAATTTTCATTCAAAAGACCTATAGATTTATTAGCATTAAGTACTCTGAAGCAAGATTGCTGGCTTCTAGTAGGGTGACATTACAGTTGTCCAAAACGGGGACACTTTTAGCTGGACAAATGTTAATCTAGGCAGTTTGTCAAGGCAATGGGCATCAACTTGGACTCACCTGGACTCACCTGTTAATATACAGTTATCCTACTTTTAAGAAAGAGATTAGAACTAGTTGATCATACTGCCCAAGGATGATCCTACCAAGGAGGAATGTGGATTAAACACAAGAAGATTGATAACTAATTGTTTTCTAGCCAGAAATTTTTGAAAAATTTATATCCTGGATATTGTTTTTTTGGGCATTTCCACTTGAATAGCCCAAATTCCCATCCTGGTTCAATATATCTGTAACTGAATTCATATTTGGATATATTCTACCTTTACATTCCTTTGCCACAGCCAGAAATAGAGTTACTAGAGACTCCTCTTATCATCTGCTTCTGTAATTAATTTGTCACCAACTTTGTTGATTTTACTCATTCTCACAATTCTCACTTCTGCTGCCTTGGCTCTGCCATGTCATTTCTTGTATTTATAAATATGACTACACATTGAAGGTCTTTGTTTCTACCATCTACTCCTGTGATGTTGTTGCTAGCATTTTCTTTTCTATTTTTTTTTTAATTTTATTGGGATATAGTTGATTTACAATTTGTGTTAATTGCCAGAGTTTTATTTCTAACATGACAGTTTATTCAAGTCATGACCTGACCAGAAAGAACATAATGATAATTATCTAGAGCTTTCAAGGAATTTGAGACCCTGCATCCAAGGATCTGCACTTTACTCATCACTCTGTACTTTGATACATGCCACCTCTCTGACCATTACCTCTTCCTGTGTATATATTTGGTTTAATAATACCAAAGTGTGTATACTCCTTGTTTGTCTTATGATATTTCAGTAGAAGACTAATGTTTCAAATTTCTAAAAATGTAATTTTGTCTGATTGTAATAGCCATGTGTGATTATTGTACAAAATGCACAAGAATATGAGGAAAATATAAATTATTCATAACTATTATTCAGATATTAAAACTGTTAAAATGTTGCTACATTGGCTGTCCAAAATTATATATTTTAATATGTTTAGTGAATGTGAATGTCTGTAGTAGTATACATACTATATAAGTAAATAAATTGAAATTACATTTTATAAAGTTTCAGAGTTTCTTTCTAGCTCAATCTGTTATGAGCATTGACTCTACACTACTTAATATTATTTATTTACTTAAATTTATTTATTTTAATTGGAGGTTAATTACTTTAAAATATTGTATTGGTTTTGCCATACATCAACCTGAATCCGCCATGGGTATACACGTGCTCCCCATCCTGAAGATTGGGTCATAGTTTGGTATCTATATGTACCTTACAAACTTTAAACTTTGTCATATGCGTCTGCCTCTAATGCGGGAGACCCGGGTTCGATCCCTGGGTTGGGAAGATCCCCTGGAGAAGGAAATGGCAATCCACCCCAGTATTCTTGCCTGGAGAATCCCATGGACAGAGAAGCCTAGTAGGTTACAGTCCACAGGGTCACTAAGAGTCGGACACGACTGAGTGACTTCACCTCATATATTTTTTAGTTTTATATGAATTATATTTTAATATATTGCTGATAGTGTCTATNGTATAAGAGACAGCCAGTATTCTTGCCTGGAGAATCCCATGGACAGAGAAGCCTAGTAGGTTACAGTCCACAGGGTCACTAAGAGTCGGACACGACTGAGTGACTTCACCTCATATATTTTTTAGTTTTATATGAATTATATTTTAATATATTGCTGATAGTTTTGTCTATTTCATTAGATACTAATTAGGGATCATGTTAGATTTTACTCTATTAAAGTATATTCATTCTTCAATAATATATACGATAGAATTTCACCTGAAACTTTTTGATCACATTGCTCTAGGTAGCAATCTCATGAACACTGAAGCATGAGTGCCCATCTGACTGTTCTGTATATGGTTTAAGTATGTTCACTAAACAGACACTTTCAAATATTTTTCAACTTGATATATAATAAATTTCTTAGTATTTTTCTATGCCTTTAATTATTAAAGTTGTCAGGTGTAGTTCTTTCTACTATTTTTTCATTTTTTTCTGTGTGTATCCCTATTTTAAAATTTGAATTTTCTTTAAATCAATTGTTAACAGACTACCTCATTTGTATATTCACTGCAAATATTTTCCTACTTGGTTACCAGTCTGCTTTCTGGCAGTTTTTATTCAACCATATTTTAAATATGTAGTAAATCAAATGTATCAAATATTTTGGTAATTTTTAATGTCTTATGCATAGAAATTTCTTGTCCATTATGGAGATGATTAGCCAACTATATTTCCTTACACATTTTTAGGTTTCTTAAAATTATTTACTTATTTGATAATTTAAAAATCATCTTTGATTAATGTCATGGAATATGATTATTTTCCAAATTATTTTAAAATAATGTAAAATGGATTATTAAATGAGTAAATGTGGCCTACTCTTTTGTATTAAACAGTTTTCTCAGTGCCATTTGTATTGAATATCATCTTAATATTTTTTAAAAAAATTCAGTTCAGTTAAGATCACTTGCTCAGTCGTGTCTGACTCTTTGCGACCCCTTGGACTGTAGTACACCAGGCCTCCCTGTCCATCACTAACTCCCGAAGTTTACTCAAACTCAAGTCCATTTGGTCGGTGATGCCATCCAGTCAACTGACCCTCAGTCATCCCCTGCTCTTCCTCCCTTCAATCTTTCCCAGCATCAGGGTCTTTTCAAATGAGTCAGTTCTTTGCATCAGGTGGCCAGAGTATTGGAGTTTCAGTTTCAGCAGCAATCCTTCCACTGAATATTCAGGACTGAGTTCCTTTAGGATGGACTGAGTGGATCTCCTTGCAGTCCAAGGGACTCTCAGGAGTCTTCTCCAACACCACAGTTCAGAAGCCATCAATTCTTCGGCACTCAGCTTTCTTTAACATCCATACATCCATACATGACTCCTGGAAAAGCCACAGCCTTTATTAGATAGATCTTTGTTGGCAAAGTAATGTCTCTGCTTTTTAATATGCTGTCTAGGTTAGTCATAACTTTTCTTCCAAGGAGTAAGCATCTTTTAATTGCATGACTGCAATCACCATCTGCAGTGATTTTGGAGCCCCCCAAAATAAAGTCTGTCACTGTTTCCACTGTTTCCCCATCTATTTGCCATGAAGTGATGGGACCAGATGCCACGATGCTAGTTTCCAGAATGTTGAGTTTTAAGCCAACTTTTTCACTCTCTTTTACTTTCATCAAGAGGCACTTTAGTTCTTTTTCACCTTCTGCCATAAGGGTGGTGTCATCTGCATATCTGAGGTTATTGATATTTCTCCCAGCAATCTTGATTCCAGCTTGTGCTTCATCCAGCCCAGCATTTCTCATGATGTACTTTGCAAATAAGTTAAATAAGCAGGGTGACGACATACAGCCTTGACATACTACTTTCCTTATTTGGAAACAGTCTGTTGTTCCATGTCCAATTCTAACTGTTGCTTCCTTACCTGCATACAGGTTTCTCAGGAGGCAGGTCAGGTGGTCTGGTATTCCCATCTCTTTCAGAATTTTCCACAATTTGTGGTGATCCACACAGTCAAAGGCTTTACATAGTTAATATAGCAGAAGTAGATATTTTTCTGGAATTCTCTCACTTTTTCGATGATCCAGTGGATGTTGGCAAGTTGATGTCTGGTTCCTCTACCTTTACTAAAACCAGCTTAAACATCTGGAAGTTCATGGTTCATGTACAGTTGAAGCCTGGCTTGAAGAATTTTGAGCATTACTTTACTAGCGTGTGAGATGAATGCAACTATGCGGTAGTTTGAGCATTCTTTGGCATTGCCTTTCTTTGGGATTGTAATGAAAACTGACCTTTTCCAGTCCTGTGGCCACTGCTGAATTTTCCAAATTTGCTGGCATATTGAGTGCAGCACTTTTACACCATCATCTTTTAGGATTTTAAATAGCTCAACTGGAATTCCATCACTTCCACTAACTTTGTTCATACTGATGCTTCCTAAAGCCCACCTGACTTCACATTCCAGGATCTCTGGCTCTAGGTGAGTGATCATATCATCATGATTATTTGGGTCATGAAGATCTTTTTTGTATAGTTCTTCTGTGTATTCTTGCCACCTCTTCTTAATATCTTATGCTTCTGTTAGGTCCATACTGTTTCTGTCCTTTATTGAGCCCATCTTTGCCTGAAATGTTCCCTTTTTTAAAATTAGGATTTTTTTAAATTGGAGTATAGTTGATGTACAAGGTTTTGTTAGTGTCTGGTGTATAGACAAAGTGATTCAGTTATGCATTAACATATATTCTTTCTTTTTCATATTCTAGGTTATTACAGAATATTGAGTAGTGTTCCTTGTGCTATAAAGTAGGTCCTTGTTCTTTATCTTTTATATATGTAGTAAGTATTTCTTTGGAAGGAATGATGCTAAAGCTGAAACTCCAGTACTTTGGCCACCTCATGCGAAGAGTTGACTCTGGAAAAGACCCTGATGCTGGGAGGGATTGGGGGCAGGAGGAGAAGGGGATGACCAAGGATGAGATGGCTAGATGGCATCACTGACTCAATGGACGTGAGTCTGAGTGAACTCCGAGGGATGGTAATGAACAGGGAGGCCTGGCGTGCTGCGATTCATGGGGTCGCAAAGAGTCGGATATGACTGAGCGACTGAACTGAACTGAAGTATTTGTATGTTAATTCCAAATTCCTAATTTATCTTCTACTCCATATTTCCCATTTGGTAACTATAAGTCTGATTTTCTAATCTGTGAATTTGTTTCTGTTTTATAAAGAAACCTATTTGTATCACTTTTTGAAATTAGATTTTACGAGGGATATCACATATTTGTCTTTTTCTATCTAATGTGCTTCATTTATTATGATGATCTATAGGCCTGTCTGGAGAAGGCAATGGCACCCCACTCCAGTACTCTTGCCTGGAAAATCCCATGGACGGAGGAGCCTGGTGGGCTGCAGTCCACGGGGTCGCTGAGAGTTGGACACGACTCAGTGACTTCACTTTCACTTTTCACTTTCATGCATTGGAGAAGGAAATGGCAACCCACTCCAGTGTTCTTGCCTGGAGAATCCCAGGGACAGAGGAGCCTGGTGAGCTGCCGTTTATGGGATCGCACAGAGTCGGACACGACTGAAGTGACTTAGCAGCAGCAGCAGCAGCATAGGCCTGTCTATGTCACTACAAATGGCATTACCTCATTCTTTTACGGCTAAGTAATATTCAGTTGTGTGTGTGTGGTGTGCACGTCTGCATGCTCACACACACACACACATATATATACATGTGTTACTCTTCTTTATCCAGTCCTTTTTCAGTGGATACTTATACTTAGGATGCTTCTGTGTCTTGGCTATTGTAAACAGTGCTGTAATGAGCATTGAAGTGCATATATATTTTTGAATTATGGCCAGAGTTGGTTAAGAATCTGCCTGCAATTCTGGAGACCTGGATTCAATCTCTGGGTAGGGAAGATGCCCTAGGGATGGGAATGGCTACCCACTCCATTATTCTTGCCTGGAGAATTCCATGGAGTGGAGAGCCTGGCGGGGTACAGTCCATGGCATCGCAGAGTCAGACACGACTGAGTGACTAACACTTTCACTTTCTTCAAATATATGCCCAGGAGTTGGATTGCTATTTTTAGTTTTTTAATGAATCTCCATATGCTCTCCAAGGTGGTTATACCAATTTACATTCCCACCAATAGAGTTGCAGGGTTCCTTTTTTTTTCACACTCTCTTCAGCATTTATTATTTGTAGACTTTTTGATGATGGCCATTCTGAGGTGAGTTGATATCTCATTATAGTTTTGATTTGCACTTCTATAAATAATGATGTCGAGCGTCCTTTCATGTGTTTTTTGGCCATCTGCATGTCTTCTTTGGAGAAGTATCTATTTAGATCTTCAGCCCACTTTTTGACTTTTTTTTTCTTTTTGCAATAGAAATGCATGAGTTGTTTGTATAGTTTGGAGATTAATCCCTTGTGGGTTGCTTCATTTGTCAATATTTTCTTTTGTTCTCTGGGCTGTCTTTTCATTTTGTTTATGCTTTCCATTGTTGTACAAAAGCTTTTAAGTTTAATTATGTCCTGTTTGTCTATTTTTATTTATATTACTCTAGGTAATGGATCAAAAGAGATATTGCTGAAATTTATGTCAAAGAGTGTTCTGCCTGTGTTTTCCTCTAAGAGATTTATAGTGTCTGACCTTACAATTAAGTATTTGACCCATTTTGATCATTGGAATATACTTTCACTAATTGTTGAATCCTCTGATACCATCATTCTACTTTAAATATGTATGCTGCTGCTGCTGCTAAGTCGCTTCAGTCGTGTCCGACTCTGTGCGACCCCATAGACGGCAGCCCAACAGGCTCCCCCGTCCCTGGGATTCTCCAGGCAAGAACACTGGAGTGGGTTATAGCTTGATAATATTTCTTAATATTTTACTGGAAAAGTGCTCTAACTTTACTCTTTTTTTTGAAAAATGTTTGTTATGTAGATGAGACTATTTTATTTATTCTTCTCTTTTTATAATTTGTTAAATTTCCCTCCAAAGGAAATTTTTGGACTTTGCAAACTTAAGTGGCAGTATAAAAATCATGCAAACTTTTTTATCTATCTTAAGAAAATTAATATCCCAAGGACATCCATTTGCCCCACTCAGACTCTTTATTTTTAAAAATAGTTTACAAGAAATTGTGTACTTTATTTGATATACTGTATACATATTGCTTGTTAGTTTTAAATTTCACTGTATTTCCTGTCTTTTTAAAACCTTTTGATTTTCCTGTTCGTTTCGTTGCATTTCATTTTTTCCCATCCTTTGGATCTACACATCTTTAAGTTGTTTATGATCATCAAGATTTTTTCACAGATGATTTTCTCTTAGACAGGACTTTGTCCTGTCCTGTCATCCAGCAGTTCTGTAGGCCTGATTCAAGTTACTACACTGGAACCTCTCTTAACAACTCACCTAGTTGGAACAAGAATGGATCAGTTTGTTTCTTGGACCATAATAAGTTTTACTCCTTCTTTGTTTATTCACTCTCTTTATTGGAGCAGTTTTCAAATATTTCTTGAGAAAGATTTTAGAAAGGAAGTCTTAGTGAGTTACTCCATGCCTGAGAATACTTAATTAATTTGTAGTTTGGTTTGAATGCCAGCTGTCCCATTTCTTGCTAGCACCAGTGATGCTGATTACAGTCCAATACCCATGTGACAAGTCATTTTCCCTTTCTAGAAGTTTTAAGAACTGTTTAATTTATTCATTCATCCAATAAGTACTGCTGACTAAATTCCATCTTGTGTACTCAAGAAAGGGCAATGAGCTAAGTAGGCTTACTTCCTGCTCTTACAGTTAGTTGATCATGCAGTGGGAGAGACTCACAATATCCTAATGATCAAGTCAAAAAATATATCTTTTAACATGCATTGTGTTGGACGTTCAGTAAGTTCTTTCTTTTTTTTTTTTCTTTCATTTAGAAATGTTATCTTAAGGAACAGAAATTCATTTATATTGTGTTTTAATGATTTTATTTGCTTTTTTTTCTTTCATAAACTTTGTCTTGCTAAAGTTAAAATTTTACATTAATTTTTTGTGACTCTTACATTTATTATATTATCTATTTTATTTGTTTTGTTC
>SJYT01026699.1:78633-97144 GCA_006410635.1 Cephalophus harveyi | reverse complement strand
ATCTTTTTTATTTGTTTTGTTCTAAAATTTGGATCAGTTGACTTTATCACATAATCAGGTTGATTTTATTTTATCTGAACATGTTATATATGCTCATTGTTGTCTCTTACTATTCATTTATCATAGTATCGTATTAATTTTTTCCAAGTAATATCTATTTTAATCTCTTTGAGGCTCCTATTTGAAGTTTTGTGATACGTGGCCTTTTTTCATTGTGGTTATCATTTGTTCCATTTTTGGTGATTATTTTTACTTGGTCTGTGATATCTTCTTTGATGATCTAGGAAATTTAGTTGTATTTTCAAATTTTAAAATGAAATATAAAGCCCACATAAGAGCCCTGGGCCTGGTCCAAGCTTTCTGACTCGTGCACTCGGCTGGAGGGTGAGAGGAGGCTGCTGGCTGCTGACCTGAGTCAAAGGACCACTAGCTGTCAGAATATGAAGATCTTTACTATGGAATACAAATAACCAGAAACACTATTGTAATTCTTCCAACAGAGTTTATTATTTTGTAATAAATCCCTTTTTAGTATTATGCCTGGGGAGTTGTAGGCTGAATTGCTGCCAGGCATTATGTATTGCGGGTGTATGCATGTGTGTGAAGTAGGATAGGAGGATCACATTCGTGAAACAAAACGTTAAAATAAGTTTTCTTGTTTCTAGTGCATATATCACTGCTCTTTTCCATCATACTTTGAAACTTATTTTTCCGGAGTTCTGAAGGATTTCTTGCTTTCATCCTAGGTTTTATAACCCTTCTCTTCTGTATCTTCTGCTTCCCTGGGTCATAGACATTAAATCTCCTTCATCCAGTTTTATTTTCTGTTTGCTAAAATATGTATTCTGCTGCTGGCTCCAAACCTATTTTCCTCATCGCTATGGACAGATTTCTCTCTAGATGAATTCACTACCAGTTTTATGATAAGGCAGGTAAGGAGATAAATGCCTATGGGTTGTGTTTGTCTGTCTACTGGAAATAGAAGCTGGGAAAGGTTGGCTCTTGCTGCTGTTTCTACCATTGTTGTTTTACAGTTTTTAAGTGATGGGTGGTTGTGGTCTCAACATTCTTTTTTGTAAAGTATATGATTGTACAGAAATGAGAATATCAGGCTGTTAAGTTAGAGTCAATGGGAAGGAAAGGAAAGAAATAAAGCAGGTATTCATTTTTAATTATTTATTAGATTTTGAACAAATACTAATAGCAAATTTCATGTAATACTACTGGCAACCCTGTGATATCAGTTATTATTGTATCCAGCTACTGTTTCTAAAGAATATTTCCAAAATCTTACACTTTCATAGTGTGACATGTGGCTCATTTGAAGTCAATCACATCCTATAATTATTTGTCTATATCCTTCCATTTCTCCCACATTCAGCTGCCATGAAATTGGAGGGTCTTAGAGGGCAGGATTTATGTGTGGTTAATATTGTTTCCTAAAATACTCTTCACAGCTAGGAACAAAACATCTATAACAAGTGCCTTTAAATTAAAAGTAATTAATAATTTAGTATCTTAGCTGCATAATACTAGACTCACTCAAGTAAAAAGAAACTAAGATTGGTAGAAGTGAGGACTATGCAACCATATGTAGGTTATCTAGTTTTATATTTGCTTGTAAAGAAATGATATATTCTGCTCGTGACTTCTCAATATAAATATTTCTTAATAATTGAACAAATAAATTCAATAATTAAATGAAAATGTATTAGGAAAGACAAAACAAATAACATCACTGCCCTCATTTGTGTGAGTTTAATTGCACTCTATGTAAACATCAGATGCAAACCAAAGTCAAAAATAAATTAACAAATGGAGTAACATCTTTGAATTTCTAAATACAGGAATGCAAAGTAGAGAAAAATGTATACAATAAAAATGGAATAGAAATTTAAATGCTATGTTCCTCCCAGTTCATCACAGAGTTCCCTAAAGCAAGGACAACAGTGTCAATTTGGAGAAAATTGTGGAAAAATCGGGCTTCTAGAGGTGGTACTAGAGATAAAGGACCTGCCTGCCAATGCAGCAGACATAAGAGATGTAGGTTCGATCCCTGGGTCAGGAAGATCCCCTGGAGGAGGGCATGGCAAGCCACTCCAACATTCTTGCTTGGAGAATCCCATGGACAGAGGAGCCTGGTCGACTTCAGTCCATGAGGTCGCAAAGAGTCAGACATGAGGATTAAGTATCTGTGCATGCGATGTAGCATGCACACACACAGAAAAACAAAGGTGCTGCCAAAATGCTGTAAAAACAGAGGCAGATTTCTTCTTTTAAAAATGTTAGTTCTAAATAGGGAGACCATGAAAAAAGAGATCAAATTCAAGCATTGAAATTTATGAATTATGAATCAAATAGATTATGTATTCATATATAGTATTTAAACTTTGCATTAAACTACAGTAAAGTTTAAGGAGCCCTAGTGGCTCAGATGGTAAAGCATCTGCCTGCAGTGTGGGAGACCTGGGTTCGATCCCTGGGTTGGGAAGATCTCCTGGAGAAGGAAATGGCAACCCACTCCAGTACTCTTGCCTGGAAAATCCCAGGGATGGAGGAGCCTGGTAGGCTACAATCCATGGGGTCACAAAGAGTCAGACACGACTGAGCGACTTCACTTTCACTTTCACAGTAAAGTTAATGTGGCACTTTTGTATTGATATATAATGACATTCTGTTACTGTATCTAGCATATCTATTAGATGTGAGTGTTAAATAACATACTTACAGTAAGATTGGTGATGAAGTATGAAAAACACTGACTTTCGCACCTAATACAATTTAGCTTTTTTTCTCTACTATTTAGCTATAAATGCTATGTGATTTGCACAAGTGTTCAACCACTCAATATCTGCATATGAAAAATAGAACAACATTTTTCCCTTAAAAAACTGCTCTGAGGATTAAGTATCTGTATGCTTATAAAGCTCTTAATATACACACCTGATTTAATGATAAAGATACAAATATCAACAATTAAAATCCCACAAATACATTTTTGTCTTTTTCATAATCCTTCATTCTGAAATTAATATTTATTAATAATACTGAATTTCCAGTCATCACACCCACCTACAAGGAAGCAAGCTCCACATCTTAAAAACACAAGAGCCCTTGTTCTTGCACTCAAAGTGTTCTTTTCCCTTAATATTGACAGTCACTCCAGAGTTAAGATTTTCTGCACTCTGTCAGTGCACTTCCATTTTTCTAGTTTTCTCCCACACCTGTTTTCTTCTCTACGTGATGGGTCCTTGAGGAGCTTAAAACTCACAGCATGTGCTCATCATCCTAGATATTGGAGCACTTGAAGCAACATAGAGTGTGTTGGAGATGGTAAGTAGGTTTTAGCTCATGATGCCAACTTTGAATGATGGGTAAAGACTGCATAAATTGCTCTGCTGAGAATCAGAGAATGCTCTAAACTCTGCAGGAGGGAGTCAGCATTTTCCACAGAGTGGGAGGAAGGAGGAGTGTCTGACTTGCCAGGTCCTTGACATCCCCCAGAGGTTATGACTGCCATGAACAATGGTGGAAAGAAGGAACTGGGAGCGACCTCACTGAGAGTGAAGAAAAAGAGTGAGAATGGGTTCTAAATTCCCAGAATGTGGAAATCTTGAGAGTTTTGTGGTGGAAAAATTAGATGAAATGGTCTTTAAGCTGGGAATCTTTGGGGACTGATTTTAGGCATCATTCCACCCCTTTGTTGTTACCTCGCAGCTATGTTATTAAATTGCTAGTAGTCAGCCTTACCCACAGTATAATTTAATAGGCTAAGACAACATTTTCTTAACCTTGAGTTTTCATGTCATTAAATTCTAATTGCAAAATGGTATTATTTGCTTCAAGTTAGACAGTTTCAGGCTTAATGTCATAATGAAGATGATATTCAGAAGGAGTGATTTTTTTTTCTCCCTTGCCTATAACCTTAGGCTCCAAAATACATAATTTATTCATTATTTGAGTTGTTAATCCAATATGTGAAGTGGGAAGATGGTGTCTGAGAAGGGTAGTAAAATATTTGGCACTGAGATGGGAACAGAAAATAAGAGGAAAGAGAATTGGATGTCATTACAGACAAATGTTAACACCATTTGACTTTTGGAGGACATAATGCTTTCCTATTTATGTTCTTCTGGGTATAGAACATACATCTTTCAGGACTATCTCATATCCTATTTAATAATACAAGTGTGCCTCAGTGTTGCTATGAGGACAAAGTGAAGTTTTTAATTTATGCCTTCCCAGATAACAACCAAACAAAGAAATAAACGATAACAACAACAAAGATAGTAATAGAAACTGGCATGTTAGTTGCTCAGTTGTGTCCAACTCTATGCAATTCCATGGATTGTAGCCTGTCAGGATCCTCTGTCCATGGAATTCTCCAGATAAGAATACTGGAGTGGGTTGACATTCCCTTCTCCAAGGGATCTTCCCAACACAGGGATCAAAGCCAGGTCTCGCACATTGTGGGCAAGATTCTTTGCCATCTGAGCCACAAAGGAAGCCCTAGAAAGAAATTAGTGATTTCCAAATAGTACACCATTCTTTGTAGGTAAAATTTAGGTTATTAAACTAATAAATTATAGAACAGATGAATTATCACAAGAACCAATCATATCTGTCAGTATTTTTCATTTACTTTTGATAAATGTTTGAACTGTTGAAACTTTGAACTGTTACACAATTTTTAAATTTTCTTTATATCATTTTTTAAAATGACATTATAATATAATAAAAAAAGATATTTCAACTCATTGAATAGAAGATTTAGGTGCATACATACACTTTATGTATTGTTTTATATCATTTTTATAGTGATAAGCATAAAACAGTGCCTAGGGCATAGCAAGTTCTCAAAACATATTTGTTCAATGAATGAGTGACTTATTCTCTTGATTTATTTTATAATTTTCAATTACCTTATAATGTTCTGGACAGAAACTGACATTAGCTCTAAAGCTAAAAAAAAATCAGGATAGAGATGTGTATTTCTTATTTTATATATATCAGTCCATAGTCTATAAATAATCATTATATTAGCTATAACTTATATTAAAAATATCTTTAAGCTGTTAGTGGTGGTAATGGTTTTATAGCCAACAGAGGGAGGATCGGAGATCAATATGATTCAAGAAACAGATGGAGGATAACATTACTAAGATTAGCTACAGAAGAAAAGCAATAAATAGCATCTGTATTTTCAATTTAAATAAAAATTGGATTACAGCACAACTCTGTGCCTGCTTTGTCCCTGAAGCATTATTTTGGATGTTAGCAAATATCGCAGCCTTTTATACAGGAGGAAATGTTGGCCAGAATGATAATTATGGAAGTGAAAAACATATCAGGAGTATTAAATTTTTATTCTTATATATTATAAACAGTGAATAGAGTACCAAAGGGAAACTCATCAGTTATACAGCTTTGAATCATTGAAAGTTCTCACAAGACTGCTCTGGACCTACTCACATAACGCTTTATTCAAATGTAGAATACAGTGGACCTAGGACGAAATTGCATGTACATAACAGAGGCTGAGTCGTTTCCTGGTGCAGCTCTTCAGGGTGCTTGTTGTGTTGCACAGCATGACTTTTTGTTCAAAAATGTATTATCACCAATGTGAAGAAGGAATCTTGGTTTCATGGAGCCCAGATGGAAGTTTTCAATGTGGCCTTTGATAGACCTCTGGCCTTGCATCCAGGCCAGACTGTGTAGCCTGTTAGACTAGCATAAATCATTGATCCGTATATGCCTAAACAATATAAACAAACTAATCTTGGTGCCAGCTTGAGAGTATCAAACTTTAAACTGCATATAAATAAGCACTAACCAGGTCCTCTTGACCATACTTGGATCAAAAGTCAAGACTAGACTTCCATGAGTCTCAGAGATATATATAGTGATACCTCAAGTAAATCATATGATAACCTTAAACACCAAGCTTGCACAGTTAGAAAAGTATGCCAGCATAGGTAACTTGAATACCTTGGAATCTGACTGTCTTCACTGTGTCCAGCATTTGGTGAAGGAGAGACATATGAGTCATCTGTCTAGATGAAGAGTTTACTGCTTTTTTTTAGGAAAAATGCCAAATAACATGAAAAAATGTACAAGGTAATTAATTGTTGTTTTACTGTATTATTACTACTGGAGTAAACAGAGCGAGATTCCTAGAAGTGATAGCACTTAAGATGGACCTTGAACAACCAAAACCTTTGTAGTGATTGTATATAAAAATGACCAGTAGTCTAGCTACCTTGCAGTGATGAAGTAGGGCCATTGCCACATCCTTTATCCTGTAAAATGAAGCCAGATACTTAAGAATGTGAAAAATATATCTGATGAAAATCCATTCAACAATATTTACTTTTCTACAGCATGTACTTGGTACTGGAACTACAGTGAATAAAAACTAAATTTTGCTTCAGGAAATCCTGAGGATAATGCAAAAGCTAGGCGAAACAGACAAGCATGTTTACTGGGATAATGTGATGTCTTTTGGTATATTTTTAAGTTAATGCAAGAGCAGAGAGGCAGCAAGTGATACAAAGAATGAAAGAGCTTAATGTTATTAAGGAACAGGTTAATAAAAAATTGAACCCCTTGGTACAGAGCTTTGAATGAAGGTAGAAATTAGCATGAAAAAACCTTTCTTTGACTTGGCCCATGGGTATTGGTGTGGCGATATAAGGAAGCAAATTCTCAAAATCCACTGTCCATGAAGCTTAACCGGAATAGACGTTTCAGAGCAAGTTTACAGATGATAATTGCCCTCCTGAAATAAAGAACTTTGCATTAAAGCAACACTATAAGGTAGGTCGTATTAATTTTCCAAAGTGAGGTGGGGAGAGTAAATGATACAGGAGTACCATCCCATCATCATATTTTCCAAGCAACAGAACTGGGATGTGAACTAAAAAAGTTTGATTTTAGAGTTTATGCTTTTAAGTTAAGTATCTTATGGGATGGAATATGTCTCCAGTATTTATACTACAATATATAAACAACATAGGGAAACTCATTAAAATATTAATAGTGGTTATGTTTCAGATGGTAAAGAATCTGCCTGCAAATCCAGGAAATCCAGATTCAGTCCCTGGATAGGGAAGATCCCTTGGAGAAGGGAATGGCTTCCCACTCCAGTGTTCTTGCCTGGAGCTACATTTCATCTACAGTGGAGCATTCCAGGCTATAATCCATGGGGTCACAAAGAGTCAGACACAACTGAGCAACTAATACTTTGGGCTTCCCTGGTGGCTCAGACAGTAGAGAATTTGCCTGCATTGTGGGAGACCTGGGTTTGATCCCTGGGTTGGGAAGATTCCCCAGGAGGTGGAAATGGCAATCCACTCTAGTATTCTTGCCTGGAGAATCTCCCTGGGCAGAGGAGCCTGGTGGGCTATAGTCCATGGGGGTCACACTGAGTCAGACACTACTTAGAGACTAAGCACATACCACTGGAATGTAGGTTATGTTTTATATTTAATTTCTCTTAATATTTTTCATATTGCTATATTTTTTATAATGAGCATTTATATTTTAAATTAAAGAAATATTTCCTATATTCTTGTAATAAGCATTTATATTTTAAATAAAATAAACCAAATAAAATATTCAAATATTCCTCAACAAAATGATGACAACTAGATTTATAGAGGTAGATGATAGGTGGATTGATAGATAGATAAATAGACAGAGATAATCTATATACGGTTTCATTTATTGGATGTGTGTGTGTGTGTTAGTTGCTCAGTTGTGTCCAACTCTGCGACCATATGGACTATAGCCCTCTCTGTCCATGGGATTCTCCAGGCAAGAATACTGGAGTGGGTTGCCTTTTCCTCATCCAGGGGATCTTTCTGACCCAAGGATCAAACCGGAGTCTCCTACCTTGCAGGTAGATTCTTATCACTGAGCCACCTGGGCAGCTCATATGTATTATATGTGTATAATACTCTACACTCTTTATTTGAATCTTTCCCAAGTAAGAGATAATGGATTAATAAATATTATAATATGAGAGGAATGAAAAGCAGGAATATAAGAGATTTACTGATAATCTCCTTATCAGGATCTAAGGGATGCAGGGGTACTAGTAAACAAAACTAGGACAAGCAGGTCTAGATAGCAGAATTAGTAAACTGAAATACAAACTAATATAAAGTTCAGTTTTTAAATGCCACGGTATGGTTCCCTTTAATAATAAAATTATTTTTACAACTAAATTATTTTGCTGTAATAAGGTTTGAATTCACTCAGATGATTGAGCGTCATGACATCAGAGCAGACCAAACATAAAATGAAAGGACATTCTATTTAATTTACTCCAATGGACTCTATTACTCTATAGATTTCAGAAAACCAAACCTAAGACATTGATCTTCATCAGATTTTTCCTGTAGAACCACCGTGTGGGCATTACTTTGTTCTTGAGGTCCCTGGTGTTTGTTAGGTTTCCTGGCCTACTGGGAAGACTTCATAACTAGCTGTAACCCTGGGTACTTGTAAACCATAGAACATGTGTAATTTCTTGGGAAGAGCTTTGTAGGCGTTATTTTCATATTTGAAATAAAATGTGAATCACTCATTCATGTCTGACTCTTTGTGACCCCATGGACTGTAGCCTGTCAGTTTCCTCTGTCCATGAGATTTCCCAGGCAAGAATACTAGAGTGGGTTGGCATTTCCTTCTTGAGGAGATCTTCCCAACCCAGGGGTCGAACCCATGTCTCCTGCTTTGCAGGCAGATTCTTTACCTTCTGAGTCACCAGGGAAGTCCCTATTTAATAAAACCTTGTTATTAATTGTGTGCTTATCATCCTCGGTAAAATTAAAATTATTCTCAAATATGACATACCAGGAATGGCCTTAATTGAACAGTCGATTGTTTCAATTATATCTTTATAAATTAGAACAGTTTTATTTTTTTTAATTGAACCTATACAACAGAGGATGAGATTGTTAGATGGCATCACTGATTTAATTTGGGCGAGCTCCAGGAGATGGTGAGGAAAGGAAAGCCTGTCGTGCTGCAGTCCATGTGGTCGCAGAGTCGGACATACCTGGTGACTGAACAACAACAACATGCATTATCCACATTGTCCTTAAAAATAAAGATGCATTAAAACTATTTTCCTAAATCTTAAAGTGCCAGTAAAAACAAATTACTATTTTATTAAGTTGCATTTCAATTTTCAAAACCATAATATGCATTATTGATGGTTAAATTGGATCATGAAGAAAGTAAAAACATTTCATATTTGGAAAAAAAAAGTTATTTATAAATTCTTGTTTTTGAATTTCTAATCACTTGTCTTTGAAGACATAGTCATTTGTATCATCTAGTCTTAGTCAAAGTTATGACTTTACTCCTAAGTTCATTTACCACATTTTATAATTGTTATTTGCACATAATTA
This sequence comes from Cephalophus harveyi, assembly GCA_006410635.1. Classification (NCBI taxonomy): domain Eukaryota; kingdom Metazoa; phylum Chordata; class Mammalia; order Artiodactyla; family Bovidae; genus Cephalophus; species Cephalophus harveyi. The sequence continues at coordinate 87,725 of SJYT01026699.1, read as the reverse complement.
TTGCAGATATAATACTCTAAGAAAGACTCCTCTTTGAATTCTGTACTATTATATATTATTTTGACAGAGATTATTTTTTTTTTTTTGCTTTGGCAAAGTGATTTTGATACCATGAATAGTCAGTAAAATAGGTATAATAAAACAGTTCTTTAAAGCAATTTACTTCTGAGCACTGTATATTGAAAGTATAGATCAATATACTTTCAAAAGAGAACGTGTAGGTTGAAACAGTGATGGAAGAAGTTTCATTATGGCCATTTTATTGGCCTTCTAGAAAGGAGTGATGATTTGAAGAAACAGAAGAACCACCTTCCAGACTAGAAATAGGATAAACACGATTACTTGTGAACTGAAGAAACCAAGTGGAAGGTGCTGACTAGAGAATGTGTGTTGAAAGTGATAAGAAATAAAATAAGAATGTTATTTCTCATTCTTGCTGCTATGCTATGCTAAGTCACTTCAGTCGTGTCTGACTCTGTGTGACCCCATAGACGGCAGCCCACCAGGCTCCCCCATCCCTGGGATTCTCCAGGCGAGAACACTGGAGAAGGTTGCCATCCTAGTGCAATCACATCTGCAGATATGATTTGAAGCTGATTTTGGATATTAAACTCTACCACTCATGTATTCCATTCCAGTCTGTTTTCAATTTGGAACCAAAAGCAGTTATCATAACAAGTCCATCATTTGATCTTGGACATGATGCAGAGAATCAATGTTTAGAGCATGTTTTCTAATCCTTTCTTATTATAACCTCCATAGTCTGGTCAAGAAGGCACAATCCATATATAAGGCTTTTTTTTTTTTTTTTTTACTAACAATAAGCACTAATTGAGCAATAGCAATAGCTTTAAATTCAGTGGCATGAATGATCAACAGAGTAAAGAGACATCATCTTTGCCCTGCTGTTATTCAGTTGCTAAGTTATGTCCAACTCTTTGTAACCTCTTGGACTGCAGCATTCCAGGCATTCCTATTGTTGGCGATCTCCTGGAGTTTGCTCAAACTTGTGTCCGTCAAGTCGGTGATGCCATCCAACCATCTGATCCTCTGTGGTCCCCTTCTCCTCCTGCCTTCAATCTTTCCCATCATCAAGGTCTTTTCCAGTGAGTTAGTTCTTCACATCAGGTGGCCAAAGTAATGGTTCTTCAGGTTCAGCATCAGTCTCTGGCCCAGAATAGCTTATAATGCACTTGGGGAGATAAGAAATGAACATAGGGAACCCTAGATGGAAATATTTATAGAGCCTACTTAAAAGATAAATTCCTTCATATAAACTAAAAACACTATAGAAAGTCAGCAGTAAGAAAATAAATCAGTGAGGATCCAAATAGATCAAGAAGGAAAATCCTACCATGAGCCAGGTACTAGGCTTAATGCTTGCCTGTATCACAAAATGGAATCCCTTAAAAACTCAGGAACCTGATCATTCCTGTTTTTCAGATAGTGAAATTGACAATCAAAATTGTTAGCGCTATCAGTTTCTTTCCAGTAACATGTGACAGAAAACCCCAAATCTAAATTTTCTGACTCTATTCCCAGTTACCCTAATTTGCCTATATTTCTAGTCTCTTTATACCTTAAAAACCATGAGAAGTTGATAGGTTTTGATCTGGAATATACAGTAGGAATGGTATTTTAGCAGAGAAAGAAGGTAACAAAGAGGGCACTGGGAAAACCTGAAGGTGCTATCTGAATCATAGACTTTGCTTTCTGCCCTAGTAAAGAGCGAAGTCAGTGCTATGGTCTCCTAGGTTTGGGAAATTATTACCTAGCCTCTAATTCATTCTGCTAAATGATCTAGGAGGAAGGACAAAGTTTCCCCTTCCATCCCTAAGTTACTAGAAGCAGGACATCTTCAATCCTAAACATCACCATCCATGAAACTATAATGGTGGATCAAGCAATTCTGATGAAGTTGCAACAGCCTAGTGCAGAGATGAAAGAACTGACTTTAATCTCCTCAGTTTTTACTGTGCTTTTCCCATGACTTTCACTTGAGGGTTTTGCCTCATTGAGTATTCATTTCACACGTTCTGAATGGGCAATCACAGTTCACTTGATACCAGAGTCCTTCTTGTGTTGTGCAAAGCCTGTTGCTTTAGGTGAACTTCGGAGAAGTATTAAAACACTATTAAGAAAGACCTTTCTTCTTTTGGTCTTCAAAACAACCCTATGAGGAGAGGTTTTCTTTTTAATTTTTACTTGGAGGATAATTGCTTTACATTGTTGTGTTGGTTTCTGCCTTACAACGTGAATCAGCCATAGGTATACTTGTATCTCCTCCCTCTTCAACCTCCCTCCCATCCCCAATTCCATCCCACTCTTCCAGGCTGTTGCAGAGCACCAGGTTGAGCTCCATGTGTTATATAGCAACTTCCCACTAGCATCTATTTTAAAATGGTATCTGTCCCACCCTCTCCTTCCCTCACTGTATCAAAAAGCCTGTTGCCTCTGTCTTTGTCTCTATTCATCAGTACCATTTTTCTACATCCCGTCAGTTCAGTTCAGTTCAGTCACTCAGTCCAGTCCAACACTTTGCGACCCCATGGACTGCAGCACACTAGGCCTCCCTGTCCATCACCAACTCCCACAGTTTACTCAAACTCATGTCCATTGAGTCAGTGATGCCATCCAACCATCTCATCTTCTGTCGTCCCCTGCTCCTCCCACCTTCAGTCTTTCCTAGCATCAGTGTCTTTTCCAGTGAGTCAGTTCTTTGCATCAGGTGGCCAAAGTATTGAAGTTTCAGCCTCAGTATCAGTCCTTTCAATGGATACTCAGGACTGATTTCCTTCAGAATGGACTGGTTGGATCTCCTTGCAGTCCAAGGGACTCTCAAGAGTCTTCTCCAACACCACAGTTCAAAAGCATCAATTCTTCGGCACTCAGCTTTCTTTGTAGTCCAATTCTCACATCCTTACATGACTACTGTAGCTTTGACTAGATAGATCTTTGTTGGCAAATTAATGTCTCTGCTTTTTAAAATACTTGCTAGGTTCGTCATACCTTTTTTTTTCCCAAGGAGCAGGAGTCTTTTAATTTCATGGCTGTAGTCACCACTGCAGTTGATTTTGGAGCCCCAAAAAGTAAAGTCAGCCACTGTTTCCACTGTTTCCCCATCTATTTCCCATGAAGTGATGGGACCAGATGCCATGATCTTCGTTTTCTGAATGTTGAGATTTAAGCCAACTTTTTCACTCTCCTTCACTTTCATCAAGAGGTTCTTTAGTTCTTCTTCACTTTCTGCCATAAGTGTGGTGTCATCTGCATATCTGAAGTTATTGATATTTCTCCTGGCAATCTTGATTCCAGCTTGTGCTTCATCAAGTCTAGCATTCCTCACAATGTACTCTACATATAAGTTAAATAAGCAGGGTGACAATATACAGCCTTGATGCACTCCTTTTCCTATTTGGAACCAGTTGGTTATTCCATGTCCAGTTCTAACTGTTGCTTCTTGACCTGCATACAGATTTCTTAGGAGGCAGGTCAGGTAGGTGGTCTGTTATTGCCATCTCTTTAAGAATTTTCCTTAGTTTGTTGTGATCCACACAGTCAAAGGCTTTGGCATAGGCAGTAAAGCAGAAGTAGATGATTTTCTGGAACTCTCTTGCTTTTTTGATGATCCAATGGATGTTGGCAGTTTAATCTCTGGTTCCTCTGCCTTTTCTAAATCCATCTTGAACATCTGGAAATTCACGGTTCATGTACTGTTGAAGCCTGGCTTGGAGAATTTTGAGCATTACTTATTATATGCATTATTATATGATATTTGTTTTTCTATTTCTAACTTACTTCACCTTGCATTACACACTCTAGGTTCATCCACATAACTAGAACTGACTCAAATTTGTTCCTTTTTATGGCTGAGTAATAATCCATTGTATATATGTACCACAGCTTCTTTATCAGTTCATCTCTCAATGGACATTTAGGTTGCTTCCATGTGCTAGCTGTTGTAAATAGTGCTGCAGTGAACATTGGGGTATATGTGTCTTTTCCAGTTATGATTTTCTCAGGGTATATGCAAAGTAGAGGGATTGCTAGGTCATGTGATACTTTTGTTTATAGTTATTTTTTTTTTTTAATAAATCTCCACAGTGGTTGTATCAATCTGCATTTCCACTAACAGTGCAGGAGGGTTCCCTTTCTCCACACCCTCTTCAGCATTTATTCATTATAGATTTTTTTTATGATGCCTGTCCCAACTAGTGTGAGGTCATTGTCATTTNTTTTTTTTTTCCAGTGCATATAAAGTTAAGTTTTGACTATATGGTAGTCTATTAAGTGGGCAATAAATAGTATTATGTCTTAAAAAGTTACATACTTTAAAAATGCTTTATTAGTAAAAAATGCTAACCATCATCTGAACCTTCAAGGAGTCCTAATCATTTTGTGATAGTAACATCAAAGACCACTGATCACAAATCACCATAATAAAAATACTGAAAAAGTTTGAAAAATTGCAAAAATTACCAAAATATGACACAAAGACACAAAGCAAAATTTGTTGGAAAAATCTCACTAATAGACTTGCTTGATACAGAATTAACACAAATCTTCAATTAGTAGAAAGCATGATATATATATACAGTACAATGAAGTGAAGGTCCATAAAGCAATGCAACCATATACCCAGTTTTCTATTTAATTTCATGCCATGAGAGTTAATTTCATTCTTAAAGTCATATAGTCTAGTTGCACTTAAAGAAACACCGATTCATCCTACTAATGTACTATTGTTCCTATTCCTTGGGTACTATCCCTGACCTTTTTATTATAAAATTTGTCTTCCTCCTGGATCCCTTTTAGCAACTTAGTAGCTGCTGCTGCTGCTGCTAAGTCGCTTCAGTCGTGTCCGACTCTGTGCGACCCCATGGACGGCAGCCCACCAGGCTCCCCCGTCCCTGGGATTCTCCAGGCAAGAACACTGGAGTGGGCTGCCATTTGGTTGCCTAAGTCTGAGTTCACAAGCGTTGCCCCTGGTAAGAGTGGTTAACAAGGTGCAGTGATTCACAGCTTGGCAAGAGATAGGATGTTTATGCTTAGATTTAGTAGGAGCCTAATTTGAAAATATTAAAAGTGTTTTGCAAGTGACATTTGCAAGTTATTGTGGAAGCAGATTATGGGCAATCTGAAAAACTAACAATGTGACCCTTAATATTTGAGTTATTGGTCAAACTAGGAAACAGACATATTTTTCATTTTCCCTTTTTTATCACTTTTTTACAAATTCTCTTTTCTATTTTTAATCTATCACCAAGTATTATGAATTATGCTTCCAAAATATACCTGTGAAAAATTAATTTCCCTCTATTATTCCACTACCTAATACAAACATCTACTGCCTGTCACATAGGTAACCTCAGTGACCTTCAAATTAGTCTTTCTGGTATTAATAATGTTTTATGAGAATCAGATGTGTTAGTACTCACAAATCTTGCTCTTGTATACCGTAAGCACCCTATGAATGTTATCATGACTGTTTTATCTTTCTTCATTGAATTATTCCTGTGGAGTTCAGAATAATCATTTTAATGTTTAACTTTTATTAATGTATAAGTAGTTCAAAATACAGGTTATCTATGTGACAGGCAGAAGATGTTTGTATTAGGAAATTAATTTTTCACAGATATATTTTGAAAGCATAATTCATAATACTTGGTGATAGATTAAAAAAAAAAAAAAGAGAATGTATAAAAAGGTGATATAAAAGGGAAAATGAAATTCCTTTAACAGAAGAACATGCTAGTCCCCTGGCCCATCACTGCCTAAACCACATCATGTTGTAGCAGAGGTTTTTTTACTTGTTAATTTTCTCTGCATTTATACATGGTACTCTTATACTGCAGCTCACTGTTTTTCACATTTACATGTCATCTACTGATTTCTCATCATGGTTTACTGTGGCCTGGCTTGTCTACTGCTTTCCTCTCTTCCTCTCCCTCTAGCTCCCCAGGTTTTTAAAAATATTAAAATTATTACTATATCTGTAATAAGCATTATCTTCTAATAAACAAGTATTGGTCCCTGAGACCAGTCTTCTTTGTCTCTATAACCTTTTAATTTTCCTAAATGCAATAATATATTTATCCTGTTTCTTTGCCTGATTTTCTTTGAAGTCATCTTTATTTATACTTAACACTTTTACCATAGACATAAGTCTATCAGTGCCTTCACAATGCTCTGATATGTGCTTTCCTTTTTTATTTATGTATTTATTCAAGTATACATAAATAAATGCATATATTTAGGAGAGACAGAGAGTATTGGCTTTAAAATTTAGTAGTTTTGGTTCACAATGAATTAAACCCATCAAACCCAACTTTGCAAAGGTAATTTTCTGTTATCTCCTAAGTAGTTTCAGAAATATGAATTAGCTTTACCTAATTCACAAATCTGAAATTAAAACAGATAAAATTAGAACAAAATTATCCCTTCTTAAAGGATAGAAATTAATTAAGATTAATATCTAGTTTATTAGTGTTGAATTATCCATACTCTGTTTTTCCTTAGTTTATCAGGTTTTGGTTCATTCTAGAGAAGGCAATGGCACCCCACTCCAGTACTCTTGCCTGGAAAATCCCATGGGTGGAGAAGCCTGGTATGGGGTCGCAAAGAGTCGGACACGACTGAGCGACTTCACTTTCACTTTCCACTTTCATGCATTGGAGAAGGAAATGGCAACCCACTCTATTGTCCTTGCCTGGAGAATCCCAGAGATGGGGGAGCCTGGTGGGCTGCCGTCTATGGGGTTGCCCAGAGTTGGACATGACGGAAGCAACTTAGCAGCAGCAGCAGCAGTGTTTCTTTTTAATGTTAACATACTGGCATTTAGCATAAAAGATAACAGCAGAGATTTTAAGACATAATCTCATAATGGCATTAACATTTCTCAGCTGTATAAAAGGAGATCTGTGTATTTATTTCTAGTGTTTATGAAGTAGTAAATTGTCGGAAATATTGGAATATAGATATAATGTGCTAGAATAAAAACAGAAACATCTATTCAAAAGTTATGGCTTTTATTACTCGGAAACATGTTACTTGGAGGGCATATATTTGCATAATTGGAGAAAATATCCTGCCAGATATGTTACCAAATGATAGGAGGAAAATGTATGGAAGGAAAATAAAAAAGGAAATGAAAAAATGAATGACATTCATTAACCATCTTTGATAACCTAGATACCATCTGACTTTAATATTTCCTCCAGATAAAATCCTAAAATTGTAACAAAACCACAGGCCAATTTTTGTTTTGCAGATTAAAACTTCACAAATTATGTTTGAGTAAGATACTATCTTTCCAGATTTAAAGTTTAGAAACTTTTGTTTTTACAATGTTTTATTTGTGTATAATAATTTTCTGAATTATCAGCAAATTTTATAGCTTATGTATTTCTAAGTTTAGGAGCTATTTCTAGTTTATATCTTTCTCTTCCTTTATTTTGAAGTAAAAGAAGAAATGACAGGCATGATCTTCCTTGCCAGTATCCTTGATGATATGTTTTTTCTCAAAAGTTTCAATATTTGCATTTGCTTCAAATTTGCACTTGCTCCAAGGTTGTGGTTAGTCTTTATTCACTATTTAGTTCATCCACAAGAGGACTATATCTGTTCACAATGAAAAGAAGTGAGACTCAGTAACTTAAAGGGAAATATTTAGGTCAGCTTTCTCTAGTCATAAAATTTATGTCAGCAGAACAGACTATGTTTTAGATTTTAGGTATGGAGAAAATCTTTCAGATTAACTATAGTTTCTTCCATTTATTTTTACTTAAATACAGAACTTCTTTTGCTCTGCTTTTTCCTGTTATTGTAAAATGTTAATTAATCCAATAAAATGTGTTTGCTTAAAGAAATAACTATCATAGTTCAAATTTTGAAGTTTAAATGGATCATCTGTTTTGTAGACATTAGATTAGCTTGAGAGAGTGGTAGTACTGACACAGTCCAGTTTATTTTCACTCTCCATGATTTTTAACCTAAATGAAACTGATCAGATTGTGCATGAAAAAATTGTTACATTTAAGGCCCTGGATACATTGGTCATCTTTTGCTAAATATTCTATAAAATAAGCTATACAGTAGGTTCTTATTAGTTAACTACTTTATGTATAGTAGTATGTGTATCTCAATCCCAGTCTCCCAATTTATTCTTTTTCTCATTTTTCTCAATGTGTACATTCAGTTTCTCAAGTCAGAAATCTAGAAGTCATCCACGGCAATGTTCCATTCCCTTACCAATTCAAGTAAGAAGTTACAGAAAAACCCAAAGGAACTTTTTAGCCAATCCAATATAATGTCAAGTTTATTGAATCTCCATTATAATTAGTACCCAAGTCTATATACTGGATCTCGAGCTTCTCTGTCAACATCATGAAAGTCAGGGACACTACTATTTCTCACCTTGAGTATTGTAATACCATGCCTTTCTCCAACCCCAAATAACTGCTGTATCATTTTTCTTAAAATGAAAATGCTTACCATGAGTTTCATTTTATGGCCTCTCCATACATCTCTATTACTCTCTAGCCTTATTTCATGCAATTTTCTTACAATAAGCAATAGATTAATAACCCTTTTTCAGCTATTCTGAATCTCTAAGCATGTCCTGATACAGGGTCTTACACACAATCTCTTCTTGTAATACTCTCCCTTCTCTCCTCACTCATGTCTCTATTACTCATCTACCATTTAACATAAATTTCACTTCCTCAGAAAGCTTATTTTTACTTTGATAATATAATCCCTCTCAGCTTTATAATCCTAAATCATTCTGCAAGTTTCTTTTAAATTAATCATGTGCATAATTACAATTTTAGTATTTGTCAGTTCAACTATACTCTACGCTTCATGAAAAAATAGGTTAGCTCTGTTAACATAGACTTATTTTGTTACATTCCCTTTAGCTCAATTCAGTTCAGTCGCTCAGTCGTGTCCGACTCTTTGCGACCCCATGAATTGCCGCACGCCAGGCCTCCCTGTTCATTACCATCTCTCGGAGTTCACTCAGACTCACGTCCATCGAGTCCGTGATGCCATCCAGCCATCTCATCCTCGGTCGTCCCCTTCTCCTCCTGCCC
>SJYT01026699.1:4810-77645 GCA_006410635.1 Cephalophus harveyi | reverse complement strand
TTGGAGCATTCTTTTGCATTGCCTTTCTTTGGGATTGGAATGAAACCTGACCTTTTCCAGTGCTGTGGCCACTGCTGAGTTTTCCAAATTTGCTGGCAGATTGAGTGCAGCACTTTCACAGCATCCTCTTTCAGGATTTGAAACAGCTCAACTGGAATTCCATCACCTCCACTAGCTTCGTTTGTAGTGATGCTTTCTAAGGCCCACTTGACTTCACATTCCAAGATGTCTGGCTCTAGATTAGTGATCACATCATCATGATTATCTGGGTCGTGAAGATCTTTTTTGTACAGTTCTTCTGTGTATCTTGCCACCTCTTAATATCTTCTGCTTCTGTTAGGTCCATACCATTTCTGTCCTTTATCAAGCCCATCTTTGCATGAAATGTTCCCTTGGTATCTCTAATTTTTTTGAAGAGATCTCTAGTCTTTCCCATTCTGTTCTTTTCCTCTATTTCTTTGCATTGATCGCTGAAGAAGGCTTTCTTATCTTGAGAACCTTGAGAACCCCATGAACAGTATGAAAAGACGTTCCCTTTAAGATAACACAAAATCCACAAATAAAATTTTAAAGAGAACTGTATTAAATTCAGTGTTAAGAAAAAGACCACTGAGATCATGAATATTCACATCCATGAAGAGGTCATAACTTCCCAATGATTTATTCTTAAAGTGTATTTCAGCAAAATGTTATAGTTTTCTTCATGTAAAATTCATGATTATCAATTTCAGGCAAATCATTAATTATGCTTGCTGATTTTTGTTTATCTGATTAACACCACTCTGATTATCTAGCAAAATCATTTCAAACCTCTTTCATTCTCAGTAAACTTCAGAAGAGCAAAACCATCACAAAATTTGTCCCCCAATTCTGCAGATACTGTCTCCTTTACAGAAAAAAGAGAGAAAGCATCAGAAGAGAATTGCCACAGTTTTTCACAAGAATAAAAATCTGCCAACATCTGCCTAGATTTTTCTCATTCCTACTCTGAGATAGAGGAGACACACTTGCCCCTTCCTGGGGCCAGTGCTTCTGCCTATAATTTGATTTTTCCTTCTGACTCTTGTCCATCAAATTTTTTCTTTTCAAAATATTTTTTTAACACAATGGCATATAAATTGTTAAATATGTCCCATTTATTTAAAAGAAGTTTTCTTCATAACAATCACCAAAACAACCCCAGTGTTCACTTCCATCTCTGTGAAGTATACAAAAACAAAATTAATCTTTTAAATTAATCAAAAATAATTCTTTTAGAATTTAGTAGTCATCAAGTCGGTGTCTACGATGTCAGTAACATTTTTTCTCTTTATCAAGGTCCTGCCTATGTGTCTAGTTTTACAAGATGAATATTCATCAAGATATATACTTGTGAGATGTACACCTTCCTGGGTGAATATCATACTTAATAACAATTAAAAAGGGAAAAATGTCCTTCATTCTTCATCTCCCACAAGTTATCGTGTGCTTTCACAGCCCAGGTTCTTGGAAGAGTTGTATTAATTTTTTCAATCCTCACTAAACTAAAATTTGGCTTCTGTTCCTATCACATTACTAAAACTGCACTTCTGTGAGAAATGATGCAATGAACTTCTTTCCATTCTCCTATCCCTGGATCTCCCATCAACATTTGACATTGCTGAAGCACCCCTTCCTTCTTCAAGCTGTTTCCTCCCTTGTCTTCCATGATTCCAGGCAATCTGTTCCTTTGATGTGTCTTTGGTTGCTATTTTTCATCTTCTGTTCAAGTTAGTGTTTTGTTTAGCCTAACCGTTGTGTATGACTCTTTTGCGACCTCCATGGACTGTAGCCTGCCAGGCTCCTCTATCCATGGGATTTTCCAGGCAAGAATACGGGAGTTGGTTGCCATTTCATTCTCCAGGAGCTCTTCCGGACCCAGGGAATGAACCCATGATCTCCTGCATTGCAGGCTGATTCTTTCTGCTGAGCCACTGGGGAAGCCCCACCTTTTCAGATTCAGTACAGTTCAGTCGCTCAGTCCTGTCGGACTCTTTGCGACCCCATGAACAGCAGCACTCCAGGCCTCCCTGTCCATCACCAACTCCCGGAGTCCACCCAAATCCATACACATCGAGTCGGTGATGCCATCCAACCATCTCATCCTCTGTCGTCCCCTTCTCATCCTACCCTCAACCTTTCCCAGCATCAGGGTCTTTTCCAGCTCTTTGCATCAGGTGACCAAAGTATTGGAGTTTCATCTTCAACATCAGTCCTTTCAATGAACACCCAGGACTGATCTCCTTTAGGATGGACTGGTTGGATCTCCTTGCAGTCCAAGGAACTCTCAAGAGTCTTCTCCAACTCCACAGTTCAAAAACATCAATTCTTTGGCACTCAGCTTTCTTTATAGTCCAACTCTCACATCCATACATGATCACTGGAAAAACCATAGCCTTGACTAGATGAACCTTTGCTGACAAAGTAATATCTCTCCTTTTTAATATGCTGTCTAGATTGGTCATAACTTTGCTTCCAGGGTGTAAGCGTCTTTGAATTTCATAGCTGCAATCCACATCTGCAGTGATTTTGGAGTCCCCAGAAATAATTCTGACACTGTTTCCATTGTTTCCCCATCTATTTGCCATGAAGTGATGGGACCAGATGCCATGATCTTAGTTTTCTGAATGTGGAGCTTTAAACCAACTTTTTCACCCACCTCTTTCACTTTCATCAAGAGGCTCTTTAGTTCTTCTTCACTTTCTGCCATAAGGGTGGTGTCATCTGCATATCTGAGGTTATTGATATTTCTCCCGGCAATCTTGATCCCAGCTTGACCTTCCTCCAGCCCAGCGTTTCTCAGGATGTACTCTGCATATAAGTTAAATAAGCAGGGTGACAATATACAGCCTTGAAGTATTCCTTTTCCTGTTTGGAACCAGTCTGTTGTTCCATGTCCAGTTCTAACTTTTGCTTCCTGACCTGCATACAGGTTTCTCAAGAGGCAGGTCAGGTGGTCTGGTATTCCCATCTCTTTGAGAATTTTCCACAGTTTATTGTGATCCACACAGTCAAAGGCTTTGGCATAGTCAATAAAGCAGAAATAGATGTTTTTCTGGAACTCTCTTACTTTTTCCATGATCCAGCAGATGTTGACAATTTGATCTCTGGTTCCTCTGCCTTTCCTAAAACCAGCTTGAACATCTAGACTTTCACGGTTCACGTATTGCTGAAGCCTGGCTTGGAGAATTTTAAGTATTACTTTACTAGTGTGTGAGATGAATGCAATTGTGTGGTAGTTTGAGCATTATTTGGCATTGCCTTTCTTTGGGATTGGAATGAAAACTGACCTTTTCCAGTGCTGTGGCCACTGCTGAGTTTTCCAAATTTGCTGGCAGATTGAGTGCAGCACTTTCACAGCATCCTCTTTCAGGATTTGAAACAGTTCAACTGGAATTCCATCACCTCCACTAGCTTTGTTCATAGTGATGCTTCCTAAGGCCCACTTGACTTCACATTCCAGGATGTCTGGCTCTAGGTGAGTGATCACACCATCGTGATTATCTGGGTTGTGAAGATCATTTTTGTACAGTTCTTCTGTGTATTCTTGCCACCTCTTCTTAATATCTTCTGCTTCTGTTAGGTCCATACCATTTCTATCCTTTATCAAGCCCATGTTTGCATGAAATGTTCCCTTGGTATCTCTAATTTTCTTGAAGAGATCTCTGGTCTTTCCCATTCTATTGCTTTCCTCTATTTCTTTGTATTTATCGCTGAGGAAGGCTTTCTTAACTCTCCTTGCTATTGTTTGGGACTCCTCATTCAAAGGGGTATATCTTTCCTTTTCTTTATGAAATGTTCCCTTGGTATCTCTAATTTTCTTGAAGAGATCTCTGGTCTTTCCCATTCTATTGCTTTCCTCTATTTCTTTGTATTTATTGCTGAGGAAGGCTTTCTTAACTCTCCTTGCTATTGTTTGGGACTCCTCATTCAAAGGGGCATATCTTTCCTTTTCTTCTTTGCTTTTTGCTTCCCTTCTTTTCACAGCTATTTGTAAGGCCTCCTCAGACAGCCATTTTGCTTTTTTGTTTTTCTTTTTGGGGATGGTTTTGATTCCTGTCTCCTGTACAATGTCATGAACCTCTATCAATAGTTCATCAGGCTATAAGGCTTTATATTAAACTCCTCTGATTAATGGTCTTAGCTTTCTAACTTCATTCTATACCTTTCTTTTAGGTCATCAGCTCTACCTCTAAGATTTTGATTGTTATCTGTGTTATCATGATTTCAAGACTAATTTTTTTTTTTCTGGCCCAGAATTCCCCACTCAGTTTTAGACATTTTGCTAGATTTACTTTATGTTTCCACTTTATTATTTCAGAGGTATTTCCAAGTCATATCCAATATTAGATTCATTCACTATCCTCTCCTCTTTGCCAGATGTTGTCTTTTTATACCATCAAAGTGAAAAGTGAAAGTCATTCAGTCATGTCCAACTCTTGGTGACCCTATGGACTTCTCCGGGCCAGAATACTGGAGTGGGTAAGCTTTCCCTTCTCTAGGGAATATTCCCAATTTAGGGACTGAACCCAGGTTCAAGCAGATACTTCACCTGCTGAGCCACAAGGGAAGCCCATATACCTTCAAACCATATCACATTAGGTCCTCTTCCATTGTGCTCTATTTCAGTGAACTATCTCTCAGTATCATCACAGAGTCATCCTTTATAATACTTCCCATCCATTTTTATAAGTCATAAATTGGGAGGTCAACCTTGACACCTTTCTTCCTTACCCTCACATGCAGTATACCACAAAATTCCATAATTTTTACCTGAAGACTGTTCCTCATCATATCATGTTATGATCTCTCAAATAGACAATTGTAATTCCTTTCTAAGTGATCTTTCATTCTCTGCAAACTCCTCCAATCCATTTTCTGTATTGTAGAGTGATTGTTTTGAAAGGCAGTTGTGATCATACTATTCTCTACTCACTTAATTGCCAACTCATTTAGGTTAAACTAGAGATTTTTTAATACAACCTGTCTCACTAGTCTTCATTTAATTTCTCTCTCCTCACAAGGGAACTTTATGCATAATGTTTTTTCAACTTCATTAACTGTATTCAGAAATCACTTCCTCAGTGCATTTTTTTCTTGACCTCCAGACTACGTCTACTTGCCCTGTTATTTTCACTCACAGATGTGCTGGAGCTCATCACATTTATAATTTTACATTTATTTGTGTGTTTTTTTAATTACTTTTTCCAGTGTTAAATAACAACCATTTGGGGTAGAAAATTTCTGTTGTTGTTGTTCTACAGTGAATTTAAATGGCATTGAAATTTTTAGCTTTTTTTTAAAATTATCCTCTAACATTTATAATATTCCTTTTTCATAAATTATTTTCTTTGTCTCACTTAAAAATATATTTAGTTGAATGCTTAGTTCATCTACATTTTATTTATTATTATTCATGAAACTATTTAGAGCTTTGGATTTATCACTAATGATATCCCTGAGTATATAAATTAGCTTTTGAGCAATGTCCCAATTATATTTAACTCATAAATATTTTGTAAGCAAAATTTTTTTCTTTTTAGATCAAAGAGTTATGTGTTGTTATTATTATTAGCTTCCAAATATTTAGTTTATGGCTTTGGTATTTGTATCTGTCTCTTTTAACTGGAGTTCTTTAGAGTCCCTTGGATTGCAATGAGATCCAACTAGTCCATTCTAAAGGAGATCAGTCCTGGGTGTTCACTGGAAGGGCTGATGCTAATGCTGAAACTCCAGTACTTTGGCCACCTCACGTGAAGAGTTGGCTCATTGGAGAAGACTCTGAAGCTGGGAGGGATTGGGGGTAGGAGGAGAAGGGGACGACAGAGGATGAGATGGCTGGATGGCATCACCAACTCTATGGACGTGAGTTTGAGTGAACTCTGGGAGTTGGTGATGGACAGGGAGGCCTGGCGTGCTGCGATTCATGGGGTCGCAGAGTCGTACACAACTGAGCGACTGAGCTGAAATGAACTGAACTGAACTGATGTAGCCCATACATTTTTGTTCTAGTTTTGTGCTAATATGGGAGAAATTTTCTTTCAAGTCTATAGGGTGATCAATATAGATATATAATAAAATCCATAAACTTTAATTTCTAATATATTGTTTTAAATAAATGCAATCCTCAAAAATCAAAGCTAAGAATGTTAAAGAATTTTAAGATTAATTTGTTTTCTCATGTTTCCATTAGCTTTGCCTTTTATTTTAATACCATTACTTGATACATAGAATATTGTCAAAGGTTTGTCTTCATTGCATCTTATATGTACTCTTCTGTATCAGTATTTGATTAGTGAAGCAGAACTGCTATGGGTGCTTTAGTATAAAGGATGTATTACAGGAAGTGGAATCCTGAAATTGCCCTGGAAGAGTCAGAGCGCAGACACTGACTAGCATCCTGCAGCCCTGGCGCAGCTGGATAAATCTGCGCTGCAGGGGATCTGGGGGCGTTGATCTGCCAGAAGGGAACCATGGGGAAGGTGCTGGCGACATCTGTGGAAGGCTGTGGATGCTCCTTCAGGTGTGGGCTTGCTGGTCAGCAGTGTCAGCAGTTGGCAAGAGTGGCAGCGGCAGAGTGCCTGAAGGTCACTGCGGTGAGATAAGGAGAGACAAAGCAGGTGTGGGTGGTCCAGCTTGGAGTGACAGCAGCTGAGACAAACTGGACCTGCCCTAATGCTTTGTCTCTCCTCACGTCACCTCGGTCATCTTCAGGCACTCACAACTGTTGCTTCATTTCTTCTCTCCACATCTCACACACATTTCTCTTTAGACAGTCTCTACCATTAATCCCCTCCAGGAATTCTGGGAAAAGTAACTTCAGTTTACAAATTTTAAACATTTAAAAATCACCATTGAAAACTTGGCATTTCTGTTTCACTTCCTAAATCTTTTTTTTTTTTTTTTTTTCTGAGTAAAGTGGTGGCAAGAATACACAGAAGCACTGTGCAAAAAAGTTTTTAATGACCCAGATAACCATGATGGTGTGGTCACTCACCTAGAGCCAGACATCCTGGAGTGTGAAGTCAAGTGGGGCTTTAGGAAGTATCACTGTGAACAAAGCTAGTGGACGTAATGGAATTCCAACTGAGTTATTTCAAATCCTAAAAGATGATGCTGTTAACGTGCTGCATTATGCAGGCACCTTTGGAAAACTCAGCAGTGGCCATAGGACTGGAAAAGGTCAGTTTTCATTCCAATCAAAAAGAAAGACAATGCCAGAGAATGTTCAAACTACCGCAAAACTACACTCATTTCAAATGCTAGCAAGGTAATGCTCAAAAATCCTTCAAGCTAGGCTTCAACAGTATATGAACCAGAGATTAAATTACAAACATCCACTGGATCATAGAAAAATATCTACTTCTGCCTCATTGACTATGCTAAGCCTTTGACTGTTTGGAATCACAACAAACTGGAAAATTCTTAAAGAGATGGGAGTATCAGACCACCTTACCAGCCCTCTGAGAAACTTGTATGTAGATCAAGAGGCAACAATTAGAACCAGACAGGGCTTCCCTGGTGGCTCAGTCATTAAAGAATCTGCCTGCAGTGTGGGAGACCTGGATTAGATCTCTGCGTTGGGAAGATCCTCTGGAGGAAGGCATGTCAACCCACTCCAGTATTCTTGCCTAGAGAATCTCCATGGACAGAGGAGCTTGCAGGCTGCTGTCCATGGTGTCTCAAAGAGTTAGACACGACTGAGCAACTAAGCACAGCACACAGCATGGAACAACAGACTGGTTCATAATTGGGAAAGGATCACATCAAGGCTGTATTTTGTCACCCTGTTTATTTAATTTATATATAGAGTACCTCATGTGAAATGTCAGGTTGAATGAAACTCAAGCTGGAATCAAGATTGCCAGGAGAATATCAATAACCTTGAATATGCAGATGACACCACCTTAATGGCAGAAAAAGAAGAGGAACTAAAGAGCCTCTGGATGAAGATGAAAGAGCAGAGTGAAAAAGACGGCTTAAAATACAACACTGAATAAACTAAGACCATGGTATTCGGTCCCATCACTCTGTGGCAAATAGTTGGGGGAAAAATGGAAACAGTGAGAGACTTTATTTTCTTGGGCTCCAAAATCTCTGCAGGTGGTGACTGCAGCCATGAAATTAAAAGACACTTGCTCCTTGAAAGAAAAGCTCTGACAAACCAAGGCAGTGTATTAGAAAGCAGAGACATCACTTTGCCAACAAAAGTCCATAGAGCCAAAGCTATGGTTTTTCCAGTAGGAATGTACGGATGTGAGAATTGGACCATGAAGAAGGCTGAGCACTGAAAAACTGATGCTTTCAAACTGTTGTGCTAGAGAAGATTTTTGAGAGTCCCTTAGACAGTCAATCCTAAAGAAATCAACCATGAATATTCATTGGAAGGACTGACGCTGAAGCTGAAGCTGAAGCTCCAGTACTTTGGCCCCCTTATGTGAAGAGCTGACTCATTGAGAAAGACCCTGATGCTGGGAAAGATTGAGGGCAGGAAGAGAAGAGGGTGAGAGCAGATGAGCTTGTTGGGTGGCATTATCAACTCAATGGACATGAGTTTGAGCAAACTCCAGGAGATAGTGAAGCCTGATGTGCTATAGTCCTTGAGGTTTCAGAGTCAGACATGACTGAGTGACTGAACAACAACCACAATCATATTTTCTTTCTGAGTAAATTGGTAGAAAAATCATGGAACTATCCCTCATAAACTGAGAGCATACTAACCTTTTTCCCCAAAGAGCATACACATCGCTTTATCTGTCTCTGAATAATTTAAATTCCTTTTGTGGCTGAGTCACAGTCACATTTGATAGCTTATAATTTAAATATTAAAAAATGTTAATCAATATTAACATTTTATAAATAGGGAAAAGAGCAAAGGAAAACAATTGGGTATACATTTATGCACTTAAATACATGCATATGCACACAAATAGTATATATATGTAATATATATATAAATGCATGATGTATGCAATATGCTTGTGTATATATGCACAAATTGACGCTTACTCCTTGGAAGAAAAGTTATGACCAACTTAGATAGCACATTCAAAAGCAGAACATTACTTTGCCGACTAAGGTCTGTCTAGTCAAGGCTATGGTTTTTCCAGTAGTCATGTATGGATGTGAGAGTTGGACTGTGAAGAAGGCTGAGTGCCGAAGAATTGATACTTTTGAACTGTGATTTTGGAGAAGACTCTTGAGAGTCCCTTGGACTGCAAGGAGATCCAACCAGTCCATTCTGAAGGAGATCAGCCCTGTAATTTCTTTGGAAGGAATGATATTAAAGCTGAAACTCCAGTACTTTGGCCACCTCATGCGAAGCGTTGACTCATTGGAAAAGACTCTGATGCTGGGATGGATTGGGGGCGGGAGGAGAAGGGGACGACAGAGGATGAAATGGCTGGATGGCATCACGGACTCAATGGACATGAGTTTGAGTGAACTCCAGGAGTTGGTGATGGACAGGGAGGCCTGGCGTGCTGCGATTCATGGGGTCGCAAAGAGTAGGACACAACTGAGCGACTGAACTGAACTGATACATACTATGTTTTTCCTTTGCCCTTGTCTTAGCCCAGGATGTCATAAAAAATATCACAGCCTGGGTGGCTTAAACAACAAGCATTTTTTCACACAGTTATGGAAGCTGCATAGTTTAAGATCTAGGTGCTAGGCTATTAGGCTCTTGGTGAGAGCCCTCTTTTTGGCTCGCAGACTGCCACCTCCTTGTCTTGTCCTCACAGTGTAAAGACAGTGCAATTTATGTCTCTTCTTCCTCTTAAGAGCCACCAGTCCTATCCTGAGAACCCCACTCTCATGACTTCGTTCAGGTCTCATTACTTCCCAAGGCCCCATCTCCAAATATCATCATACTGGAGGTTAGGGCTTCGACATATGAGTTCTGTGGGAAACAATTAAGTCCGTAGCAGCCCTCATCAAGCACCTCTGCCATAAGGGATTTCAGTCTGGTTAGGTGACCCAGACGTTTATACTTGAACAAAATTTATTCCTGCATTGTCTGTGATATTGCTAGTCTTGCCCATGTGGGGTTCCAGTTTTCCTTTGACTCAGTACTCAGTTTTCCTTTGTCACAGTACATGAAAACATCTAAGAGATTCCTAATGTCCTTCCCTCCATTCTGGATGTAACTCCTTTGCACTTCCACTCTGTGCCCATCCCACCTCCCTTAATGATCGGGGTCATCAGTCCCTTCTGTGCATGATGATTCACTGGCATGAGAAGCCCAGAGTGACCAGGTAGCCTTTTCACTTTCCAGTTTAATGGAGCCATTGTTGTGACCCTGCGGAGAAATAGTCATCTCCAGAACAAAGATTCTCATATGATCAGAACTCAGAGTTGCAGTGGTGGGCGCAGTTCTCACAAGGAGCTCATTAGCAGCCATAGTGAAAAGAGCTAGTTACATTTGCACACCATGGCGCCTGGGCTTGTTCATCGTGGGTATGGGAGAAATAGCAATATGTATAGGCCACTATTTTTGTAGCATAACCCTGTATCTTGGAAGACATTGCCCAGTCCCAGTGTGTTATCACACAGGGGGAACCAGAACTGAGTCATGATACCATCATTTAATTTTTCTACTCTGTCAGTTTCAGAGTGATGGCAGACATTGTAATATCAGTAAATTCCAAGAGTGTGATCCCATTGCCAAGCCTTTTTTTCCTGTAAAGTGATATGATGTTTTTAAAAGAAACATGGCAGACAGGGAAGGAAAATCTCTATCCACAGTTAATCTCTGTTGCTATGAGAACAACATGCTGCCTCTTTTGTTTTAGAAGGGATCCAGTATAATCAACCTGTCACTGGTACCGGGCTGTCCCCTCTCAGGGAATCATGCCATATCAAGGACTTATGAAGAACCATGCCATGTCAAGAACCTCTGCTGAGGTGCTATCTACTGGATATTCACAAAGGACACATATTTATTTATTCTTTGGTCCTGTTCAAAGAGGTCTATTTACAGATCACTTCTACACAATCTCTTGTTACCAGTTTTTCCATATTTTTTTCCAAAGCCTTAACTGTCCCACCAGAATGCTAGATGCTACTCATGAGCTAGAGAAAATCAATACATCTATTCATCTCTCTTTCTAGGCAGTTTACAGCTGGGTACACTATTCAGAGTTTTGCCTACTGGAAAGATTTTCCTTCACCACTGTCCTTCAAGGTCACCCTTGGGTAGCATTTTAATACTATAGCTGCTGCTCTCCATCAGAGAAGGCGATGGCACCCCACTCCAGTACTCTTGCCTGGAAAATCCCGTGGGTGGAGGAACTTGGTAGGCTGCAGTCCATGGGGTCACGGAGAATCAGATATGACTGAGTGACTTCACTTTGACTTTTCACTTTCATGCATTGGAGAAGGAAATGGCAACCCACTCCAGTGTTCTTGCCTAGAAAATCCCAGGGATGGGGGAGCCTGGTGGGCTGCCGTCTATGGGGTCACATAGAGTCGGACATGACTGAAGTGACTTAGCAGCAGCAGTTGCTCTCCATATTTGTGATTTCAGTCAAAAGCAAAGAAAATCTGATGCACTTTGTTGAACAAGCCAGGTATACTTGATTATTGACTTTGGAGCAGTATCCAATTTATCATTCACTACTCTTAACTTTGTCAAGTTCTTTTTTTGATATAACTCTCTCCTAGTTTCTCCTTTTCCTTGGCATAAATCAAGAGAGAGTTGCTAGCTTTGTTTGAACTTTCTGAGCAGATTTAACAAGGTGAGGTTGTGTCAGTATTTACTTATTCTTGAGAATCTGCCAGATGAGGTAGATTCGTGTTTAATAAACTATACTCCAGATATTATGCAAGGGGATCATGTCTTCTGTGTTTTTATATGTGTGTATGTTACTTTAGTACAGTAGTGGCCTTCTTTCCAGCGAAAGCAGAGAGGAAACTGCGAAGAACATTTGTATTCACACCTCAACATGACCTGTGCGTGCCTCCTGACCCACACTGTGAGCTAAGGGTGTGAGTAAAATCTGTAGATGGGCGCTCTTCTTTACCCCAAAAAGTTATTTTGCTTTAGGGGATCTTCAGTATAGTTAGGCTTTGATTTGGTGGCCACAAAACTTCAGTACCTCTTGCAAAGTTTTCTATTATTTTCTAAGTTCATTTTCTGTTTTATTTGTATTTGGCTTAATTATTATATTATTCATGTATTTTTCTGCATTTTGTTCTGTCATTTCATTGGGTATTTCAGAGCTAAAAGAGTTAAAATCAGTGTCTCAAATCACACATTGAATGATGAGATCTGTGTTTGCTTTTTGAACCCGGCTAGAGTTAGGACATTTAATTCTATTAACCTTCACCTATCCTCATAGTCTGCCATAATCTGCTGTATGCTAATTACATGATGCACTATTTTACATTTTTATTTCACCTTAACATTTGATAAGTATACCCTCTATATCGTCATCTAATTACAGGATTATTATATTAAGTAGTACAAGGGGACTGAGTATGGGTCTTTAATATAATTTAGAAGAAGAAATTTGAAAAATGTATTGAATGGAAGGACATTTTAGAAACCTAGAATATGGAAGCCAGTTTTTTCATCATTCAGTTCAGTTCAGTCGCTCAGTCGTGTCTGACTCTTTGCGACCCCATGAACAGCAGCACGCCAGGCCTCCCTCTCCGTCACCAACTCCCGGAGTCCACCCAAACCCATGTCCATCGAGTCGGTGATGCCATCCAGCCATCTCATCCTCTGTCATCTCCTTCTACTCCAGCCCTCAATCTTTCCCAACATCAGGGTCTTTCCAAATGAGTCAGCTCTTTGCATGAGGTAGCCAATCCAACCCAGTGTTTCTCATGATGCATATCAGTTAAATAAGCAGGGTGACAATATACAGCCTTGATGTACTCCTTTTCCTATTTGGAACCAGTCTGTTGTTCTATGACCAGTTCTAACTGTTGCTTCCTGATCTGCATACAGGTTTCTCAAGGGGTAGGTCTGGTGCTCTGCTATTCCCATCTGTTTCAGAATTTTCCACAGTTTATTGTGATCCACACAGTCAAAGGCTTTGACATAGTCAATAAAGCAGAAATAGATGTTTTTCTGGAACTCTCTAGCTTTTTCGATGATCCAGCAGATGTTGGCAATTTGATCTCTGGTTCTGCTTTTCTAAATCCAGCTTGAACATCTGAAAGTTCATGGTTCATGTATTGCTGAAGCCTGGCTTGGAGTATTTTAAGTATTGCTTTACTAGCGTGTGAGATGAGTACAATTGTGCAGTAGTTTTAGCATTCTTTGGCATTGCCTTTCTTAGGGATTGTAATGAAAACTGACCTTTTCCAGTCATCATTACTTATTGTTGTTTCTTAACAAAAACCTTTTAAAAATACCTAAAATAAAATGAGGTATAGATTTAATAAGGAGCACATATGGCAGTTTCACTCTTCAAATGCCCTCCGTTTTGAAACAGAAAAGAGAACTGAGGCCAGAATTGTTAGACGTTTTAAGCTCTGTTTTGGCAAGTGGAGAGAGGTATGAGGTACCCATTGCTGTATTTCACCTGTTCACTCTGCTGTGACTATTAGCTAAAATATGGAGCATTCCCTCTTTTGTATAAGGACACAAAATTGTGTCATGAACAAGGAGCTCAATCTGGCCTGAACAATTTAAGCAGGTGCTTATGTTTGGAAATAGAACACCTGTCAAGTACTTTGAAGTCAAATAGACCTCATGACTTTAAATAGGGGAAAGAGCAGTCAAGGGAGCATTAAAAAGCTAATGGGTGAGTAAGTGAGGTGGAGATGAAAATGTTTAGGAAATGTAGATGGAAATCTTTGGAGTTCATATCAAAGTAATGATTCAACATGAAAGTAGTGGGTTATCCATAAATATCATGTAATCAAAAAATAATTTTAATCTGGTTAAAAAGCTTTCTTTAACATTTGAAAGTGTGGCTTTCAGTCATCTTCAGAATTTACTATATTGCAAATATAAATAATATGACCACTGTGTAAAGATACAATTCTCAAAATGAACTCTGAAATTATATAACCTTCGACCATGAAAAAAATCACAAAAGCTATAAAAGAACCTTATTAATAAAACCTGTTTACTTGGAGTAAGGGAAAGGATAATGATATACATACATGTGAATTTGAGCTTTGTACTGCACTTCAGTGTGGATTGTCATGCTTTCATTATTCCTATGACATAAATATCTCTAGAAAAGTAGGGTAGTGTTTATTGGTTGACAGAGTTTTCTAATACATGCTGTTGGCAAAAGACATTTTTTTCTTTGTCAGTCTCAGCAAATGTAATTGGTTATACACAATCACCAAGAATGCAAGCACATTTGGAATGAATGAAGTTAAAGACGATACATACTCGATACACACATATGTGTGTGTCTGTGTGTGTGTATATATGTGTATGTAACAGTTTGCATTGTGCATTTATATATATATATATATATATAGAGAGAGAGAGAGAGAGAGAGCACAGGCTCAAAAATTGTGGCATGCAGGCTTAGTTGCTCTGCAGCATGTGGGATCTTCCTAGACTAGGGATTGAATCCTTGTTCCTTGAATTGGCAGGCGAATTCTTAACCACTAGGCCACGAGGGAAGCTCTTTTTCCTCTTCTTTTATAGTATGTGTGTATATATATATGTATATATATATATGTATCAGTTCAGTTCAGTTCAGTCACTCAGTTGTGTTCCACTCTTTGTGACCCCACGAATCGCAGCATGCCAGGCCTCCTTGTCCATCACCAACTCCCAGAGTTCACTCAAACTCATGTCCATCGAGTCGGTGATGCCATCCAGCCATCTCATCCTCGGTCGTCCCCTTCTCTTCCTGCCTCCAACCCTTCCCAGCATCAGGGTCTTTTCCAATGAGTCAACACTTTGCATGAGGTGGCCAAAGTACTGGAGTTTCAGCTTCAGCATCAGTCCTTCCAATGAACACCCAGGACTGATCTCCTTGAGGATGGACTGGTTGGATCTCCTTGCAGTCCAAGGAACTCTCAAGAGTCTTCTCCAACACCACAGTTCCAAAGCATCAATTCTTCAGCACTCAGCTTTCTTTATAGTCCAACTCTCACATCCATACATGACCACTGGAAAAACTATAGCCTTGACTATACGGACCTTTGTTGGCAAAGTAATATCTCTGCTTTTCAATATACTATCTAGGTTACTCATAATTTTCCTTTCAAGGAGTAAGTGTCTTTTAATTTCATGGTTGCAATCAACATCTGCAGTGATTTTGGAGCCCCAAAAAATAAAGTCTGACACTGTTTCCACTGTTTCCCCATCTATTTTTCATATCAAAGTAATGATTCAACATGAAAGTAGTGGGTCATCCATAAATATCATGTAATCAAAAAATAATTTTAATCTGGTTAAAAAGCTTTCTTTAACATTTGAAAGTGTGGCTTTCAGTCATCTTCAGAATTTACTATATTGCAAATATAAATAATATGACCACTGTGTAAAGATATAATTCTCAAAATGAACTCTGAAATTATATAACCTTCGACCATGAAAAAAATCACAAAAGCTATTAAAGAACCTTATTAATAAAACCTGTTTACTTGGAGTAAGGGAAAGGATAATGATATACATACATGGGAATTTGAGCTTTGTACTGCACTTCAGTGTGGATTGTCATGCTTTCATTATTCCTATGACATAAATATCTCTAGAAAAGTAGGGTAGTGTTTATTGGTTGACAGAGTTTTCTAATACATGCTGTTGGCAAAAGACATTTTTTTCTTTGTCAGTCTCAGCAAATGTAATTGATTATACACAATCACCAAGAATGCAAACACATTTGGAATGAATGAAGTTAAAGACGATACGTACTCGATACACACATATGTGTGTGTCTCTGTGTGTGTATATATGTGTATGTAACAGTTTGCATTGTGCGTTTATATATATATATATAGAGAGAGAGAGAGAGTACAGGCTCAAAAATTGTGGCATGCAGGCTTAGTTGCTCTGCAGCACGTGGGATCTTCCTAGACTAGGGATTGAATCCTTGTTCCCTGAATTGGCAGGCGAATTCTTAACCACTAGGCAACCAGGGAAGCTCTTTTTCCTCTTCTTTTATAGTATGTGTGTATATATGAGTGTATATATATATGTATATATATATATATATGTATCAGTTCAGTTCAGTTCAGTCGCTCAGTTGTGTTCGACTCTTTGTGACCCCACGAATCGCAGCATGCCAGGCCTCCTTGTCCATCACCGACTCCCAGAGTTCACTCAAACTCATGTCCATCGAGTTGGTGATGCCATCCAGCCATCTCATCCTCTGTTGTCCCCTTCTCTTCCTGCCTCCAACCCTTCCCAGCATCAGGGTCTTTTCCAATGAGTCAACTCTTTGCATGAGGTTGCCAAAGTACTGGAGTTTCAGCTTCGGCATCAGTCCTTCCAATGAACACCCAGGACTGATCTCCTTGAGGATGAACTCCCAACTCAGGAGGAGTGGGATTCTGGCTCTAGGTGAGTGATCACACCATCGTGATTATCTGGGTCGTGAAGATCTATTTTGTACAGTTCTTCTGTGTATTCTTGCCACCTCTTCTTAATATCTTCTGCTACTGTTAGGTCCATACCATTTCTGTCCTTTATCGAGCCCATGTTTGCATGAAATGTTCCCTTGGTATCTCTAATTTTCCTGAAGAGATCTCTAGTCTTTCACAATCTGTTGTTTTCCTTTATATCTTTTCATTGATCACTGAGGAAGGCTTTCTTATCTCTCCTTGCTATTCTTTGGAACTCTGTATTCAGATGCTTATATCTTTCTTTTTCTCCTTTGATTTTCGCTTCTCTTCTTTTCACAGCTATTTGTAAGGCCTCCTCAGACAGCCATTTTGCTTTTTTGCATTTCTTTTCCATATATATTATATATATAAATTGAGATGTAATTGACATAGAACATTGTACAAGTTAAAAACATCCAGCCTGTTGAATTGAGGCATTTGTATATTTCAATATGACTGCCTCTTTTCCCTTCTTTTTAACAGCGCTTTCCTTCATTGATGGTAATCTGTATAGTGATTTTTCTTTCTTCCTGTGCCTTTCTAAGGAAGGTGGAAGATAGAGGCAGCCAGGCACAGAGTGGTGATGGCAGAGGAACAATATGTAAGCCTCCATTTGACTGGACTCAGATGGGTGAATTTTTTCCTCTTTTTGAGTTGTGTGGTTACTTGGGAAATTGAGCAGCATGGGGGGCTTCCATGGTGGCTCAGATGGTAAAGAGTCCACCTGTCATGTGGGAGACTTGGGTTCTGTCCCTTGGTCGGGGAGGCACCCTGAAGGAGAGAATGGCAACCCACTCCTGTATTCTTGCCTGAAGAATCCTTATGGACAGAGGAGTCCGGTGGGCTACACTCCATGGGGTTGCAAAGAGTTGCACATGACTGAACGACTAAGCACATGACCAGCACTGAGTGATTTTGCTAGGTTCCCACCAAAGAGGATTGCTTGGATGAAGATAAATCCAAGCAGGAAGTTCTGGGGAGTTGTAAATTGGTAGTGGTTGATTCCAGTTGGTTTTCCAAATCATGAAACTGGGAATGGAGAAATCCTTTGAAGAATTTTCACACACAATCTACAAAAGGGTCAGCATTTGAAAAATATCTTGGTAACATCAATGGCCTCAACAGACAAGTTCGTGTTAATGAAAGAAGCACCTGCAGCTTCTGGTTAAAATAAATCTGAACTTCTTCCAGCCCATCCCCCTACCCAGTGGTGAAATGCTAGGGCTTAGAAGAGGGCAATGTAGAAAGACACCCAAGGACAGGACTGACATCCACCTGTATCTTGGACCCCTTGACCTGTCCTAAGGTGGTGGATTGCAGAGCTCTTACTCAGGAATGAAATTGGAATGACTGAATTTATTAACTGAAAGCAATCTGAAATTTATAAAATACAGCTAAATTAACAGCATACTTTAGAGAGATATATATAAATGTACTTGTAGTAGTATAGTAAACAGTGAATGATGTTTGTTGTATAAAGATGGAGCAGGGTAAGGTCAGAAAAAAAGGAATAGGGGCCTTTTTAAAGTTATTTTCCTGGAGGCATGTTTTAAAATGTATTTCCTGCATGTGCAAACTCTCTGTCATATAGATGAATTACTGTGTTTAAAGAGTTGCTGCCCTAAAATAGCTGAAATAATTTTCCTGGGAGTTTATAAAATGATATTCAGCACTGAAGCTTATAATGCAAACCAGTGAAAAGTAAATGCTGGTATAATTTAATATAATTCTGTCCTCTGGGCCAGTTTTTCACAAATTTACTCAGCATAGAATATTTAGGAATTGTATGTGCCTAGACATGGAGCTGAAGCTATAAATCTTTGGTCACCTGATGCAAAGAGCCCACTCATTGAAAAAGACCTTGATTCTGGGAAAGATTGAAAATGACAGGAACACAGGGCAGCAGAGGATGATATGGCATCACTGACTCAATGGATATGAACTTGAACAAACTCTGGGATATAGTGGAGGACAGGGAAGCCTGGCATGCTGCAGTCCATGCAGTTGCAGGGTCTGACACAACTAAGTGACTGAACAACAACAATAATGAATGTTCATACAAACGGTGCTAGCATACTTACAAATAATTATATTTGGATTTGAAGAAAAAAACAATGCATCATCTGGGAAGATTATAAGGCCCACTACTTGAATTTTTTACACTGTAAAGCACATCAGGATGTTAAAAAAGGGAATGGGTAGATTAAGTTTATCATTAGTGCACTTATTGGATTGGCCAGAAAGTTCACTGGGTTGGCCATAACACCTTATGGAAAAACATGGAAGAGTGTTTTGGCTAATCCAATAAAATTTTTTTTTAAATCCTATGACACCAGTATGAACTGTGTTCATCTATCTTTTATTCTTTATTGCTAAGACCAAATCAAAGTAAGACTTGGAATGATTTTTTTCAAATAATTTATCAATTATTATGACATTTTAATATTATGCATTTGATTTTGGAAAATAGAGGTTATCACATATGTTATACCTGGTACACCTCCACAAGAGAGAGAATTCAAAAGAATAGGACCAGGAAGGAATGGCATCATCCTGTCTGAGAGCTATAGATCTAGCTCTCATAGGAGAAAAGGCCGTATTTTGCTTTCCCATAGCATTCTATTACAGTAGCTACCAACACCATATAAGGTAGTTGTGAATTTGTTTCTAATCTCTGTTTAGAGCCAGGAGCAAAGTTAAAATGGAAAGTTAAAGTCAAATAAAAATAATTTAAGCTAAGATAAAAGGAATGGGAGTAATAATGTTTATCAGTTTCCAGGCAGATAGATCCTGTGTCTCTCCCTATTCCCTTCCTTTAGGTTTTTAAAAGAAATAAAGATGGTGAAACTGAGGAAGTGAAGAAACAAAGATAAGGAAGTAAGATTAAACTAAATAATTGATAGGCATAACTTGGCAGTGTTTTGAAAAAGTCATTAAGTAATAATGGCTGCTTTCCAAATGAGTGAATAATATGCTTGTCAGGAAAGTGCAGGCTTCCTCATGGCTCAGCAGTAAAGAATCCTCCCGCAATGCAGGAGACACGACAGGAACCTCAGATTTGATCCCCGGGTTGGGAAGATCCCCTGGAGAAGGAATGGCACCCCACTCCAGTGTTCTTGCCTGGAGAATCCCATGGACAGAGGAGCTTGGGGAGCTACAGATCATGGGTTGCTAAAGAGTCAGACACAACTGAAAAAGAATGACAAGGAAAGCACAATGGTCTGTATAGTCAAAGCTATGGTTTTCCCAGTAGTCATGCATGAATGTGAGTTGGACTGTAGTCATAAAGAAGGCTGAGCACCAAAGAATTGATGCTTTCAATCTGTGGTCCTGGAGAAAACTCTTGAGAGTCCCTTGGACAGCATGGAGATCAAATCAGTCAATCTTAAAGGAAATCAATCCTGAAAATTCATTGGAAGAGCTGATGCTGAAGCTGAAGCTCCAATACTTTGGTCCCCTGGTGCAAAGAGCGGACTCATTGAAAAGACCCTGATGATGGGAAAGATCGAAGGCAAAAAGAGAAGGGGATGGCAGAGGATGGTTGGATGGTATCATCGACTTAATGGAAATGTATTTGAGCAAACTCCGGGAGATAGTGCAGACATAGAAACCTGGTGTGCTGCGGTCCATGGGGTCACAAAGAGTTGGACACAGATTAGCGACTGAGCAACAACAAAGGGAAGTTAACTTTTAGAGTGATATGAGAAAGGCTGACATATACAAGGTAACGTTAAAATTATTGGTGACCATGAATGTGTGAGCTTGATCTTGGTCAGTTACCACTAAACATGTAATTGGAAAGCCTTCTTTGTTTTCAGGAGAGTAAAGTAAAGCAGGCTTCAAATATTTTCCTTTTTTTTTTTCCCTTAGAGGAGTCAGGCTATTGCAGAATATTATTTGTTGCTTATTTTGTATCTTTTTTCCTGTAGCTTCAGCTTTCAATATTGAATTCTGTCAGTCTCCTCTGAATGTCCTTGGTGTCCAAGTAGTCTATTCTGTATACTACAAAACAGAGTTTCAATTTCATAAATTTGTCAGAATGTCATGTTTCCATAATTTCCATTTTCTCAGGCTGTTCTAATAACAACTCTTCCCCCCTCTTTCATATATAAGCAAAATTATTTTTAGAGTGGAAATCAAAGTGAATGAATCTACTGAATATTTGAGATGTAATGTCCTAGCCAATATTTTTTGACTTGAAAAACAGATTTTTTTTTAAAGATTGGGCTTCAGGAACAGTGAAATGTTTTCAGACTTTTTTGGTATAGTTCAGTTCAGTTCAGTTCAGTCACTCAGTCATGTCCGACTCTTTGCGACCCCATGAATCGCAGCACGCCAGGCCTCCCTGTCCATCACCAACTCCCGGAGTTCACTCAGACTCGCGTCCATCGAGTCAGTGATGCCATCCAGCCATCTCATCCTCGGTTGTCCCCTTCTCCTCCTGCCCCCAACCCCTCCCAGCATCAATAAGCTAGGGAGAACTCTTAGAGTAATGTGATAACAATAACTTAAATAGCAATGGCTGTGTTACCTGTACAGTATCTCTCTTTTTACATTCATCTATTGTACTTATTCTTAGTTTTTGCAACTGAGGTGACAACTGTCTGCCTTTTTCTCTGGTGGTACTATACCATGCTTTCCATTCAAGCAAGGTCACGTTTTCCTCTCAAGGTGTATACATTTTGAGAAGAAGGACTACACATTCAGGCTAAATATGAACCAAATGTTTTCTTTATGTAACAATAGCTGGAAAATGTGGGAACAAAAATAGTTGAAATTAACCGTAGCTATTTCTGTGGAGGTTGCTTAACAGTGATCAGCTTTTTCCTCCTGATCTAAATGCCTTGTGAACCTACTACTATACCCTTGCTGAGGTCTTTCCATTGAACTCCCCTGGCTTCAGCTAATTCGATTCCTACTCAGCAGGTATTGCAAAGCATGCTGTGTGCACATACTCCCAGCCTTGATAACACAGAGGTGAGCAGGCAGAGTCACCAAATCCAAACATGCTCTGTTCTCTGGTAGTAACATTTTCCTGGCATTCCATTGCTTCTTAATTCCTCCCTCTTCGATTCATCCATATAAGCCCAATCTGTTATTTTAATTTCATGATTATTTGAAAGGTTAATTTGGGCAAGTGCATTAACTTTGGGTAGCAACACTGAATGTGCATTAACTGTGCTTGCTAGAGAGAAATGTCCAGTAACCTACTAAAAGAGCCATCATGTCATGGAAGATATAGACAAATATGGATCAATCTAGTAGGCTGACTGCATAGCCTTAAAGAATTCACAAAATATTAGTGAAAGTCACTTAGTCACGTCTGACTCTTTGCGACCCGATGGACCCTACAGCCCATGGAGTTCTCCAGGCCAGAATACTGCGGTGGACAGCCTTTCCCTTCTCCAGGGGATCTTCCCAACCCAGGGATTGAACCCAGGTCTCCCACATTCCAGGCAGATTCTTTACCCGCTGAGCCACAAGGGAAACCCACAAAATATTAATGTGCCTTTTCTCTTATCAAAATAAAAGTATTTATGCCACCTGGGCTTCCCAGGTGGTGCAGTGGTAAATAATCTGCCTGCAAATGCAGGAGGCGCAAGAGACACAAATAAGCGATGAGTA
Source organism: Cephalophus harveyi (assembly GCA_006410635.1). Classification (NCBI taxonomy): domain Eukaryota; kingdom Metazoa; phylum Chordata; class Mammalia; order Artiodactyla; family Bovidae; genus Cephalophus; species Cephalophus harveyi. The sequence continues at coordinate 55,472 of SJYT01026699.1, read as the reverse complement.
CACACACACACACACACACACACACAAGGAATTCAAGTAACATATTGCAGCCCTATGGACTGTAGCCCACCAGGCTCCTCTGTCTATGGGACTTTCATGGCAAGAATACTTGACTGGGTTGCTATTTCCTCCTCCAGGGGATCTTCCTGACCCAGGGATAAAACTCATGTTCCCTGAATCTTCTGCGTTGCAGGTGAATTTTTTACCTCTGAGCCACCAGGGAAGCTCCCCGACAACATATATGTAGGTTAATGACTGAATATCTCTAAATGTCTTTGTTCTCCTATAAAAGAAATTAATGTTAATGCTATTAGTGGAATTTCTTTTGTGGCTGTTTTCAGATAGCTGTTCCTGAAAGACATCCAGGCAGTGGTCTCATGGAATAAATTCTGTTATTATTTAATCATATCTATTAAATATTTCAATATAATAATATACACAGAACATCAAAATTACAGATGTAGAACGTAACATATTTTATTTGTGCTGAAGTGCAATTTAAAATAGACTTTAAGAACTCTGGTATAGCCATCTCAGGCATAAATATTTTCTGTATGCATCAATTATGAATATCCTTTTTCCCTTCATCCCTTAAGTAGGGAAAGTTGTAAGCTTGCCATTGTATTATCTTTCAGGCCAGCTAAGAGAGTCAAACAGTAATACCCTTCAGAGGGCTGGAAGGTTACTAAAATAATTCTAAGTGAAAAACATCGTTATTTAATTTTACACAATTAGTTCTTGCTAATATTAAATGTTTTAATAATGTGTGATCCACTTATTATACACAGCCTGAGATGGAATTATTTTTGATTCATTTAAAATAGAAATCTACTCAGTGTTGATAAAGTGTTTTGTTTTCATTTTGTGTAATAGAAATATATGGAATAAATATGTGGGTAACTTATTTTATGTCTGATTCTGGAATGTTAGTATTCAAGGGATATTTATATATGCCAGAAACTCCAATAAATAATAATAATATATATGTAGCAATATTAAAAAAATTATTATACAATGACAAATAACTATATAAGTAAATTATAAACGTATAACTAGCTAAACAATTAGAAGAGCTAAAAATAAATCAAGAACTCCTTTGCAGTATATTGGTGTTTTTATAGACCAGGTTAGAAGATATATCAGGGTGCTATCTTTTATTGTCCTACTTGGAAAACCTACATATGAAAAGGAAATTTTTGAAAACATACTTTATAGCAAAGAAGAAAAGTAGCTTTACTGGATGGGAACAGCTAGCTCTAAAGTTAGGGCTTAGGAGACACTGCCTAGTATTTCTGTCCAAGAAGTTCATGAATCTCACTGGTTTAAGTATGTTAGTTTGTCTGTGTGTGTGTTTAGGTGGGGGATGGGGAGAGTTACATGTGTGCATATTCACATATATGGCTGATTTGTATGATTTTGTGTCCGATCTCTTCTACTCAATAACATATTTTATAGATTCATTCCTTTTTTGCCTAAATTAGTAACTGATTTTTGCATAGCTTTGTAGTATTGCATTATATGAACTTAGAGGTTATTACGCTAAGAGAAAAAAGTCAGACAGAGACAAATACTGTATGATTTCACTTATATGTGGGCTCTAACAACAACCATGACAAACTCAGATACAGAGAACAGATTGGTGACTGCCAGAGGCAGGGTTTAGGGCATGGGCTTGAAATGGGTGAAAATGGGCAAGAGATACAAACATTCAGTTTTAAGTCCTAGAGGTGACATATACAGCATAGCATCTATAGTTAACAATACTATATTGTGTGCAGCCATCCCTCGGTATTTTGGGGTGCTCTACCATTCCACTGAATTCTGAAGTGTATCTGCATGGAGATGGGCCTCCCTGGTGGCTCAGTGGTAAGGAATCCACCTGCCAGTACAGGAGATGCAGGGAAGATCCCCTGGAAAAGCGAATGGCAACCCACCCCAGTATTGTTGCCTGGGAAATGCCATGGACAGAGGAGCCCGGTGGGCCACAATCCATGGGACTGCAAAAGAGTGAGACATGACTTAACTACTAAATAACAACAATGACGTGGAGACAGCATCAGATTCCACAAGTGCAGGGTTCAGTCCTGCAAGACTGTTGCCTCCCATTCTACTTCAGATGCCCGTGCCAAGCCCAGTGTCGTCACCTGAGCTTCTGGCTCACCTCCTACAAACTGGTATTTCCAGTGCCCGCCTCCACCTCAGGATGCCAATCCCAAACCAAGTGATTACCTGTATATCTGACCAACCTGCTACAGATCAGATGTTCCCTGGACTGTCTCTTTAGGGTCAGAGAATTAATTTGCTAGAGCAGCTTCCTAAACTAAGAAAACCCATTTACTTACTAGATTATAAATTTATTTTTATAGGATATAACTCAGGAGCAGCCAGATGGAAGAGATGCATAGGATAAGGTTTGCGGAAAGGAGGTGGGATTTCTACACTCTTTTACAGCATGCCCCCCTCCAAGATCTCCACATGTTCACCAACCCCAGCCTCTCTGAACCCAGTTATTTGGGTTTTCTGAAGCTTCTGCTGGGCTTCCCAGGTGGCTCAGTCATAAGGAATCCACCTGCCAATGCAGGAGATGCAAGAGATGTGGGTTCAATCCCTGGGTCAAGAAGACCTCCTGGAGTAGGAAATGGCAACCTGCTCCAGTATTCTTGCCTGGAAAATTATTACAGAGGCATGATTGATTAAATCACTGGACATGGGCAAAGGATCAACCTTCAACCCCTTTTTCCTGCCAGAAAGTGAGGATTGGAGATGGGAAGGGCAGAAGTGAAAGTTTCAACCCTCTGATCACAAGATTAGGTCTTCTGGCAACCAGCCCTCAGCAATTAGATGTCACCCAAAATTCGTTCACTAACATAACTTAAGACACTTCTATTGTTCTCTTTACTTTGGAAATTCCACAGGTTTTAGGAGTTCTGTGCTAAAAACTGAGAAGACCAAATATATATATTTCCTATTTTAAGTCACAATATCATGCATATTAAAATGAATATAAAACACTTTATACTGCTCATTTTTTCTACCACTCTCAGTGTTAATTGTAACACTTTCAGATACCAGCCCCAGAAACATGCAATCCTTTATAATCATTTATTTCTTCATTTCTCATAGTATGTCTATTATGCTTCTAGTGTATATATTGTGTCTTGTTTTAGAAAATCTGACTTTATTTATTTAAAAATGAATTCTGTTAGCTCAGAAACAAAATTTCCTGTGATGGTAGATTGATTTGATATGAACACATAGATGTTCAGAGGTCACCAATTCTTTCCTCCATCTTAAGAAGCACATGGGCTTCCCCAGTGGCTCAGCGGGTAAAGAATCCGCCTGCCTGCAGAAGACACAGGAGATGTGGGTTCACTCCCTGGGTTGGGACAATCCCCTGGAGGAGGAAATGGAAACCCACTCCAGTATTCTTGCCTGAAAAATCCCAAGAACAAAGGAGCCCGGCGGGATACAGTCCATGGGGTCTCAAGGAGTCAGATGGGCACAAGAAGCACATGAGAACTAAGCACAAGAAGCATGTAATTCCAACAATTATTATGTTTAACAGATAAATGCAAGTTCTGTTGGAATCTTTTGTATCTCATTTCTACTTCTGTTTATTAGTAGTTACCCTACTCTCATCAGAGAAGACTTTACCTCATCCTCATATTTGACTCCAAATTTGCCATTCCTTTGTTCTTTCTGTATAAAACTGTTGCTGCAGTATATTTACATAGCAAACATATATGATTTGTCTTTAACATTCAAAGCAATGTACTGAGCATTATAGGAGATCCAAAGTTGAACAGGACAGAGTAGCTAATCTCAGGAATTTCATGTCAGAGATTAAGGGGGTCAGAGATTTTGAATTCTTCCATTTCAAATAAATACAATCTTTCATTTTAAATAAAATTTCAATCTTCTATTTGAAAATTAAAAAGTCTGATTTTGGGGACTGGAGATCCCTGCAAACATTTTCTAAGCCACTCCACTCAGAAATTCATTTAAATAAGAATAGTATCTAATCATATTCAATTAAATGTTTATATCCCAAGAGTTAAATGTGATAATTTATGATTCAGTGCACCAACTGAAACTGGAAAAATAATTTAAGCCCGGTTTATAGTTTTCTTATTCTAGATGTTTGCACATGTTATACTCCCTGATGGTGGTGGTAGTACTCAGTTGTTCAGTGTGTCTGATTCTTTGTGACCCCAGTGGATTGTAGCCACTCCCCAACCCCCAGCTCCTCTGTCCATGGAATTTTCCAGGCAAGAATTCTGGAGTGGGTTGCCAGTTACTTCTCCAGGGGATCTTCCTGACCTAGGGATCGAATCCATGTCTCCTGCATTGGTAAACAGATTCTTTACCACTGCACCATTGAGGAAGCTCATTATATTCCCTAGAGGGCAAGACATTTTACTTTACACCTTATCTCTGTAGGCACCCTGATGCTTCTTTTCTTTACAAGGAGAAAAAACAAAAACAAGAAAAAACTACTATTTCAAACAGACATCATGAACCATGATTCACCTGCAATTGTGCTACAATAATATAGAGTATTTATTGTTGAATTTTTAATGATTTCTTGTATCCTTTGCTGTTAAAGATTGTGAGTGATTTATGAATATAGGTAAATTTTACATTATCTTAGAAAACATTCTTGCTTCATTTTTTTCTTTTTTTTTTTTTTTTGCTGGTACTCAGATCATAAGGGCAGCTAGAGAGATTTTTTTGACTTGCTTACTAATCCATAAGTGAAGTCGCTCAGTTGTGTCCAACTCTTTGCAGCCCCATGGACTGTAGCCTACCAGGCTCCTCTGTCCATGGGATTTTCCAGGCAATAGTACTGGAGTGGATTGCCATTTCCTTCTCCAGCAGATCTTCCTGACCCAATGATTGAACCCAGGTCTCCCACATTGTAGACAGATGCTTTACCATCTGAGCCACCAGGGAAGTCCTAATCCATAGAAAGACAAAATTCTTTGCTGATGATTTAATTAGTTGGCATTATGATTTTTGATTTGTAGGAGCAGACTCTAAGAGTTTGGTAGAATGTTAATAACAGAAAGTGGCATATGTGTTAGTGGAAAAAACTCAGGTGGGTTTTACCCTTAAAACTGGATTTCGATTAGGAAGTCAGAAATGAAAAATTCGAGTTAGTAAATAATGTAAAGGAGAAGTCAATAATAGTTTAAGTTGAAAGCAAGTTAAATTAATGTGACAAGTTTACAACTATCAAATGAGCCAGTGAACTCTAAATAAGTTCATGCAGCTAACAATTAGGACAACTGGATTATGATATTGAAAACATTCTAAGACCAATCAATCATCAAAAAGGTATAATATTTGGAACATATATACTAGCAAATGATCTCCCGGGGGCAGGAGGAGAAGGGGACGACCGAGGATGAGATGGCTGGATGGCATCATGGACTCGATGGACGTGAGTCTGAGTGAACTCCGAGAGATGGTAATGAACAGGGAGGCCTGGTGTGCTGTGATTCATGGGGTCTCACAGAGTTGGACAGGACTGAGTGACTGAACTGAACTGAACAGAACATGACAGAATTGAGAGAGAAATAGTCCCATAATAATATTTGGAGACTTCAATAATTTACTTTAAATAATTGGTAGAACATACCTTATAGAATGGGCTTCTGCAGTGGTGCTAGTTGTAAAGAACCTGCCTGCTGATGCAGGAGACATGAGATGTGAGTTTGACCCATGGGAAGATCCCTGGAGGAGGGCATGACACCCACACCAGTATTTTTGCCTAGAGAATACCTACGGACAGAGGATGCTAGTGGGTTAGAGTCTATAGGGTCACAAAGAGTCAGACACAAATGAAGCAATTTAGCACACACTCACACACATATAGAATTGCATTTATTTCACATTCCAGTAAGGTTATGCTAAAAATCCTTCATGCTAGGCTTCAGCAGCTCATGAACCAAGAACTTCCAAATGTATAAGATGGACTTTGAGCAGGCAGAGGATCTAGAGATAAAATGGTCAACATTCGTTGGACTGTAGGGAAAGCAACAGAATTTCAGAAAAACGTCTGCTTCATTCATTACTCTAAAGCTTTTGACTCTGTGGATCACAACAAACTATGGAAAATTCTTAAAGAGATGGAAATATCAGATCACCTAACCTGCCTCTTGAAAAACCTGTATGCAGGTCAAGAAGCAACAGTTAGAACCAGACATGGAACAATGGACTGGTTCAAAATTGGGAAAGGAGTACATCAAACTTGTATAGTGTCACTCTTCTTATTTAACTTATATGCAGAGTGCATCATAAGAAATGCTGGACTGGATGAATCACAAGCCGGAATCAAGGTTTCCAGGAGTAATATCAACAAACTCAGATATGCAGATGATACCACTCCAATTGCAGAAAGTGAAAAGAAACTAAAGATGAGGGTAAAAGAGGAGAGTGAAAAACCTGGCTGAAAACTCAACCCTCAGAAAGCTAAGATCATGGCATCTGAACCCATCACTTCATGGCAAATGGATAGGGAAAAGGTGGAAGGAGTGCTGGATTTTTATTCTCTTAGGCTCCAAAATCACTGAGGACAGTGACTGAAGCCATGAAATTAAAAGATATCTGTTCCTTGAAAAGTTGTCTATGACCAACCTAGACATTGTATTAAAAAGCAGAGACATCATTTTGCCAACAAACATCCATCTAGTCAAAGCTATGGTTTTTCCAGTAGTCACATACGGATGTGCGAGTTGGACCATAAAGAAGGCTGAACACCAAAAGAATTGATGCTTTCAAATTGTGGTGCTAGACTGCAAGGAGATCAAACCAGTCAATCCTAAAGGAAATCAATCCTGAATACTCATTAGACAGACTGATGCTGAAGCTCCACATCTTTGGCCACTAATGGGAAGAGCTGATTTATTGGAAAAAACTCTGATGCTGGGAAATATTGAAGGCAAAAGGAAAAGGAGGATATAAAGAATGAGATGGTAAGATAGCATCACTGACTCAATGGACATGAATATGAACAAAGTCCAAAAGATTGTGAAGGATGGAGGAGCCTGGTTTTCTGTTGTCCATGGGGTTGCAAAGAGTTGGACACAACTTAGCAACTGAACCACAACAACAATATTTTATAGAAATAGAAGGAATTATAGACGAATACTAAGAATTATTGAATATCAACCAATTAGATAGCCTGGGTAAAATTAACAAATACTTACAAACACAAATTACTTAAACTTACACAAAGGGAGAGAAAAACCTCAACAGATATGTAACAATAAAAAGTTAAATCATTAATGCAAATTCTCCCACTAAAAATCCCTAGGATCAGTTGACCTTGATAGTAAGAAAGTATCAGTCACTCAATCATGTCCTCTTTATGACCATGGACTGTAGCTCACCAGATTCATCTGTACATGGGATTCTCCAGGCAAGAAGGCTGGAGTGGGTTGCCATTCCCTTCCCCAAGGAATGTTCCTGACCCACGGATCAAACCCAGGGATCTCCCACATTACAGGCTGATTCTTTATCATCTGAGCCACTAGGGAAGTGCAAACACTTCAAGAAGCATTCATACCAGTTTCTTTCAAGCTCTTCCAAAATGTACAAGAGGAGAAAACACTTCCTAATTCATCCCAGGAGGACAAAATTACCTGATACAAATATCTGTAACAGCAGTATTTGAAATTACCAAAATCAAAGTGCCCAACAGCAATAGAATATAAAAATAAAGTATGTGACATCAGGTAATATATGCTGAATAAAATTGAGAGTGGAAGGAAAGGACATGGATGAATCTCACAAATCCAATATTAAAGGAAAGAGGTCACAAAAGAATATGAACTATATCTTTCCATATCCATAAACTTCAGAAACAGGCAAGACTATTATGTTAGATGTGAGGATACTGGAATAACTGGGGAAAGTGGTGTTCTGTTTCTTTATGTATATTCTAGTTACATAAATGTGCTTATTATACAGAAGTGTGTCGAGTGGCACACTTCTGTCTTCTGTACTGTTCTATGTGTATGTTGTTAGGTTGAAGATTGACTGATATAAAATCGAGTTTTCTGCAAAACTGTGCTCGTTTCTGGAGGATCTAGGAAAGAGTGCTTTTCCCACTTATATTGTTGATAAAATTCAGTTTCTTGAGGCTGTGGGACCATGATCCCCATTTCCTTGTTGTCTCTCAAGTCAAGGCCATCTCTAGCTACTAGAGTCTACCACTTTCATGGTTTGTGGCCTCTTTGCTCCATCTTTCAAAGTCAGCAGCAGCAGCTCACGTCTCTGTCATCTTCAGATCTCAGCAGCCCTTTCTCACGCCATTGCCTCTCCTCTCTCCGATCTCCCTCTACGCTTCTGTTTTCAGGGCTCAAGTGATTATACTGGGCTCACTTAGATAATCAAGGAAAATGGACCCTGTTTTAAGGTCTGTATCTTTCTTTTCTTCCATCTGCAGGATTCCTTCTGCCATGTGCGGGACACACTCATGGGTTCCAGGGACTAGGCCTTGGGTGTCTCTGTGGCTGTCATTCTTCTGCCTACCACAATATGAGACTTTCAATTCCACCTTCCACAGAAATGTTTTTGGAAGTACATCTAGATGAGAGAAACTTAAGAATAATTATTCTTCCTTAGAGTTAGAGCCTTCCATATTGTTCAATCACTCAGTCATGTCCGACTCTTTGTGACCCATGGACTGCAGCACTCCACGTTTCCCTGTCCTTCACCATCTCTGAAAGTTTGCTAAAACTCATGTCCATTGAGTTGGCAATGCTATCTAACCATTCTCATCCTCTGTTGGCTGCTTCTCCTCCTTCCCTCAGTCTTTCCCAGCATCAGGGTCTTTTCCAATGAGTCAGCTCTTCATGTCAGGTGGACAAAGTGTTGGAGATCCAGCTGCAGCATCAATCCTTCCAATGAATATTCAGGATTGATTTCCTTTAGGATCGACTGGTTGGATCTCCCTGCTATCCAAGGGACTCTCAAGAATCTTCTCCAGCACGACAGTTTGAAAGCATCAGTTCTTCAGTGATCAGCCTTCTTCATGGTCCAGATCTCACATCCCTACATGATGACTGGAAAAACCATAGCTTTGATTAGATGGACCTTTGTAGGCATAGTGATGTCTTTGCTTTTGAATGCATTGTCTAGGATTGTCATAGCTTTCCTTCCAAGCAGCAAGTATCTTTTAATTTCAGGGCTTCAGTCACCATCTGCAGGGATTTTGGAGCCTAAGAAATTAAAGTCTGTCACTGCTTCCCTTTTTTCCTGTTCTGTTTTCCATGAAATCATGGTATCAGATGCCATGGTCTTAGTTTTTTTTTTTTTAATGTTGAGTTTTGAACCATGTTCTTCACTGTCCTCTTTCACCCTCATCAAGAGATTCTTTAGTTCCTCTTCATTTTCTGCCCTTACAGTGTTATCTTCTGCATATCTGAGGTTGTGATTTCTCCCCACAATCTTGATTCCAGCCTGTGAGGCATCCAACCTGGTATTTCACATGGTATACTCTGCACATAAGTTAAATAAGCAGGGTGACTATATATATATATATATATATATAAAGCCTTGTTGTCCTCCTTTTTCAATTTGGAACCATCCAGTTGTTCCATGTTGTGTTCTAACTGTTGCTGCTTGATCTGCATCCAGTTTTCTCAGGTGGCAGGTAAGGTGGTCTGGTATTCCCATCTCTTTAATAATTTTCCACACAGTTTGTTGTGCTCCCCACAGTCAAAGACTTTAGTGTAGTCAATTAGGCAGAAGTAGATGTTTTTCTGGAATTATCTTGCTTTTTCTTGATCCATCAGATGTTGACAATTTTATTTCTGGTTTCGGTGCCTTTTCTAAACCCAACTTGTACATCTGGAAGTTCTTGGTTCACCTGCTGTAGCCTAGCCTGAAGCATTTTGAACATAATCTTACTAGCATGCAAAATGAGTGCACATGTACAGTAGTATGAATATTTTTTGGCATTGCCCTTCTTTGAGATCAGAATGAAAACTGACCTTTATAGTCCTGTGGCCACTGCTGAGTTTTCCAAATTTGCTGGCTTATTGAGTGCAGCACTTTCACAGCATCATCTTTTAGGATTTGAAATAGCTCAGCTGGAATTCCTTCACCTCCACTAGCCTTAATTGTAAGGCCACTTGACTTTGCACTCAAGATGTCTGACTCTAGGTGAGTGATCACACCATCATGGTTATCTGGGTCATTAAGATCTTTTTTGTATAGTTCTTCTGTGTATTCTTGCCACCTCTTCTTAACTACTGTCTGTTAAGTCCTTTATACCCAACTGAATGCAGAGTTCCAGAGAATAACAAAAAGATATAAGAAGCCCTTTTAAAATAAACCATGCAAAGAAAAAGAAGAAAACAATAGAATGGGAAAGACTAGAGATCTCTTAACGAAAATTGGAGATATCAAAGGAACATTTCATGCAAGGAAGGACACGATAAAAAGCCTTCCATGGGACCTACAATCTTTGCCCTCTTGATTCCCTGAGACTGATAAGGTTCCTGGGATCATTCTAGATTTTCTCTTAAAAGAGAGTCTGGTGTTCCTTAAAAACTGCTTAATTAAGCTTGGGAAATTCTGACTTCAGTCTTTTCTTGTGGGAAGTGATATTATGTATTCATGTAAAAAGATTCTGGGGTACCTGCAGTAAATATACTTACTTAGCTGTGCTAACCCAAGTATACTTGACATGAAACACTTTTAAATGACCTGTAAGATCTCTTAACATCATTCATAAGAAATGAATTTTTTGATCTAAACATTGAACATGATTCTTCAATATTAATTTTTTGCTGTATCACCACTATTACTGCCTTCCTTTCTATTGCTTTATTAAAATATCAATGGGGCTTTTATACTATCTTAATTGTTTTATATATGTTATTTCTTCAAAATCATCCCTCTTTCACAGATGAGAAAACCAAGGTAGAATAATGTTTCCAAATTCCCATTGCCAGTAATGGACAGAGTATCTAAACCATCTCCAGGTCTCCATTTTTACCTCTTCCCAAGCTGTACTGTGGCTCAGTGGTAAAGAATCCTCCTTCAGTGCAGGAGATGAAGGAGATGGGGGCTTGATCCCTGGATCGGGAAGGTCACCTGGAAAAGAGAATGGCTTCCCACTCCAGATTCTTGCCTGGGAAATCCCACGGACAGAAGAGCCCGATGGGCTACAGTCCATGAGATCACAAAGAGTCAGGCACACTTAGGAACTATGATTAACACTTCACTCTAAAATACTAATTGCCTTTTTTCCTAAAGCATTTCCAATAAATTCTTGTTACCTGTAAGAGAACATCAGGTATGTTTAGTGTGGAAAGGAACACTCTTCTGGATATTTCTACATGCTGCAGTACTGCCATGGGTGGGTCTCCTTGTGAACATTGATCTGCTCCCTGTCTTTCTGAATGTTCTTTCACTCTCTACTCTGAATCATAAACTCCTATTCATTTTCCCAGAATCACCTCAAATATCACCATCTCTGTGAAGATGTCCCTCTCTCCTCTGGATAGAATGTGTGCTCTCATCCTAAGCAGTTATTTAGTGGGTGTCTATTGATGTGAATTTACTTTGCATCTTGGCTCAGAGAGAAGTGATATATATATCCTAATAAATTGTAAAATAGCTTTCCTCCATTCCTCACTTCTAAATTTTTAATTTTTTTTGACAAGTGGTTATTAAAATCTGTTAAGAAGTTTGAGAATATTTGTCAGTGGAGTGATTACTCAACTTTGTTAAAAGAAGGCTTTATGAAAGAAAAGATACTTTTTCATTCTAAATTTGCAGTTGTTGTATGACTGATACCTTCAGCTCTTCTCCAAATTAAATGGTGAGCTTCTCAAGAATGACAGTGGAAACAATGATGTACCTATGTTTTGAGTCTCAGCTCTTGATCTTTCAAATACTGCTTTTACTTATCACACACACACAATGTATGCTTATTAAAGGTGTGACTAATGAGTGATTAATAAAAGTGATGGGTAGAATAAGGATAGGGTTGAGGTGCTGAGTAAATAGATTCTGTTGCATAAATCTACTTCAGAACTGAATAAAGTATGTTCTTGTTGAAAGATGCTTGCGTTGAAGAAAAATACTGTCACTTTCAAAGCACCTGCACTTAAGGCTGGATATTGAAACCCCTCATGTATTATTACTTCCAGGTCATATTATCATCTCTTAGTGCTGCACATGTTAATGGAATTAAGTACCACACAAAAGCTTTAATTCTAATTAAAGTAGAAACAAAAAAGAGAAGTAGAGTTAAGCAGCATATTAAAAGGAATAACAATTTTTCTGTGATACAGCTATTCATTTCTTTATTCACTGGTTTAACTCCAGTGAGTAATTTCATTTTCATTATCATTTTCATATCACCTCAATCTGTTTTAGGATCATCAGTTGGCCATTATTTTTGCAGTGCACTCATGGCACCTCCTCTAATCTGTACACTGCAGCCTGTCTCTATATAAACCTACTTTCTGAAGTTACGTCTAGGAAAAACATGACCTTAAATGTTTTAGTATTTCAGGAAAAAATAAGTGTTACTAGATGAAAACTTCGGTTTTTGCAGTAAAAAATTAAGTGAGGGATGGGGATATACTTAGAACTGAGGATAAAACTGTCCCTCATTTTTACAAATTAGCAGAAATAGTACATATATTGTAGAAAGTTGTGGATCTTAAACTCTTGCCTTTCTTGCTCAAATGCAATTAATGTAAATTCAAAAAGATGAACTATTTCATGGCAAAAATGTTGTGAAATACCATATTTCCTACTCCAAGGAAAAGTGATAGTAATGTCGCTATGGTGGTGTGCCTGTGTGTGTGTTTAGTTGCCCAGCTGTGTCCAACTTTGCAACCCCATATACTGTAGCCCACCAGGCTCCTCTGTCCATGGAATTTCCCAGGCAAGAAGCCTGGGGTGGGTTGCCATTTCCTCCTCCAGGGCAACTTCCTGACCCAGGGATCGAACCCACATGTGTGGGGTCTCTTGCTTTGGCAGGTGGATTCTTGACCACTGCGCTACCTGGGAAGGCCCGTGGTGTACCTACTACTGTAATTAAACCGTGAAGACAGTACCTGAATGCACATGGAGGATAAATTGTGAAAAACAGTGAAACTAGAGAACAGCTCTTATCAGAGACTTTTCAGAACAGGTTTAGAATTCTAACATATGAATTGCACTCTGGAAAACATACTTCAGTTTATTTGGAAAGCATTTCAAATGAGATTACAGATATATGATAAATACACTGAGTCTAAAGCCAAATTTCTCTTTAAATATAAGAGCCAAAGAGTAAAAAATTGGGCTCTTGATTATGTTACATATGGTGTTTAGATTTTTGTATGAAACACTATGTAAAGATTCCTCAATATGGAAACATAACTTTGTAAAAAATTAAGAACATGTATAAAAGTACTTTTTTACATAAATGAATTTAAATTAAACAGGTACATCTGTTTAACATGGAAACTTATGGCAGTTGTTTCATTTACTGAAGCTGTTCATAGCAAGGGTTAGTTAATAAAAATACTGTAAATGTAATTTTAGTTTAACTTTCATAAACAGATTGGGTGGCTTAAAGTACCAAATGCCATAGCAAAGTTGATTAAAAAACATCAATTTACATTATATGGGTAGTTTATTAGAATTGCAAATTCAAGTCCAAGTACTTGACAGTCTCAGGCCTTTTCACATACTTAATAAACCAAAATTGATGGGTCTGTTGCACTTGAGAAAAGTTAAAAATTGGGATGTTTTATTAATGATTCAGTTCTCACTGAAAACTAATGCCCGACTTGATCCCCATTCTCTGGCAGTGGTAATTCTTGTCAGCATTGCTGTAATTTAATGCAGGAAAGGAAGAGAATCACTGTAGTAATCAAAACATCCTCTTTCCAGCTTTGCACACGTTACATTTCTTTTCCATTGCAAACTGTGGCTCCATCCATACTGCCCTAAATTGCCATTTACTGTAAATTATAACGCTCAATATGCACCTTTCAACATTCCCCTTACTGATTTTTGTTAATGCAGTCCTACTCGGAAGTTAAAGAAGCAGGGTGACAATATACAGCCTTGACGCACTCTTTTTCCTATCTGGAACCAGTCTGTTGTTCAGTGTTCAGTTCTAACTTTTGCTTCCTGACCTGCATATAGGTATCTCAAGAGGCAGGTCAGGTGGTCTGGTATTCCCATCTCTCTCAGAATTTTCCACAGTTTATTGTGATCCACACAGTCAAAGGCTTTGGCATAGTCAATATAGCAGAAATAGATGTTTTTCTGGAACTCTCTTGCTTTTTCCATGATCCAGCGGATGTTGGCAATTTGATCTCTGGTTCCTCTGCCTTTTCTAAAACCTGCTTGAACATCTGAAAGTTCACGGTTCACGTATTACTGAAGCCTGGCTTGGAGAATTTTGGCCATTACTTTACTAGCGTGTGAGATGAATGCAATTGTGCAGTAGTTTGAGCATTATTTGGCATTGCCTTTCTTTGGGATTGGAATGAAAACTGACCTTTTCCAGTCCTGTGGCCACTGCTGAGTTTTCCAAACTTGCTGGCATATTGAGTGCAGCACTTTCACAGCATCATATTTCAGGATTTGAAATAGCTCAACTGGAATTCCAGCACCTCCACTAGCTTTGTTCATAGTGATGCTTTCTAAGGCCCACTTGACTTCACATTCCAGGATGTCTGGCTCTAGATGAGTGATCACACCATCGTGATTATCTGGGTTGTGAAGATCTGTTTTGTACAGTTCTTCTGTATATTCTTGCCACCTCTTCTTAATTTATCGAGCCCATCTTTGCATAAAATGTTCCCTTGGTATCTCTAATTTTCTTGAAGAGATCTCTTGTCTTTCCCATTCTGCTTATTTAACTTATATGCAAAGTACATCATGAGAAACGCTGGGCTGGAAGAAACACAAGCTGCAATCAAGATTGCTGGGAAAAATATCAATGACCTCAGATATGCAGATGACACCACCCTTATGGCAGAAAGTGAAGAGGGATTAAAGAGACTTTTGATGAAAGTGCAAGAGGAGAGCGAAAAAGTTGGCTTAAAGCTCAACATTCAGAAAACGAAGATCATGGCATTTGGTCCCATCACTTCATGGGAAATAGATGGGGAAACAGTGGAAACAGTGTCAGACTTTATTTTTGGGGGCTCCAAAATCACTACAGATGGTGATTGCAGCCAATGAAATTAAAAGATGCTTACTCCTTGAAAGGAAAGTTTTGACCAATCTAGATAGCATATTCAAAAGCAGAGACATTACTTTGTCGACTGAGGTCCATCTAGTCAAGGCTATGGTTTTTCCAGTGGTCATGTATGGATGTGAGAGTTGGACTGTGAAGAAAGCTGAGCGCCAAAGAATTGATGCTTTTGAACTGTGGTGTTGGAGAAGACTCTTGAGAGTCCCTTGGACTGCAAGGAGATCCAACCAGTCCATTCTAAAGGAGATCAGTCCTGGGTGTACTATGGAAGGAATGATGCTAAAGCTGAAACTCCAGTACTTTGGCCACCTCATGAGAAGAGTTGACTCATTGGAAAAGACTGATGCTGGGAGGGATCGGGGGCAGGAGGAGAAGGGGACGACAGAGGATGAGATGGCTGGATGGCATCACCAACTTGATGGATGTGAGTTTGAATGAACTCCAGGAGTTGGTGATGGACAGGGAGGCCTTGCATGCTGCGATTCATGGGGTCTCTTAGAGTCGGTTACGACTGAGTGACTGAACTGAATTGAACTCGGAAGTACCCGAATCTATGAGCAAAATGAAATTGTTAATTCACTCCCAGATGTTGATATATATCATAATCAAAGCTACATATATTTTTGTATTTTTACATTCTGAATGAACGATGCATATTTTAAGGAAGACAACTGTCTAATCCATCACTGTCATCAACATTATGCATAATCGTTAATAATCTATGACAAGTGAATTTCAGCATGTCATGTAAATTTTCCTTTCTATGTAAATCATGTAAATGTTCCTTTCCTTTCCTTGGCATCTTTTTCTAGTTCCCAGGTAATTCACAATTAAATTTGTTTCCTAACTTCAATTCAAACATCTTAACAATATGTACAGCTGATTTCAAAATCTGCCAGACTTGTAGATACCATGTGTTGATGCAAAATTTTGTTTCTCCCATATCGCCTCCCCTTCTTCCTTTTGACATACTTTTACCTGAAATAGTTACTTTGTCCTTTTCGGAAATCAGTTTTTACCTTCACATTAACTTTCATGATTAAGTTCTAAGCCCTTTGTCAAAACTCTACTGTTCTTATCTCACAGGTTTCCAAAAAATTTTATGCTAACATTTTTTTAGAGATTATTGCTTTTTTGGCAGTACTTGAGCACATCATGAAACTCTCCGCAGGTTTTTACAGTCACCAATAAGTTGTCATATTGCCATAAGCCCCATGACCCCTCTGCCTGATCTTATATTCTAGTCCCTTCCCGCAAAAAAATTTCAAAAGGAAATTACTTGGCTTTTATTTTTGCTACTGAAATCACTGTTGCATTTTTGTCAGGCCATTTCTTGTAGGGTAATTAAGGAATGTTAATATGTCTCTTCATTTACAGGAACTACCTTAATGCAAGCTTAGTGTTAGTGAAAAGATCTTGAATTAATATTGATAAAGAAGCTGGTTTATTTATAAAGCCAATGCCATAGCTTCTTGAATTAGCTGTCTCCCAATTTGAGAATGGAGATGATTTCAAGTAAATATTTTAAAAAATTCAACAGACTCAATCTAAAGTTTTCAAATCAATTGTCTTCATTAGTTTATATAACAAGCAGTACTTTGAAGGCAATTGTGCTTAGCTCTATTCTCACTCATAGTGAGGGGAATACCAATGGAGAGAGCAAAGAAATGGAAAAATAGCAGCGTTTCAGGCACAATATAATGACATCTTGGTGTAGGAAGGTGACAATAGAGATAAAGACAAATGTATAAATTCAGGATGTATTTTTCTGTGGGTGGATTTTTTAGGAATTGCCAATGAATTGGATCTTAGGGCATGAGAAAAGTAATAATACAACAATGACTCAAGTAACTTTTAACACCCAAGGTAGGGGTGATAGGGTTGGGTGAAATAGATTTGTTGGGTTAAATCAGGCTCTCATTTTGCATATGATATATTTGAGATACTTATTAAATATCTAAAAAGTGAAAGTGAAGTAGTCGCTCAGTAGTGTCTGACTCTTTGTGACCCCATGGACTGTAGCCTACCACACTCCTCCATCCATGGGATTTTCCAGGCAATAGTACTGGAGTGGGGTGCCATTTCCTTCTCCAGAGGATCTTCCTGACCCAGGGATCAAACCCAGGTCTCCTGTATTGTAGGCAGATGCTTTACCATCTGAGCCACTAGGAAAGTCTTTATCTAAACATTTATATTAATAAGCAGGTAGATATAAGGGGCTAGAACTCAGAATGGAAATTAGAACTATATATATATATATATAGTTCTCTCTATATATATATAGAGAGAGAGAGAGAGAGAAAGAGAGAGAGAGAGAATAGTAACCTTACAGAAATTATTTAAAATGTTGGGTAATGGTGAGATTTACTTGAGTAAAAATATAGACAATGAATAATATAGAAGCTCAAAGAAGATTTTGGATCCTGAAGGAACAGCAATGTTTAGCTGTCAGGTAGAAGATAGAATAGCTATTGTAGTAATGACAACAAAAATGACAGCAACAACTATGATTTATTGCATCCCTACTCTGAATCAATCAATATTCTAAGGTTTTTTACACTATTTTAGAATAGCTATATAATCCTCATGACAACCACATAGTGTTTTTACTGTTATCATCTTCATCTTGTCTGAGGGGAAGCTAAGGTACCAAGGACTAAAGTGACTACTCCTGGATGAAGTGAGTTTGGGGTTGTTTGTTTTATAATAAGGACACACTAGAACACATTTGTGTGTTATGACCTAGTGGAGATAGAGAAAACTTGTGAATGTAAGAAAAGGAATTAACTCTTATAATTATGTCCTTGAAGAAAATTTACAATCCAGAACTCAAGAGAAGAGGTTAGTCTTTATGGAAATCAGTGTTTGAAGGGAAGATATAATGAATAAATGTGCAATGTATTTTGTTGTATAGTTTTTGTATGGGAAGATGAGACTGTTTTCTTTCTTTGCTTCTGGTTGGTTATTGTGTTAATGGAGATAATCAAAGGGGATTGATTTGTGTAGGAGAACCTAATCATCATGTAGACTTCACATTCAGTGCCCTTGGAATCTTCACATTTCCATTCAAAAACACAATGTTTCACAAACAGCGTGCACTCATCAAGTATCTGTCTTATGAATTGTCTGTCTGCAAGGATCCTTGACTCTAGACATGAATTAATTAAATGCTCTAGGTGAAAGACAGATAACATTCTATCACAGCACAAAAAAGCGTTCATTTAAACCCAGCCATCTCGAAAGGTTCATAGAGGAAAACACATTTCAGCTGACACTCTTAAAATGAATGGGATTTTGATGGGCACGTTTTTGAGGAAACTGTATTCCAGATGGAGATGGCAGGGTAGGCAAAGGCATGACCAAAAGTAATAAAGCTGATTTGGCTTAAATGTCAAGTGAGTAAAGTCATATAGTAGAATGTAATTCACACACGCTATTAGGGACAGATTGTGAAGGCCTTGAATATCATGCTGAGTATAGATTTATTCTGTAATAAACCGGGAGACACGGGAGGTTTCTGAACAGGAGAGTGATGAGACAATATATTCGGAAGTAGATAATGAGGCTTACTGTTCGGAAATTTGGAATATATGATATTTTAATGCCACTGGGTTTATCTAGCTACCCTTTAGTTTGGCATAACTTTTCCTTATATGATCCTTTTTATTCCAAGCCTAAAGCAACATGAGGACAGTGTTCGCTTGTACAGTTGTGCAAGGATGTTCTAGATACAAGGATGTTTTTTGTCTGTTAAAATACAGCTAAATATTTTAACCATTTAGTATCCCATGCACATTTCCATTTTGAAAAATTTAACTCCAAAGGGATTTTCTTCACTAAGAAAGCTCTTGATGACTACTGTTAGCAAGCTGAATAAACATTTCTATAAATGTTTAACTAGACATACTGCATAAAATAAATTTTTGATTTACTTGTAACAACAGAACGAGTTCTGTAAAACAGATGTTTTTACCAAAAAACTATTCTGCCTCTTAGGATATACCAAATAAAAATGCATCTTATGAAATTATGTATCACTGTAGACTTTCTTAGTGTCTAGAAACCTTGTAGATAAAACATAGAAAATCCTCAGTAATTATTTCCTTTAGCAATATTTCAGAAATCAACCTGTAACTTTCTGTCTCCCCCTTTATTACCCTGATATCTAGGCATTTCCAGACAGTTAATTTTATGCTTTTAAGGATGATTGCCCTCCATGAATGTATCTGACCAAGATTGTGTTAGCACAGAAATTAAAAATTTTATATATCATAAGTGAAAAGTCAAATCTCAGTATTTTTTTAAGGAAATCAATGTGGCATGTGTGCATTAAGGCACTCTCTCTCTCTTACTTAGTTCTACTTGTAGCTAATAGAGAAAATAGCCTCAAGGTTAGAGGTCACGTCATTAAACAAAGAGAATCATTCTCTATAAATACACAGTCAAAATTTGGATACTGAATGTGTGATTTTAACCTATCGATTCATGCATTTAATAGTTATTCCTTGATTATTTATTATCCATTAGGCATGGTACTAGGGGCATAGTGCTGGAGATAGAAATTTAAATAATACACAGCACTTTTCCTCAAGGAGTTAATGCCTTAGTGGAGGAAATAATAGGAGAAAGAACCTTGGGAAGTGTGCTTTTCTGATGTGCCAACATTTCAGACTTTTGTTTTCTGAACCACTTATTGAACACATTTTGAACACCTTGGTACCAAACTTGGGTAGCTCTGTTATGGAATCTTCTAGCGATTCTTGAATGCTTTCCTATTTATTAATGGTTAAAAATAATAGCTTATATTTAATGAACACATGTGCAAAGTACCTTATCTAAGTACTTCTATGTGTATTTCATTTTCACAGTTAATTGAAGTGTATATTATTATTGCCAGTTGCATTTTAGAGATAAAATCTAAGATACAAAAAGCCTTAGTGACATGCTCAAGGTCCTACAGGAATTCAGCGACAGAGCCACATTCTGATAGGGCCAGAGAAATTTAGCCCATAATTTTAATTTCATGATCGCATTTCCTGAAAACGAGACAGATGCCATTAATTCTGTATCTGTGTGGTAACAATAGTTAGGAAATAGATAAATGGAATTATACAACTTGAAGAAACTATTTCTATAGATTCTGCTTGTGCAGTACATATGCTAATCATTTTTCCAGCTTCAGTTAACAGATGTTATTTATAGTTGGTGACACTGCTGTTGATAATTCTATTTCTTCTACTGTTGCTCAGTCACTTAGTCGTGTCTGGCTCTTTTTGACGGCATGGACTGCAGCCCACCAGCCTCCTTTGTCCATGGGATTTTCCAGGCAAGAATATGGGAATGGTGCAGCTCATCTTTTCACTTATTTAATCACTCTAAAATTTATTACACATGTTTCTTTTCTACATCCCACATTGTAAGCACTAAAGTAGAACCTGAGGTAGGTATTGTGATAAAAAAGTGCTGCATAAGACACATCCCTTGAAATTGAGAAGGAAACACAAATACAGAAATGAATTACTGTGCAGTCTTGCAGGTTTTCTACAAGAGGTCTTATGAAGAGTGTTATTAAAAGATAAAGGAGATAGAAATCTGTACTGAGGAATATCAGTGAAAACCTTGTCATGATGAGGACATTTAGGCTAAAATTTGAAAGTTGAGAAGGTTAGGCAGGAGGAAAAGGGAAAAGGAATGTTAATGAAATCAAAGAGCCAAGACGATCGGTCAAAGAATATGCCAGCTAGGGTGATTAGAGGTTAGAGTCTCAGCGAGAAACAAAAGCATTAAAATAGGTTAGAGCTACATTTGAAGAAATTTTAACTTTATCTTGTAAATACATATTTGTAAGAATTTTTATAATGAGAGGTGACATTGTGAGACTTCAAACATCCCCTTGTTGAACCAGCTGAAGGATAAATGGGGGCGAAGAAACCAAGCACAAATGCAGGAGCCGGGAGGATGATCTGATTACTTCAGCTGTTTCTTAGGCAGCGTCCATAACTCACCACCCTCAGGGGCTGTTCCAGATGCCTTCTGTTCTCTCCAAGCATTGCCCAGTCCTTACCACCTTCAGATGGGGTCAGCACAATGTGCCCCTTCTTCTTCAAAAAAAAACATGACACACACACACTCTCTTAACCTCTGCTTCCAAACAGTCTGATTCTGCATGTTGCGTTCTTTATTATTTCCTGTCTCCTGATCAGATGGTGCTGTCCACTTCCTCCCCTCTTGGCCTCACAGAGACTTTGCTCTAACAAGTACTTTTCTGTCAGAGAGATTCATATGCTCTCTTTTGGCTCTTTTCCTGGTAGGGGTTTGGACGATGTTAAAAACGAAACAAAAGAACAAAGCAAAAATCCTTTATTTGATTGCATGTGCTCCTCTAATCTTTGTCCTTGCAGTCTCCTCTTCAAAGCCAGACTTTACAGAAAACTCCAGAAAAACTCATTTTTACACTTCCTACTCTCCCATGTTCTCCCCAGTCCAGTGCAAACTTCCTCCTTTCACCACTGCACAAAAATTAATCAACTGTTATTTATGAGCTTCTGGGGATATAACCCAGCCACAGTCTTGTCTGAGTTTTTCAGGCTTTCCTCATGGTTTATTCCTCTTAATACTTTCTGTTGCCCTCAACTCTCTAACATTGTTCTCCCTAGTGTGTTTATTTTCCTGCTTCTGTGTTTTCTGTCTTAGAGTAATGGTCCATGTGGTCTTAGTGACATGATGTAAATTAAGACAAAGACCATTTAACTAGCAGACTATTAAACAGTAGTGTTTTGGCAAAAATATAACAGCTGGCTGGTGGTTGGGAGAGGAGCTCTGATTTGTAGGATTGGCGAATTTCTGTGGTGTAATTATTCCTATCAGGGCCAATTTCTAGCTACAGTTTTGAGGTAAACCAGCTCACAAAATTCCTGAAAATTGAATAATTATCTTTCAGCAGTCAATGAGAGTCATCATCAGCACACCCTTGGATTAGAAAACTTTATCAGCTGTATATCATCAGAAATGAGATGATATTTGGACTAACTTGATACAGTGAGTGGTTCCAAATGATTGTTTAGCCCCAAAGTTATATTAGCTTTCCAAGTATCCTCACATCAAATTGAACTTTCTCCCAAATAAAATTCTTAGTAAAACTACATCATCCATTTGCATCCATTTGAAAGGAAGAAGGAGTGTTTAACAGAAGTAACTTCATAAGGAAAGGCCACAATTAACCAGAGTGATTGAAGAGGTTTTCCATATTTCCAACTTTGTTGTTTTTGTCAGTCTCTTTGCGACCCCATGGCCTGAAGCCCACCAGGCTCCTCTGTTCATGGGATTCTCTAAGGCAAGAATACTGGAGTGGGTTGCCATTTCCTTCTACAGGGCATCCTTCCAGCTCAGGGATCAAACCCACATCTCCCATGTCTCCTGCATTGCCAGGTGTGTTCTTTACTGCTGAGCAACCAGGGAAGCCCATTTCCAATTTTAAACATTACAAATAGACAGTGGCCACTCCTCTCTGCCTTATGTCAGACATCCTGAATATCTATGGTGTTTCCTAGAGAGGAAAACATTTTCAGCACTCATTGTGCCTACCTACAGCCATATGTAGGGAGTGCTATAAATGGGCTCAAATTTTGGATTAAAGTGTACAAAGAAAAGTTTCTACTCAAGAAAAAAGATATTTCAAGTATTATCCAAATATATGGAAAGTCAAGGCCATTCTGGCAGGAATTACTTAGGAGAACAGTAACAGTTTTAATATTTTGCCTGAATTTATCTCTAATAATATTTTAATAAAAATTCCACCATTTTATTTTTAACTGATCTTATATTTCAGCACTCCCCTCACTGTTCTCATCATATTAAAAACCTCTCTGTCCTCTTAATTATGTCAGGTCTCTTTTGTAACTAACCAGTCTTCACATCAGTCACCCTACCCTACTCTCGGCACTGGATTTTGGAGCCAGCTACTGTGGTTCACATTTAAACAAAGACACATGGATTATGCATGGGGATGGTGCACTCATCATGCATTCTTCGGACTGAATCTTGTCCAAGTTTCCCATAATTGACTCTAAGGATGGGGCCAGATAGTTCTTACTGCCAGAATCACCTTAGTACAATGCCAGCTGTCTAGAAAGAAAAATAAAGCCCAGAAGCTCTACCACAGACCAGAAAACAAACACAACAAAACCAAAAACCTAGGAAATTTAAAAGCATAAGACACTTGGCATTAAAATAACTTTTATATTTCATAAATAGAAATGAACAATAGAAAGACTAGTTTTTATTGTATTTGCCTTATTTACAAAACATTTGTAAATATTTCAGACACTGCAGGGTTTTAGAAAGCAAAAGGGTGATTTTCTTTTTTCTTTCTTTTCCCAATCTTAGTTTTGTTTTATATTTAATACTTGTATTCTTTTAGACCCATTTCTATATAAGCACAAATATATATCCCCACATAGAAACATTTTAAATATAAATGGATTGAGCAAAGTAGATTATCCTGAAGTTTTTTTCTTTTCTTTTTTTTTTCATTTAATGTTTTATTGTGGACATTTTTCTATGGCATACACCAAGATTTATAATGTATTTTTTTCCTCCTTGTTCCTAGCATATTTTTCTATGTTCTATTTAAGAAAGTTGCTGAAACTGCTATTTCAAAATGAAATGTGGAAAGGGAGAGTTTCCTTTCCATTTTTATCCCAGATTGGAGAACTAAGGCAGATGACCTATATTTGTCTCCTTTGGCTCACATGCTTACCCCTGTGCAGGGCAAAGTAGTGACTAGTCATTTGACCAGAACTACCTAGAATGACAGCTGACCGCGGAGTCTCTCCAGTAGATGGAAGAGTCCTTTAGCAGGTGAAGAAGGAATGCTTGGTTAACAGAAGCAACACATCCACCACAGAGTGAAATCCTGCAAATTTATATTGAAATACATTTAAACGAAAATGCTAATGGACTTTTATAAAAGGTTTTAAGGCTGACTATGTTGTGGCTCCGGCAGGCCCTGGATACGGGTCAGTTTGCCAGAGCAGCCTTGGCGGTATGGCGGGGCCCGGGAGTGCCCCTCAGCCGTACCTGGGGCTGCTCCTGGCAAAGCTTCGCTGGGTGAGTCCAGGCGCGATCAGGGTTACTTGGGCCAGGGGTCGCGGGTGCCTCCCGGGGAAGGAAGCTGCAGACTTTGGGGTCTGAGCCGCAGTGGTCGGAGGTCCTGAAGCCAGTTCTCACCTGCCGGCGGGCTGTGGCCTGTGTCCAGGGCAGTGGCTAGGTTCCTGGGGTGCTTGGGTGGGTTCTGATGTGTAGGGAGACCTGGAGATCCGGAAGGTGAAGAGAGCATTTGCTTATGCTTAGCAGGACTTTAGAAAGGTGAGTTTCCTAAAATGAATTAGCCTTTCGATCATGTTTATTTTGATGACGCGTGGTTTCCCCGACTGTGAGAAACTTGAGGCTGATCCTCTGAAATCAGTTCCTTCTAAGTGCTGAAACTTAGCATTGCTTGAAAGGACATCGAAGCCTGGACAGGGAATTAGGATTCTAATTCTGTGGTTTCTTTTAAGAAATAATGCTCTTAGCTCAGACAGTAAAGCGTCTGCCTACAATGCCAAAGACCCAGGTTTGATCCCTGGGTCAGGAAGATCCCCTGGAGAAGGAAATGGCAATCCACTCCAGTGTTCTTGCCTGGAAAATCCCATGGACTGAGGAGCCTGGTAGGCTACAGTCCATGGGGTCGCAAAGAGTTGGACACGACTGAGCGACTTCACCATCACCAACCCAATATTGTCCTTTATAGAAAAAGATAATTCTAGTCCAGAATTGCATTTAGTTTTCAGGTCTCTGAAGTCTTTTTAACCCAGAACGGTTCAGCAGAATGATGTTGATTTTTCTACATTTTTGAGAAGTTGTCAAACCAGTACCAGTTTTCTTCACTATTAAATTACTACATATCTTTTTAAATTAGTTCTTTTTGTAAGGAGATGTCCTGAAACTGTAAAAATACTCTATCTTTTAACAAAGTTTCACACACTATTTTGACATCTATTAATGATTATACCTGGATCCGTATATTACTGATTACCATATTGTTTGCCTGATGGTATCTTTCTAGCTTTATTATTTCTACATTTTTCTGTTTGCCTTCTGCTATTATAAGGAACACCATCTCCTTCTCCCTTGCTTGTTTATACATATATGCATTTCTGCTAGTATTGTCAGCATGACTCAGGGATTCCTATGTTACTCAACTAGTTATAAACTGTTGAGGTGAAGGTGAGGTGAAGTCGCTCAGTCGTGTCCGACTCTTTGCGACCCCGTGGACTGTAACCTACTAGGCTTCTCCGCCCATGGGATTCTCCAGGCAAGAATACTGGAGTGGATTGCCATTTCCTTCTCCAGGGGATCTTCCCGACCCAGGGATCGAACCCGGGTCTCCCGCATCAGAGGCAGACGCTTTAACCTCTGAGCCACCAGGGAAGCAACTATCTTGTATTTTGATGTTCAAATTACATGTAACACACTTTGTGCAGTGAAATTCTAACTAGCTTCATTCTGGCAAATTTTGCACTGCATTTTTAATGTTGTTTTTTCTTTTCATGTTTCCTGGAGCTCTCTGAGGAGAGGGACATGGTTTTATTCATCTCTGTATTTCCACCGTCTGACAGAATAGTTGAATTGTAGTAGTGATCAACACTTGTTGAACAGATGTAGGTCTGAAATAGCTCTCATGTGAATTTTATTTTAAATGTTTCTTAAAGTAAATACAATAACCAGAAGAGTTCAAAAATTAAGTGTACAGTTTGATTGATTATCACAAAGTGAAGGTTTGTGTAAACATACATTGTCCAAAAAACAACCATTGTCGACATTCTAGAGACTCACCTTACGCCCTGCCCAGTAGATAACCCATGCTTTCACTTTATATATAATCACTATCTTGACATCTACACTGAATTATTTTTACTTGGTTTTGAATTTTATGTAGTAAACCATCCAGTACTTTTTGTGTGTGACTTTTTTTGACCAATATTATGCTTGTGAGATTCATCCATAATTTTGGGTGTTAAAAGTGGCTTTATTTTGTTTGTGTGTCTGGTATAGTCTTGAACCGTATGAGCCCTGTAATTTAGGGACCTTTGAATGCCTTCTGGTTTTTCACTGGGGGCTTCCCTGGTGGCTCAGTTGGTAAAGAATCCACCTACAATGCATGAGACCATCTGCAAGAGGGGACCTGGGTTCAGTCCCTGGGTCTGGAAGATCCCCTAGAGAAGGAAATGGCAGGCAACCCCAGTATTCTTACCTTTGAAACCCATGGACAGAGGATCCTGGTGGGCTACAATCCATGAGGTCATAAGTCGGACACTAATAGTGACTGAACATTCCAGTGCATATCTCTTAGTGCCTATGAGCATTGCCTGGTGTTGGATATACGCCATATGTGGAAAAACTGGTTCATTGTGTGTGTGTGTGTGTGTGTGTGTGTGTGTGTGTGTGTTATATAATATATACACTGTAACGATCTCCCTGGTGGCTTAGACGGTAAAGCGTCTGCCTGCTGTGCTGGAGACCCGGGTTCGATCCCTGGGTTGGGAAGATCCGCTGGAGAAGGAAATGGCAACCCACCCCAGTAATCTTGCCTGGAAAATTCCATGGACTGAGGAGCCTGGTGGGCTGCAGTCCATGGGGTCGCAAAGAGTCGGACACGACTGAGCAACTTAAAAAAAAAAAAAACGTATCCACAGGGTAGGGTATAGATTGCCCTTGGCTCTGTATTCCTACCATGCTTATAACTGACAGTATGCATTTTTATAATGTAGTTTGTGGGATATGTAGTTGTAACCCATTGTAACTTTATTCTCCATTTCTTTGATGACAACTAAGGTAGAATACATCTTTATATATGTATATATAGGCCTTTAGTAAAGTGTTCACTCAAGTCTTGGTTCATCTCTTTAATTGGTTATTTTTCTTACTACTTTACAGGGATTATTTATATTATTTGGATTGAGTTCTGTATTATGTGTACAGCAGATATCTTCTAGACAGTTGTTTACTTCTGCGTTCTCTTTACGCTACCCAATATCTTACCTGCTTAGTGACTGTAGCTTCATAAACCATGCTATATGGTAGAACAAATTCACATGTCTTGTGATTTAATTGGAGTTTTAATAAATGGAATTTATAGTATATCAAATCTTTGGTGTTTTATTTTGCTTATTTTTGAGTCAGTAATTTATTCTATTTATTTCTGTTTTCTTTGTTGTTGTTTCATCATTTTCACGAAATGTAATCCTAGGTCTTTGATTTTTATTTTCCTCCTTTTCCAGATGGTATGTTTTTATCTGTAGCTTTAGCTTTTTTAAAAATCAGTTTGCAAACAATAACAGTTTTGTTTCTTCCTTTCCATTATTTATACTTCTTTATTTATGTTCTTGTTTATTTTACTTCTAGAACATCCAGTTCATTCCCAAATAAAAGTGGAGATAATGGACATCCTCAGATGTTGTTAGGAGAAGGCAATGGCACCCCACTCCAGTACTCTTGCCTGGAAAATCCCATGGACGGAGGAGCCTAGTGTGCTGCAGTCCATGGGGTCACTGAGAGTTGGACATGACTCAGTGACTTCACTTTCACTTTTCACTTTCATGCATTGGAGAAGGAAATGGCAACCCACTCCAGGGTTCTTGCCTGGAGAATCCCAGGGACAGCGGAGCCTGGTGGGCTGCCGTCTATGGGGTCGCACAGAGTCGGACACGACTGAAGCGACTTAGCAGCAGCAGCAGCAGCAGCAGATGTTGTTACTTACTCAGACAGAAAACATTCAGTATTTCATCATGAAGAATAACATTTTTAGTATACCATTTTTTTAGGTTAAATGCTTTCTGTATATTACCAGCTTTAGAAAGATTTTTAATTTTTTAAATCAGAACAGGTGTTGAATTTTATCTAAATATTTTACTGTATCTATTGAAATGATACATGGTTTTTATCCTTTATTCTGTTAAAAAAATTACACTGACTTTGAAATGTTAAAAATAATTTCTGAAATTAGTCCAAGCTCATCATTATGTTTTTTCATTTACATAAATGACTGTAGTCAGTTTAATAATAATGTGTTAAGAATGTTTGTGCCTTAGCAATATCATTCATAATTCTCTTCTAAGATGTGTATAAGAGACAGCATTTATATTAATAAGCAGGTAGATATAAGGGGCTAGAACTCAGAATGGAAATTAGAACTATATATATATATATATAGTTCTCTCTATATATATATATGCTGTCTAGGCTGGTCATAGCCTGTCTCTTATACACATCTGGTGTGGCAACTATTTTTTTCTATAAACTTGTTTTTGTCATGTAAATTTTTAAATGTCTGGTCCCAGTTATTTTAATAGCTACATATTTTTTAAAATACCTTTATTATCAATAATGGTATCCCTTTTATTGCCCTACTCAGTCTTGATTAATCAACAGTTACTTTTATCAGTTATTTTAAACAACAATTTTGGTTTGTTGAAATTTCCTACCGTACATTTATTTCCTATTTCAAAAGTTTCTGCCTTTGTCTTTATTTTCTTTTGTTTACTTTCCTTGGTTTTAATTAGCTGTTCCTTTTACAACATCTTAAGAATGATGATTGCTGCTAAGTCACTTCAGTCGTGTCCGACTCTGTGCGACCCCATAGACAGCAGCCCCTCAGGCTCCCTGTCCCTGGGATTCTCCAGGCAAGAATACTGGAGTGGGTTGCCATTTCCTTCTCCAATGCATGAAAGTGAAAAGTCAAAGTGAAGTCGCTCAGTCGTGTCTGACTCTTAGCGACCCCGTGGACTGCAGCCCACTAGGCTCCTCCATCCATGGGATTCTCCAGGCAAGAGTACTGGTGTGGGCTGCCATTGCCTTCTCCAAGAATGATGATTAGTCCCTGCTTTTCATTTTTTTTTTCTTTGCTAAAATATGCCTTTAGAACTATACATTTACCTCTTTGAGGTTTTAGTTGTATACTTCAAAGTTGGATATATAGAGTTTTCATTATCATTTAATTCAAGATATCTTCTGGTTTACATTATTACTTCTTCCTTGGCCCATGGATTATTTTAAGTCTACTAGTCAATTTCCACACATATGCAAATATTATGCATATATTTTTCTTATTAATTTCTAGCTTAAAGCACTGTGGTCTGAAAAATTATTCTGGATAATTCAGTCCTTTGAAGATTTTATAGTCTTGTTTTAATTCAAAGAATATTTGATTTTTTTAAATATTTTCTTTGTTTATAAAATGTCTATTTTGCAGATAATATGCAGAGTATAGTATGTATGTGTGTTTTTTTAATGAAATGTTTATTAGAGCAACTAGTGAATCATGTTTTCAACTATTTTATATTCATGTTGGTTATTTTTACTTTCTCTGTTAATTTTTTGTGTACAAGATAATGTATTAAATTATATCTGATGATTATTGCATTATTTATATTGCTTCCTACCTTTTGACACTACATTATTAATAAATCATATAGTTTTATAATTTGTGCATCATCCTGATGAANGAGTATAGTATGTATGTGTGTTTTTTTAATGAAATGTTTATTAGAGCAACTAGTGAATCATGTTTTCAACTATTTTATATTCATGTTGGTTATTTTTACTTTCTCTGTTAATTTTTTGTGTACAAGATAATGTATTAAATTATATCTGATGATTATTGCATTATTTATATTGCTTCCTACCTTTTGACACTACATTATTAATAAATCATATAGTTTTATAATTTGTGCATCATCCTGATGAAGTATATCCTTTTTCTCTAGTTCTCTAGCAACATGCATAAGACACTTGGCTCATATAATAACATGATCTAATATTATTTATCTAATAATAAATAGTTTGTTAACATGACATAAATAAACAATAATAAGATTGAAGTTATATTCTAGATTCATTAATTGGGATTGTCCATAGATATATTAAGAGACAACTAGGATAGTTTTCCGTTTTAGTGTTCTCTGAGATTAAGATAAAAATTACACAGTTTTTGGTGATTGACAGTAATACTGATACCCATTCAAAAAAATAAGCTACAGTCACAGTTTATCACTTAAATGCAACCTTTTAATTATTTGAAAATTTTAAATTATGTAATATGCTCCATTAGGGAGATTTTGTTTCAGGCAGATCTTTCTGTGTAATTTATAATATGTGTGTGTGGTATGTATGTGTATGTGTACACTCAGTCACTCAGTTGTGTCCAACTCTTTGGGACCCTGTGGACTGTAGCCCACCAAGCTCCTCTGTCCATGGAATTTTAAGGCTAATATCATGATAGAAATAGCAAGAAAATGTAAACTTTCCCCCGTTTTCTTATATAATAACAGGAAACCTTGGACGGGGTTAACAGGGTGGGTTTAAGAAAAGAGGCAGCCAAACAATAAAAAGAGTTACCGTGGGAGTCTGATAAGCTTGCTTATGCAATTTATATATGTCGTCTGAAAATTCTCGGGCTGAGATGAAAATCTTTCCCACCAGAGAGCCAAGAGCAGAGCATTACCATAACCTTCAGTTGGTCCTTAGCCATATTGTCCCTGAAGCTGCAGAAGATGGCGACCTCTTTCATAGGTATTATCTTTCTGGTCTGCTGGAGCATAAGAAAGCCTGTTAATGCAGTCTTCCCAGGACTCTTCCCAGAAATCAAAAGGAAAAATGGAAAATGAATCCACTCCCTTACACTGTACACAAAAATCAACTCATGAACCTCAATGTAAGACCTAAAGCCATCAAACTCATAGAATGAAAGCGTAGAATTCCATCTAAATGACATTCCATTAGGATGGTATTTGAAATTGTAGCTATACTTTTCAATAGTGCTGTGACTTGATCATTTATCTAAAATATTGTCTGTTTTACAGTAATTATATTAATATCTACATCATAGCAGCATTATGAATGTCATTTGGTGTACTACAACTGAACAAATCTGTATGTATGTGCAGAGTAGAAACAATGTTTAATTTCAGATAATCTGACCTAAAGAAACTTAGATTTATATTTTATATAAATCAAAATCTCCATATTTGGACCTATTCACATCTTAATTTTTACTTTTTTCCACTTCTTTCTCCAGAGTATCAACTAAGTTTTTATCAGGGTAAGGGGTCAAATCCTAATATTAAGCCACACTGGCATCAGTGTTTACTATATACATCATCCCAGATTATTCTCAAGTAACAACAAACCTGATATTTGCATCTATTAGATGTTTTATTCTTTTCTGTTTCTGCCATTTTGTTTGATGACAAATTGAATGAATTCTCTAATATAGACCCTTTATATAATGTGTTACCTCTCACCTTCTCTCCCCAGCTTCCCCCCTTTTTTTCTCCATCCACCCCTTCTCCCACAGGCTTCTTGGAAGTGCTCTCTTCGGGTACTCATGTATTACTTGATGTCTTCTTTGTCTCTGATATATAACCTTTTAGTACCTCTCATGCCATAGTTGCTAAGGGAACATTTATAGGAGCAATGTCTTCCAAAGATCTAGACAGAAAGGGTAGGACAGCTCTCCTTAACTTGTGAAAACTAGAAGTGTTTTTACTACAATTTTCTCTTTATATTCACCTTGGAGGTGCTGCTGCTATGTATACATTTGTCTCTGTACTCTTTCTATAAGTCAGAATATTTTCATCACCCTCCAGTATGATGAAAGAAAGAAGGAAAGCAAAAAATAAAAAAAACAACAACAAACTAGTGACATTGTGAATGAAAATTTTTTTTAAGACATAGACCTTTTAAAACTCACAAGGTGAACTCTCACATACATACATGACTACTGGAAAAAACATAGCTTTGACTAGATGGACCTTTGTTGGCCAATTTGATATCTCTTCTTTTTAAAATGCTGTCTAGGCTGGTCATAGCTGTTCTTTCAAGGAGCAAGCGTCTTTTAATTTCATGGCTGCAGTCACCTTCTGCAGTGATTTTGGAGCCCCCCAAAACAGTCTCAACTGTTTTCATTTTTTCCCCATCTATTTTCCATGAAATGATGTGGCCAGATGCCATGTTCTTAGTTTTCTGAATGTTGAGCTTTAAGCCAACATTTTCACTCTCCTCTTTCACTTTCATCAAGAGGCTTTTTAGTTCTTCTTCACTTTCTGCCATAAGGGTGGTATCATCTGCATATCTGAGGTTATTGATATTTCTCCCAGCAATCTTTATTCCAGCTTGTTCTTCATCCAGACGAACATTTCTCATGATGTGCTCTGCATATAAGTTAATTAAGCAGTATGACAATATACAGCCTTGACGTACTCCTTTCCCTATTTGGAACCAGTCTGTTGTTCCATGTTAAAAATCACTGCAGATGGTGACTGCCACCATGAAATTAAAAGATGCTTGATCCTTGGAAGAAAAGCTATGACCAACCTAGAAAGCAAAAAAGCAGAGACATTACTTTGACACAAAGGTCCATCCAGCCAAAGTTACAGCTTTTCCAGTAGTCATGTATGAATGTGAGAGTTGGATTATAAAGAAAGCTGAGCGCTGAAGAATTGATGCTTTTGTACTGTGGTGTTGGAGAAGACTCTTGAGAGTCCCTTGGACTGCAAGGAGATTCAACCAGTTTACCCTAAAGGAAATCTGTCCTGAATATACATTGGAAAGACTGATGCTGAAGCTGAAACTCCAATACTTTGGCCACCTGATGTGAAGAACTGACTCACTGGAAAAGACTCTGGTGATGGGAAAGATTGAAGGTGAGAGAAGGGGACAACAGAGGATGAGACGGTTGGATGGCATCACTGATTCAATGGACATAAGTTTGAGTAAGATCCAGGAGCTGGTGATGGACAGAGAAGCCTGGAATGCTGCTATCTGTGGGATTGCAAAGTGTCGGACGTGACTGTGCAACTGAACTGATCTGAAGGTGAAAATTAACTTTTCCTTATGTCTCTTTATATTTTCTTTATGTTCTGTCTACCCTTGAAATAGTAGGTGACAAAGTTCTAAATAAGGGGCCAAGGAAAGGAATGGGCAATGGAACATATAAAGGGATTAACATGTTGCAGGACAAAAACCAATGTTGATTGGCTAGTACTTTAAAGTGTGGTGCTTCCTCAAGCTTAGCATAATTCTTGGCATAAAGAAAGCAATCAGCAAATGGTAGCCAGAGCAATAATTGTTCTAATTATAGTAGTGAATATAGTGGTAGTAGTCATTCAGTTACGCAACTAAATCTGAATAAGCTTTTAGACATTCTGGCTTGTTCCTGGTTTCTCCAAAGGCCATATAAACTAGGTTCCTGGTCTCCAGGTGCTCACCATCTGGAGAAGTATGGCATGAATGGAGTGCGCCTTGCTAGAATGTTTCTTTGGAGCACGTCCTCTACTCCTCCTGGGCCATTCCTTTCACCAGGTGGTACCTACTTGGTCCAAAAAAGAAAATGTACTTAAATAAAGACTTATTAATCACAGGATGCTTTGGCTACTTTTTAATATTTAAACATTTTTAAACATTTTTGGTGGAATAGATTATACTGGAAAGTGCATAAAACATCCATGTGCAGTACAATGAGTAATTGTAAGACGAATACACATTTGGTCTGTTCCTCTGTCAGTCTGCTTCTATCTTTAGATCATATTCCCTCTATCCCCTCACAAATAAACATAATCCAGAGTTTATTTTAACTGATAGCTTGCTTTTCTTTATGGTTATATCACCTTTTGAATATGTCCCTGTTTTTTCACATTTTCGTAGAGTCTATTGTGTTTATTCACACGTGTCTTTCTTCTTTTGTCAACATCATGCTCATGAACAATACGTACCTCCCTGCAGCAGTACTCCTTCATTTTCATCGCTTTACAGTATCCCCTGTTTAAGTATACTCCAGTGTGTATTTCACTATGGCTAGATCACTGGGTCGTTTCCAGTTTGGGATTATTTCAAGGAACACTAGTGAACACATTTTTCTGTGTGTCTTCTGAGCACATATGAACCACCCCCAGTCCATTAGGAAGTTTCTGTATCCATGACCAGAAAATAGCTCTCAGGACAGAAGTGTTTTTGAAAA
This sequence comes from Cephalophus harveyi, assembly GCA_006410635.1. NCBI lineage: Eukaryota > Metazoa > Chordata > Mammalia > Artiodactyla > Bovidae > Cephalophus > Cephalophus harveyi. The sequence goes on along the minus strand of SJYT01026699.1, from coordinate 21,189 downwards.
GTAAAGCTTATCTCTGTGGGATCTTACCTTTCCTAAAATTTAATCGGGTACATTTCACTTCCTTGTTAACTTTATGGAGATTTTTAAAATAGTTTTTCATTAGTATTTCATTCAGCTTTTTAAATTATTCTCACTAAAAGGGACTGTCTTATATCACCCAACATTATCAGAGTAAGAATTCTATGCAGCATTATCTATAATTTTAGAATTTGTATCCTACTTCTTAATCTAAAATACGTTGTATTAGTTTTCTGTTGCTGTGATATTACCTTAAACATGGTGACTTAAAACAGAGCAGAGTTATTTTCTCAGAGGTTCCCTGGATTAGTCTGGGCACATCTTAGCTGGATCCTCTGTTAAGGTCTCATAAGGCTACAGTAGAATTGTTGGCTATGTTGCGTTTTCATCTGGAGGCTTTACTGAGAAAGAATTACTTCCTAGCGCCCTCAAGCTGTTGGTAAGATGCATTTGCACTGCTGTGGAATCCTGGCAGTTTACTTCTTCACAGTCAGCAATGGATGGACAAGATCTCTTCTGCATGAGGTAACTAACTTCAGGAAAGCTTCGACTACCTTTTAAAGTTCTCACTGATACGTCGTGGCCCCAGAATAATCCTTATTTTTATTAACTTGAAGTCAAACAATTAATATACGCAAAGTCTCTTTACCTTTTGCTTCCCTTAAGGGGAAAATTAAACAAGAGTGCATACATCAAGGTGTGCTAATATGGGAACAGATTAGAATTCTACCCACCACATATTGTAACACATATTTTCCTGTTATCTTTAACTGTCTACTATGAAAGTGTTTCATGACTGTATTACATTTAAACATGAAGTATATTGTAATTCCCTTGAACACTAGATTGTAGGGTTATATTTATGTTTTGCATGCCTAGTTTTTAAGGCTTCTAAAACTCTAGTCATGTCTGAACAATATTTGGACTTTGGCTTTCTCAGCTATAAATTAGTGTTCCTTAAAAACCAGCAAAAAATGAAGAATAGGCACACTATTACATATTGGTATCTAGCTCCATTTTCAAAACCCTAGCGGGAATAGTAGACAGTAGATTCATCTCATTTTAAAAATGCTCGTGTCAAAATCTTTCACAGGTGACACATGAAAAATAATCATGAATCAAATTAATCACTATGTAGTAAAATAATAAAACAAAAGTGGAAAAATGCTCCCAAATGTAGACAATAGTGTGCTGTCAAGAAATTTAAAATAATGCATTTCCATTGTCCAGAGATTGCATACTTGCAGATTTAAATACCAGTATCTTATACATTTCACAATCTATCCAGCTTAGACTTAAACAGCACAAATCCCTTCAAAAATAGAATATCCAATTCAAACTCATTATCTCCTATCACATTCCAACAATTTTTCTTTCCTCTGTCCTATAATTAATGCCACCCTACTAGGGTTTACATCTGGTAGACAGAGCGCCTGAAGAGCTATGGATGGAGGTTTGTAACATTGTACAGGAGGCAGTGATCAAAACCATCCCAGAGAAAAAGAAGTGCTGGTCTGAAGAGGCTTTACAAATAGCTGAGGAAAGAAGAGAAGCAGTAAAAGACAGAAATGGTAAGGACCTAACAGAAGCAGAAGCAATTAAGAAGATATGGCAAGAATAAACAGAAGAGCTATACAATGGTCTTGGTGATGTGGATAGCTATGATGGTGGGCCACTCACCTAGAACTGGACATCTTGGAGTGTGAAGTCAAGTGGGACTTAGGAAACATTACTACGATCAAAGCTAGTGGAGGTGACTAAATTTCAGCTGAGATATTTAAAATACTAAAAGACAATGCTGTTAAAGTGTTGCATTCAAAATGTCAGCAAATTTTGGAAGACTCAGCAGTGGCCACAGGTCTTGAAAACGTCAGTTTTCATTCCAGTCCCAAAGAAGGGCAAAGGCAAAGAATGTTCAAACTACCATACAACTGTGCTCATTGCACATGCTATGCTCAAAATCCTTCAGGGTTGGCTTCAGCAGTAGGTGAACTGAGAACTTGCAGATATACAAGCTGGATTTCCAAGAGGCAGAGGAATCAGAGGTCAAATTGCCAACGTTCATTGGATCATGGAGAAATCAAGGGAGTTCCAGAAGAACATCTACTTCTGCTTTGATTACACTAAAGCCTTTGACTGTATGGATCACAACAAACTGTAGACATTTTTTTAAAGAAATGGGAATACCAGATCAGCTTACCTGTCTCCTGAGAAACCTGATGCAGGTCAAGAAGCAGCAGTGAGAATGGATAATGGAACAACTGTCTGGCTCAAAATTGGGAAAGGAGTCTGACAAGGCTGTTTATTGTCACCCTGCTTATTTAAATTCTATGCAGAGTACATCATGTGAAATGCTGGGCTGGATGAATCACAAGTCGGAATCAAGATTGCCAGGAGAAATATCAAGAACCTCACATATGCAGATTATAACACTCTAATGGCAGAAGTGAAGAGGAACTAAAGAACCTCTTGATGAGGGTGAAAGAGGAGAGTGAAAAAGCTAGCTTGAAGCTGAACATCAAGAAAACTAAGATCATGGCATCCAGTCCCATCACTCAATGGCAAATAGATGGAAAAAGTGGAAACAGTGACAGATTTTATTTTCTTTGGCTTCAGAATCACTGTGAATGGTGACTGCAGCCATGAAATTAAAAGACACTTGCACCTTGGAGGGAAAGCTATGACAAACCTAGAAGGTATATTAAAAACAGAGACATCACTTTGCTGATGAAAGTCCATACAGTCAAAACTCTGGTTTTTCCTGTAGTCCTGTATGAATGTGAGAGTTGGACCATGAAGAAGGCTGAGGACAGAAAAATTAATGCTTTCAAATTGTGTGGTGCTGGAGAAGACTCTTGGAAGTCTCTTGGACTGCAAGGAGATCAAACTAGTCAGTCCTAAAGGAAATCAACCCCGAATATTCATTGGAAGGACTGATGCTGAAGCTGAAGCTCTGATACTTTGATCACCAGATGGGATGAGCTGATTCATTGGAGAAGGAAAAAAAAACCCTGATGCTGGGAATGATTGAGAGCAGGACAAGAAGGGGTTGACAGATGATTAGATGGTTGAATGACATCACCCACTCAATGGACATGAATTTGGGCAAACTCTGGAAGATAGTGAAGGACAGGGAAGTCTGGCATGCTGAAGTCCATAGGGTCTCAAAGAATCAGACAGGACTTTGACTGAACAAAAATAAAATCCACTGTTAACCCAAGCCTAGATTGGGAAAGTAAGCCTGTAGTAGCACTTACTACAAACATTTAGTCAATGAGCAAAACAAATCTATTTTTACATTACATTCTCATAAACAGAGCATATTTGTAATTGACCCAAAACCTAACTTTTATAAAAATTTTCTGGGTTAGCTTGAAACAATTAGCTTTCATAACTTAGCATCAAGCAATGCCTCAGGGATGAAATGAACAGTGTTTACCCTAGGATACATGGCAGATGTGTGCTAAATGTGTTTATTCCCTTTGATCATCATAAAATATTTGTTTTTAGCAATTCTGTGAGGTTTGTGATAGCCCAGAGCAATACTTGTCAAAAATCTCTCAGTTAATAGACAATCTTTAAAATTATATGAGTCATTGCTAACACATTTGAATTAGTATTAAAAGAATCCAAGTTAGTTTTAACTTTTTATTTTACAGAAAATCTGTCCTTACTGCATATAATATCTGAAATATATATATATATATATATATATATATAGAGAGAGAGAGAGAGAGAAAGAGAGACTTGAATGCATACTTCTTTCTAGTCATTTTTAGAATATTTATATCTGGTGCCTTAACAGTATTTAAAATCATACTGAACCAGGTGTGATTAGTTTAGCTGTGAGTGCTATGCTGTGGTCAGTCGCTCAGTTGTGTGTGACTCTCTGTGAGATCCAATGGACTGTAGCTCACCAGACATCTCTGTCCATGGGGATTCTCCAGACAAGAATGCTGGAGTGGGTTGCCATGCCCCCCTTCAGGGGAGCTTCCCGGCCCAGGGGTTGAGCCCGGGTCCCCTGCACTGCAGGTGCATTCTTTACCAACTGAGCCACCAGAGAATCCCAAGAATACTAGAGTGGGTAGCCTATCCCTTCTTCAGGGGAACTTCCCAACCCAGGAATAGAACTGGGGTCTCCTGCGTTGCAGGCAGATTCATTACCAGCCTAGCTACCAGGGAGAGACTTTCCAAAACAGTAGTTTAAACTTTCTAGAAGGTAACCCAGAGCTGGTAGAGCAACATTGTGATAATCAGGAAGACCTCCTCCATCATCCTAACTCATGACGCCTGCCTTCAGTGTCACCTTGGTGTCTAAATTGGCTGCTAGAGTTTCTGGGGTCATGTTCCAATTGCAGTTCAGAAGAAGGCAGATGGACCAAAAGGACAAGTAACAGTTCATCTCATTTCAGTTGCTTCCCTTTAAGGTGCCCTCTCTGAAGCTCTTGTCAACGCTTTCACTTATACCTCATGGGAAAGAAGTGACTCACTTGACTATATTTTATTGCAAAACAAGCTAGAAAATAAACTGTTCATTCTAGGAAGCAATATAGCAGGGGAAATTGGGTCTCTGTTACTAAAGAAGGAGAGAAGATATTGAAAAGGAAACCAGTGCTTTACACACACACACACACACACACACACTCATATACACATACAGATACTCATGTAGATGTAGGCTTGGAGATATATATATCTCCAATATAAATATAAATTTATATTTATATAATTATAAAATTAAATTTATATAATTACAAAAATATGTAAATATTTATAATTATATAAATTTATATATCTCCAATATTAAACTGCATATTCTGTTTTTTCACCAAGCACACAGCTGTCTAAATTCTACTTCATTGTGATTCTTAAACAGATATTTAATGTTTTGATTAAAAAATAACTGAACCAATGTATAATATTATAATTTGCCATAAACTTGATAATAATGTTAGTCACTCAGTCATGTCTGACTCTTTGTGGCCCCATGGACTATAGACCACTGGGCTCCTCTGTCCATGGAATTCTCCTGGCAAAAATCCTGGAGTAGGTAGCCATTCCCTTCTCCGGGGGATATTCCTGATCCAGGGATCAAACCTAGGTCTCTCCCATTGCAGCCAGATTCTTTACCATCTGAGCCAAATCGTCTTTTCAATATTACTGTTGTTGTCACCACTCGGTATGCTACTGCCGTGCTGACTGATGCTGAGGCTTCCACTCATGGAGCAGCTTTCGTAAGCCAATTGTTTTGTTAAATAGATGTATATGCGAGGTGAATAAATTTGGTTCAAGCTCTTGTCTTCAGTCACAGGCTAGCACAGCTAACACAGGTAAAACAAGCTCCAAACCCAGGAACATTTGCAAATCATGAAAACTTTATGTAGGGTTTTTTTGGGAGTACAAGAGGAGATTGCATAGCCCATATACAATAAAAACATCCTCTACTGCTTACTGAGTTTCCCTCACAACTCAAGGCTGGTGAATTAATCAGTTATCTCCCTTGTCAAAAGCCTGTCAATACTGGACTTTTTCTTATTCCTCTATTCTATACTTTATCTATTTCTCCAACCTCCAGGATCTTTTTCATTTTAGATGGCATAAAATTCTAAATATATACTACCTCTGGCAATGTGTGAGAATATTTCTTCATTGTATTTTCACCAGCGTAGATATTATCATTTTAAAAACCATAATTGTTTTACAAAACAGCATTGTAATTCACATTTTAATTACTAAAACTTTGAAAACTTTTTCAGACACTTGTCAAACAGCTGGGTTTCCAAATTATTCCTTCACTCAGTATTTATTGAGTGTCTTTTTTGTTCCAACCCTTCCTCTAGATGCTGAAGATACAATGGTGAATGAAAGAGAAAAATCTCTGTGCTCATGAAACTTGCATTTTATTTGCTGAGTCAGAAAATAGACAAAGATAAGCAAAATGTATGAACAGTGAGATGATGGTGATTGTTATGGAGGAAAATAAAGTAAAGGATTGAAGAGTGAGGACTTATAATTTAAATAGGGTGGGCCCACTTTGAAGGTGACACTTTAGTAAAAGCTGGAAGGAATTATGATTGAAAGAAAGCACACATACTCTTAAAAGAGAGATGGTGAGATCCAGAAAAAAGGAGAGAGTGCAAAGAGTTGAGGAATAGTTCGCCCAGTATGGGGAAGGAAATGGCAACCCACTCCAGTATTCTTGCCTGGAGAATTCCATGGACAGAGGAGCCTGGCTGCAGTCCATGGGGTTGCAAAGAGTCGCACACGACTGAGCTACTGGCACTTTCGCCCAGTATGTTTGAGAAACAGTGAATCTGTTTGGCCAGTCTGACAGGAGTGAAGTGAACCAAGGCCAGAGAATTTCTGAAATCTGAGACGTAGTGGTAACCAGACTACGCAGGAATTGGCGGCCAGTATAAGAACCTGAGCATTTTCTCCAAGTGAGATGGGAAGCAAGTAGAAAGTTTTTGATCTGCTTTAAGTTTTAACAAGATCATTCTGACTGCTTTGTAGAAAATAGAGTGGAGGAGGACAGTGGTCAAAGCAGGCCAACTAGTTAGAAGATGACTGTTATATTCCAGGTGAAAGATGAGGAAATGTCATAGAGGCAGGTATGATATGATCCCATCTTGTGTATATTTTTACTGTACAGTCTGTAGGATTAATGAACTGGATTTAGTGTATAACAGAAAGAGAAGCAATGAATAATTCCAACGTTTGGGTCTAGACTTTGAAAAGAAAGCAACCGACCTATAATTAGAGAGAAGTACTACAGTATAAGGAAAGCAGATTTGAGAGAAAAAATTAGGGCCTTGGTTGTAGACATGTTAATTTTGAGATTTTTTTTAGAGATCAAAGTAGAGTGGACATGTTTGAAAGTTCAATACCGAAAGACAGCAGGAGTGGTCCAGGCTCCTGTGAATTATCTGTTTGTGTCCTTTACTCAGTTATTTCTTATATTTACATTTTTATATATCTGGACATGGACTTTTTATGTAGTATTCTTATGTCACTGTTAAAAATATGCATTGTGTCAAGTTTGAAATGATCATTATGCTGTAAAGGGCCAAACAATGTTAATACCAAAAAAAGGAACATCTAAAAAGAGTGAGTGAAGAGAGATGAATTGGGAGATTGGGATTGACATATATACACTACTATATATAACATAGGCAAGTAATGAGAACCTACTGTTTAGTCCACGGAACTGTACTCGTTGTCCTATAGTAACTTAAATGGGAAGGAAATTCCAAAAGGAAGGTATATATGTGTACATGTGGTTGATTTATTTTGCTTTATAGCAGAAACTAACACAGCAGTGTAAAGCAACTCTACTCAAATGAAAGTAAATAAATAAAAAGACTGAGAATGATGGGTGTCTTTAAGTGAGATGGAGGAGAAAGAGGTAAGTGGGAGGGAGGGAGGAATAGAGAAGAGGAAAGAGAATGAGCGAGAGAGCAAGAAGGAGAGAGAGAGAGAGAGAAGGCATAATGATTTCAGTGATATAAAAGCTTCCATATGGTGTTAATTTGTCAAAATATTTCTGTAGGAGTACTGCCGGAACTTTCCACCGGCACACATATTTAGTATATAAACCCTCAGTAAAGTCACTACTTATTCTGTATGTGTATATGCCTTTCTTTCCTATCCCATTTTTTTCACCTTCTGAACTGAATTTCCCATTGGTGAAAACTTGGCTGCATGCACGCCCACAATAATATCAAGACGAAGTCTAAACCATATTTTTTTTTTCCCTGAAGAATTATCCAGATTTCTAGAGGCCTGAATTATGTCGACCGACATCTCTGTGCTGATCCTTCTGTCTGCATTGCTACACTACTGTCCTCTTTAATTGCTATGGCAACAGCACAACAGCACCAATATAACCACAGAGACCAGATACACGAAATGTTAAACACCTTCAGGAAACTGAAACATAATGGATAGCAGGACATCTCAAAGGCTCAGAGAGTCACCTTTCAGAATTCCAAGGAAAAATGGATAAAGCACTAAATCATTTACTAGATTTAAAACACTGATGAATGGCATTAGAATTTGTATTGTAACCCTCATGATGTTCTTTCAAGTTGCCTTAAATTCAAGGTGCGTCCTGAGAGAGGAGCTGCCCTGTTCTTGGAAACTGAAAGAAAGCTGGGGTCGTGTCTGACTCTGCAATGACAGGAGAGTTGATTTCATTCCATTTCACATCTGCGATGTTGGTCCACGCCCTAGACCTTTCTTTCCTGTGTTCACTGAAAACTCATTACCTGCAGTGAGATGCAATAGAAAGAAACTGGCATATTAAATCTGATTGCAGTCTTCAAGGACTAATATTTTCAGACTTTCAATGAGACTCAGTTTTCTCATCATTCAGTACCAAGTCTGATGTGGAACATGTTTATTCTGATGTTTTCCACAGAGCATTGATACAGGGGGAGCACACTTCTTCAGATTTGAAGTTGATGGGGAACAACAGTGCGATACCCCAGCTAACAAGACACTCATTATCTGAGAACTTTCTCATTTGAAAGCCCCATGCCTTTCACCATCTTACATAACCTCTCCCTCTCTTTTGTTTCACACAATGAACTTTTATTTTGTCAAACATCCCTTCTTGTTTGGCTATCCCTTGTTATTTAAAAAAATAAAATTTTAAACTGAGTTATGGTTGATGTACAGTATTATGTAAGTTACAGGTGTACAACATAGTGATGCACAATTTTGTAGGTTATATTCCATTTATAGTTACTACAAAAGACTGTCTATAGGCTCTGTGCTGTATAATACATGCTTGTAGCTTATTTATTTTACACACAATAGTTTGTAATCCCTTAGCCCTTAATCTCTTAATCCCTTAGCCCTCTATTGCCCTCCGCTTCTCTCTCCCCACTGGTAACCATTAGCATGTACTCTATATCTGTGAGTCTGCTTCTTTATTGTTACTTTCACTGGTTTGTTTTATTTTTAGATTCCACTCTTAAGTAATATCATGCAGTATTTGTCGTTCTCTGACATCTTTTCCTAAGAAATATGACTTTATTTGTAGATAAGTATGGCTCAAGGGGATGTGTAAGGATGCCAGAGGGGAAGGGTGGACTGTAATGTCTGGCTTTTTAAATAACTTTTTACTTCATTTTGAAGTATAGCCAATTAACAATGTCTTGATAGTTTCAGGTGCACAGCAGTGCAACTCAGCTATAGATATACATGTGCCCATTCTCCCCCAAACTCCCCTCTCATCCAGACTGCCACATAAGCTTGATCATCTGTCTGACTTATTGCACTTAGCGCAACACCCTCCAAGTCCATCTCTGTTGTTGCAAATTGTAAAAATTCCTTCTTTTTTATGAGTAGTATTTCATTGTGTGTTTGTGTGTGTGTGTGTGTGTGTGTGTTTGTGTTGATATATATACCACATCTTCTTTATCTGCTCTTCTGTTGATGGACACTTGACAGAATGGACACTTCCATATCTTGCTAATTGTAAATGCTGCAGTGAACATTGAGGTGAATGTATCATCTCTACTTAATGTTTTCCTAATTAAACTTAAGTTTTTGCACAGCAAAGGAAACTGTCAACAAAACAAAAAGACAGCCTACTAAGTGAGAGAAAATAACTTGCAAATAATGTGACTGATAACATTTTAATACCCAAAATATATAAATATCTGATAGTAATCAACATCAAAAAACAAATAACCCAACTGAAAGTGGTAGAAGAGCTAAATAGACATTTCCAAAGAGGACATGCATGTCCAACAGGCACATGAAAATATACTCAACATCATTAATTATCAGAAAAATGCAAATCAGAGCAACAGTGAGATATCACCTCACACTGGTCAGTATGACTATCACCAAAAGAACACAAATAACAAAAATTGGTGGGGATGTGGATAAAAGAGAACCCTCCTACACTGTTAGTGGGGATGTAAATTGGTGCAACCACTGTGAGAAATAGCATAGAGGCTCTCAAAAAAAAAAAAAAAGAGCTACCATATGAACCAGAAATTCCACTCCTGGGTATATATTCCTTATTTCATTGCCCCTTTAAAATGCATGACTTGGGGCACTCACCATTCACACACATAGTAGGTTATCAAATTATTCCATGAAACAAATAACCATCTACCACCTCAGATTAATTATACCTGCACCCGTCCCATAGCAGCACTACTGTCTTCATTAGTGCAAGTTTTCAGTATAAATTATTTTGCATTTTTATACACACATTCCCCCTTCCCCTTCCCAAATAGTTTTCAGTTACACCTAAACCTCTATGAGGAGTGCTTACAATCAGTTCATTTTAGGAAACCACTTATCATCTGTGCCAGCTGGCCCAACTCTACACTACTATTGTTCTAGCACTTTTGGAAGCCTTCACAGTCTCTTAGCACTGGCCTGTTCTAGGCTACTGTCTCTCTCCAGGCTTGTCTGCAAGAGGAATGCATTCTCCTTCAGAGTGACCAGTTGTATTGACTTTCAGGATGCATGGACGTCAGTGACACTACAGAGTCTCTGCAGGCAAACTCCTAAGTGGGCAAGTAAAGGGACAACTCAACCCACCTCACTGGGAGAATACTGAGACCTCTTTATACACAGAAGTCACTCTCCTTTCTGAGACAGAATTTATATTCTTAAAAGAATCTTATGTATTCAAGCATTTGGGTAACTTCGGTTATATCTTGACACACCAAAGAAAAACGAACGACTGGTTAAATGTGTCATCTGGGTTTGTCATCCAGTATGCTCTTAAGTCTCCACCATAGTCATCTGGCAGCACCATAGTGATCTGTCAGATGCAGCTTGATTAAGAAGAAAGACCAGGAAAAAATGAGTAAGTCACTTGATGAACTTAGGGAATCAATGTGGAAATCAATTTCTTTATACCCAAATGCTGCATAATCAGGAAAACACAATAAAAGTAATATATATATATATATCCTCATCGTATCCTACAAACAGTATGGGTTTTGGAAGTAAATATATCTCCATCTTAAAGCTACCTTTTTGTTTACTTTCTGTAAGAAATCTCTCTCTTTCTGTAAGAATCTCAAGAAGTCTCTTGAGGAGATTACTTAAATTTCTTAAATTTGATTTCATCATATAAAACGGGAAGAAAGATAGTACTTAATATGGAGTTGTGCAAGGATTAAATGAGATTTTGTATAAGTACATAGCATAGCAAGTATACTTTAGCTTTCTAATATAAGCTAACAAAGTTAATATTAAAAACATTTCATAAGAGAAATAAAACATTATCTGTGTAGCATTCACCTTAATTTTTAAAAGCAGAGAAGTGATGAAATATTTGCACATCTACTAATTAGATAAAGCATGGCAAATATTCCACTTAGTAAACTGGCTTAATTATCACTTAGCATCTCAATCTTGTTTCCTCATCTATAAATAAAAGACCATTACTTCCTTAATGGTACCTGTGCCCTATCAATGGGGGTAGCTAATTTTTTAAAATTTAGTTTGCCTAAGTAACCGTCTCTTGTTCTTTAGTGTAAATAATATGTGTTTATATACATATATGCCGTGTTGAGTTAAAAATGCATACATGTATGCATGTACATGTTGAGAAGAAAAACTACAAGATGCTGTATTAAGTGACAGACCCTTTAGAATTGTGTAAATGTAAATATCAAAATGTATGATGAGTTAGAATTTTTCACTATGCCTTTTATTATACTAATTGTAAATGTGTTTGTCTAATCAGATCCCAGCCTTCTAAGCTTGATAAATTCTAGCAAAACACCTTGTACGCGGTGCAGAAGCTAAATAAGTCTTGTTGAAATTAATTTTAAAAAATGAATGAATGAGCTTTGTGCAGTGGCAGTATCATAGCCAATGATGTTTATCCGAGGCACAATTATTACTAATTGAAAGCTTTTCCCAATACCCCGCCTTGACGACTTGAAATATAGTTGGCATTGGCAATTTTTGATAGTCTCCACAGAGACTGAATTTAAAAAAACGAATAAATGGATGTATGAGTGAATCTTCAAAATTTATTATGTTCAATGTGCTTAGGAATTTTATTAGCCACTATTATAATCAAAGATCAAAGGATAATTGTTCTAGGCTATATATGTCTTATTTTGAGGCCTGAATTTAACAGGTTCAATTGCAATATCCTGAGTACATATTTTACTATAAATGTTATCATTGGTAGTCCTTCTATTAATAGAATAAAAATTAGGGTGAAACCTAAGCTATTTGAAACAACTATCAAATTCATTATCTAAACTGTATTGTGAAATATCCTTTGCCATAAAGTAACCGTTCTGACACATCCTAAGACAGCTCATGAGTGTCAGCAGGTATCAGCACCTGTTCCCAGGCATTAACCTGAGCGAAGGGACACTAATTAAATTGGTAGAGCTCTACTGAATGATAGCAAGACAACTCCTACGGAGCTGGAGAGCTTCCCTTTAACTCAACATATAAATTGGTGCCATATTGGTTTCTGCAGAGAATAGATTATATTCTCAGTTGGTTGTAAGATCTAAATTCTCTTTTATATCCTGTTCTAGTTGCCAAATAAATACTGATTCTCTTGGCATATGTTATGTAGTAGCCATGGGCTGGAAGAAGGGCGCAGTACTAGAAAATGATTTTCCAGTTTGTGGGTGATAGACACGTCTTTGTAAATGTGTCACTTTAATTTAGAGACATGTAAACTTTATCTAAAGAGCTATATTGTATGACTATTTACTGAGTCACAGCCCTACTCAAATAATATTATTAAAGGGATATTATTATTAATAAATATTATTAAAGGGATATTTGTTGGTTGCATTTAACTATTTAGATAAGGCAACAAAATGTTTTAGAAGTTCCACATAACTGGATAAGAATGAGGATCATGTCTATACTCTGTATCTTGTAATAACCTATAATGGAAAATAATCTAAAAAAGAAGAAGTATATGTAAACAAAAAGAACAAGGATACTGTATTTAATGGCCTTTATAAATGTTTAAGTTATGAAAACAAAGCATAGCAACTACTCTGCTCTTCTAGTCACATTTATTTCTTCAAGTGCTAATATATTAATCTAAAAATATGTCAAGGATTAGTTTTTGAACTTGCTGTTGTTCAGTTGTTCAGTCATGTCCAACTCTTTACAACCCCATGGACTGCAGCCTGTCAGGCTTCCCTGCCCTTCACCATCTCCCAGAGCTTGCTCAAATTCATGTCCATTGAGTCAGTGCTGCCATCCAGCCATCTCATCCTCTGTCATCCCCTTCTCCTGCCTTCAGTCTTTTTCAACATCACAATCTCTTCCAGTGAGTCAGCTGTTTGTATCAGGTAGCCATAGTATTGGAACTTCAGCTTCAGTCCTTCCAATGAATATTCAGTGTTGATTTCCTATATCAACTGGTTTGATCTCCTTGTAGTCCAAGGGACTCTTCAAGAGTCTACTCCAACACCACTGTTCAAAAGCATCAATTCTTCAGTGCTCAGCCGGCTTTATGGTCCAAACCTCACATCCATACATGACTACTAGAAAAATCATAGTTTTGACTATATGGATCTTTGTCAGCAAAGTAATGTCTCTGCTTTTTAATATGCTGTCTAGGTTTGTCATGGATTTTCTTCCAAGAAGCAAGCATCTTTTAATTTCTTTTAATTTGAATTTGTAGGAAGTGAAAGCTCTGTTTCTTTACATGATACCTATCTCCTATCTTTTTATAAAGTTTGAAATTTTCACCCTGTCCTAAGATACATGGAAAAGCTAATTGATCACAATTCATGTTTCTGTCATTACTTACAGGTCTCACTTCAACAAAAAAATAAACATAGAATTAAGAAAGTGATGTACATTTTATTCTAAACATATTGTTACTTTGCTAATCATTGTATCAGCAGTGAGATGATATTATATCAGGCAGTAAATATGTTGCCTGATGAAGAAAATCAGACTGTGAAATAAGGTGCACAATTTTAGTTGAAATATAATCACATCTTTGAAGATATACGACAGACCTAAGGAAATACGTATTTCTAAAATACGACTAAATTTTGATTAACTATCAATGATTTGTCATTTTATAAATTGTTCTTCCTTTAAACCAATGTTTGGAAACATAATAGAAAACCCATATTTCCTCTTTTAGGCTTAACCAACTGTGGTGAGGAAAACGACATAAATAAAATGCACCCATTTTAAATGTATAGCCAGTGAATTCTTATGAATGTCACAAATAAGATATAGAATATTTCCATGACCCCTGCCCTCGATTTTCTTGTACTCTTTCCCAGTCAATCTACTGTCCTCCAACTAGACAACCAAAATCAATAGAATTGATTTCTATTACTATATATTAGTTTTGCCTGTTCTAAATGCATATATACAGTTGACCCTTGAACAACAAGGGTTTGAACCATATGGGTTCACTTATATTCATTCACAAGTACTTGAGGCTAGGACTTCAAAATGTTTTTTAAATGAGATATAATTGTCATATACCACTGTGTAAGTTTAAGGTGTAAAATGTGTTGACTTGATACATTTATATACAACAATATCATTTCCAATGTAGTGTTAGCTAACATCTCTATCATGCATGTGCTTCTCACTTCTTTTTTCCAGTGGGAATAATTAAGTTCTAGTCTCTTAGTGACTTTGTTGTTTATAATACAGTGTGGTTCTCTGCAACACCATATTGTGCATTAGATATTTAGGAATTATTTATCTACTAGCTGCAGATCTATACCCCTTTAAAAACATCTTCCCAATTCCTCAATGCCTCAACCCCTGGCAACCAGCATTTTGCCCTCTGTCTTTATGAGACAATTTCCCTTGGTAGATTGTATTTTCAGATAAGGAAAATATTGAGGAAGAATTAGGGAAGGAAAGGAAGATTGAAATGAATCCTCCAGGCAACAAAGACTTTCAGGTCTGGAAGGATTAATAAGAAGCTGAAGAACAGAAACTAAAAATCACTCTGGTTTGAGCTCTAAAAACCGAGAGAGAGAGAGAGAGAGAGAGAGAGAGAAGGGGGAGAAAGGAGAGAAAAAGGAACGAAAGAGAAAGGAAAGATCAATCCTTCTCCTCCCATACAGATATTTCTGACTTTCAACCACAGGCTTGAAGAACAGCTCACTTAGCCCAAAGCAGAGGAGTCTAGGGGTGATTAAAGATCAAGGAGATCTCCTTAGTCACCAAAAAAGCTGGAAGCAGCCATAAAGCAGGATGAGCTCTCCAAAAATTTGGAAATCAGAAAGCTCATCTGTGCAAAAGAGGCAGGTCTCCAAAACCATGCTAGTGCTAAGATTCATGTCTTACTGAATAGGAAATTCCCAACCATGCTCTCAAAACATTAGAAGCTGTGGTGAACTGACAGTAACACAGTGACAAACTGCAGGCTGAGCTAAATTGCAGAGCATATGATACAGTAATATAAAACTCCTAGAAGATAACATGATAGGAAACCTAGATGACCTTGTATATGGTGATGCTTTTTCACGTGTAAGGTATTTGCAAAAGACAAATCTGTTAAGGACTGCTATCAAAAATGTACAAAGAAACTCTTAAAACTCAATAATAAAAAATGATTAAAAACAGGCCAGACTTTAAGAGATACCTCACAAAAGAAAAGATATCAGTTCAGTTCAGTCGCTCAGTCGTGTCTGACTCTTTGCGGCCCCATGGACTGCAGCACTCCAGACCTCCCTGTCCATCACCAGCTCCTGGAGTTTATCCAAACTCATGTCCATTGAGTCGATGATGCCCTCCAACCATCTCATCTTTTGTTGTGCCCTTCTCCTCGAACCTTCAATCTTTCCCCAAATTAGGGTCTTTTCAATGAGTCAGTTCTTCCAATAAGGTGGCCAAATTTTGGAGTTTCAGCTTCAACATCAGTCCTTTCAATGATCACCTAGGATTGATCTCCTTTAGGATGGGCTGGTTGGATCTCCTTGCAGTCCAAGGGACTCTCAGGAGTCTTCTCCAACACCACAGTTCAAAAGCATCAATTCTTTAGTGCTCAGCTTTCTTTGTAGTCCAACTCTTACATCCATACATGACCACCAGAAAAACCATAGCCTTGACTAGTGAGGCCATTGTTGGCAAAGTAATATTTCTGCTTTTTAATATGCTGTCTAGGTGGGTCACAACTTTTCTTCCAAGGATTAGTTCAGTTCAGTTCAGTCGCTCAGTCGTGTCCGACTCTTTATGACCCCATGAATCGCAGCACGCCAGGCCTCCCTGTTCATGACCATCACTCGGAGTTCACTCAGACTCATATCCATCGAGTCAGTGATGCCATCCAGCCATCTCATCCTCGGTCGTCCCCTTCTCCTCCTGCTCCCAATCCCTCCCAGCATCAGAGTCTTTTCCAATGAGTC
>SJYT01026697.1:285752-386190 GCA_006410635.1 Cephalophus harveyi | reverse complement strand
AGAAGGGGACGACCAAGGATGAGATGGCTGGATGGCATCACGGACTCAAAGGACGTGAATCTGAGTGAACTCCGAGAGATGGTGATGGACAGGGAGGTCTGGCGTGCTGCAATTCATGGGGTCGCAAAGAGTCGGACACGACTGAGCAACTGAACTGAACTGAACTGAAAAGTATACTATCTTAGAAACATTCCACTTTGTGTTTTTGTTGTCATATGCATTGCTTCTACAAAGGCCCACAATATATTGCTATTTTTCTTTAGATAGTCAAATGTCATTTTTAAAAGATTAAAAAATAACAAAGTTGTGTGTTTTATATTTATCCTGGTGTGGGAGTGGTAATGTTTCTTTATAAATATTTGATAGCATTCACTAGGGAATCCATCTAGGCCTAGAATGTTTCTTTATTTCAGTTCAGTCCAGTCGCTCAGTCGTATCCGACACTTTGCGACCCCATGAACCGCAGCACACCAGGCCTCCCTGTCCATCACCAACTCCTGGAGTCCACCCAAATCCATGTCCATTGAGTCAGTGATGCCATCCAACCATCTCATCCTCTGTCGTCCCCTTCTCCTCCTGCCCTCAGTCTTTCCCAGCATCAGGGTATTTTCAAATGAGTCAGCTCTTCACATCAGGTGGCCAAAGTATTGGAGTTTCAGCTTCAAGATCAGTCCTTCCAATGAACAGCCAGGACTGATCTCCTTTAGGATGGACTGGTTGGATCTCCTTGCAATCCAAGGGACTCTCAAGAGTCTTCTCCAACACCACAGTTCAAAAGCATCAATTCTTCGGCGCTCAGCTTTCTTCACAGTCCAACGCTCACATTCATACATGACCACTGGAAAAAGCATAGCCTTGACTAGACGGACCTTGGTTGGCAAAATAATGTCTCTGCTTTTTAATATGCTGTCTAGGTTGGTCATAACTTTCCTTCCAAGGAGTAAGCGTCTTTTAATTTCATGGCTGCAGTCACCATCTGCAGTGATTTTGGAGCCCAGAAAAATAAAGTCAGCCACTGTTTCTCCATCTATTTGCCATGAAGTGGTTTTTGGTGGGTTGCTTTTAAGGTATAAATTCAGTTTCTATGATTTATATTGGGTTTACTCATGTCATGCGCTTCCCAGATAATGCTAGTGGTAAAGAATCCACCTGCCAATGTAGGAGACATAAGAGATGCTGATTCGATCTCTGGGTTGGGAAGATCCCCTGGAGGAGGGCATGGCAACCCATTCCAGTATTTCTGGCCTGGAGAATCCCATGGGCAGGAGCTTGGCAGGCTGCAGTCCATAGGGTTGCAAAGAGTCAGACACGACTCAAGTGACTTGGCACACGCACACACTGCTGTCATCCATTTTTCTCTTGGGTCAACTTTGGGTAATTTGTATCTTTTGAGGAATTTGCCCATTCCATTTAGATTGTTAATTTTATTGGTATTAAACCTTTTCATAGTATTTTCTTATTATCCTTAACTGTCTATAGGATTGGTAGTAATGTTCCTCTTTACTTACCTTAGTGACTTGTGTCTGTCCATATTCTTTTTATTTTTATTTTTTCAGGGATTGCTGAGACATGCAGAGAATTTTTACTTATCACATATGTTAACATTTATTTTTACTTGTAGAACAGAGTCACAGATAAGAGCAGACCGTTAGTAAGTATTGGTAGGGCTCAGGGGTCTAGCATAGCGCCTAGTACACAGTCGACTGTCCTCCCTTTTTGTTCCTAATGTTTATTTTTTAATGGCTGTGTTGGGTCTTCTGTATGGGCCTCTCTCTAGTTGTGGAGCACAGACTCTAGAACATGTGGGCTTAGATGCTCCATGGCATGTGGAATCTTAGTTCCCTGACTAGGGATCAAACCCATGTCCCCCTGCATTAGAAAGCGGATTCTTAACCACTGAACCACCAGGCAAGTCCCCTCCCTTATTCTTGATCAAAGTAACCAAAAGCTTTTTGCTGTTGTTGTTCCTCTACACATTTTTCCGCTTTTCCGGCTTTCTCTTTTCTGCTGATTTTCAGCAATTTGATTACGATAGGCCTTGTTATGATTTGCTTATGCTTATTCAACTTGGCATTCATTGAGTTGACCCTGTGGATTTTTATCAAATTTGGAATGTTTGCAGATTTTTTCCACAAATTGGTTTGTCTACCCCACCTCCTCCTTTCTGGCTCTCTAATTATGCATATCGCAGACCATCTGAATCGCTCCCTAATCTCTGAGACCCAGGGCATTCTTCTTTGTTTAGTCTGTTTTCTCTCTGAACTTCAGTTTGTGCAGTGTCTGCTGCTGTGTTTTCAAGTTCATTGATCTTCCTTCTATACTATCAAATCTGCTGTTATCTCATCAAGTGTATTTTTTCACTTCACGTGTTTTTTCATCAGTACCGCAGTCATTTTTATATCCAGTTTCTCTCCACATCAAGCTTGTGTTTTCCTTTACACCCTTGAACATACGGAACAAATTCATAATGGCCGTGTTAATGTCTTTGCTGTTAATACTCTTTCCTGTCACTGCTTGGTCTGCTCCTATTGACTCATTTTTCTCTTAACTATGGGATTTTTTCTACCTCTTTGTAAGCTCATAATTTAAAAATATTGACACTGGGCATTGTAGCCTTGCCTAGTCAGATTCTCTTGTATTCCCTTGAAGAGTATCGGGCTTCTTTAGAGAAGGCAGTTTAGTTACTTATAGATTAGTTTGCCTGGCGGAGGGCACGGCAACCCACTCTGGTATTCTAGCCTGGAGAATCCCATAGGGTCACAAAGAGTTGGACGTGACTGAAGTGACTTAGCCCGCATGTGTGCAGATTAGTTTGGGCCTTCAAAGATTTGATTTTAGGTTCTCTTAGGGCAGCTCTAGTTTTTGTTCTAGAGATAATTTAGCTCTACTTCTAAGGTGTAGCCTTTCTAGGGTTCTTACTTGATGACTTGTACTCAGTGAGGTCTCTCCACTCTAGCTGGAGGAAGCAGTTTCCAGTCCTTCATGAGATTCCCGGTAATTTTTCTTTCCCTTGAGAATCGTTCTTACGTATGCTCATGAGATTTCACGCTGTACTTGGGGAGATTTGTTGTTGTCAGTAAGTCGTGTCCGACTCTTTACGACCCCATGGACTGCAGCACACTAGTCTCCTCTGTCCTCCACTCTCTCTCAGAGTTTGCTTAGATTCACGTCCATTGAGTCGGTGATGCGCTCTAACCATCTCATTCTCTGCTGCCCCCTTCTCCTTTTGCCTTCAGTCTTACTCAGCATCCAGAGATTTGCACTTGCCCAAGTCTCAGCTGAACCCTATGCAGATGGCCGAGTTCTTTCTCTCAGTAGCTCCCTCTTCTCTGGGAGATGAGGAGTAGCCCCATAATTTCTAATTGTCTTGGCCTCCCTCAAACCCCGTCTGCCTTCCTAGCAAGCTCACTAGGCTCTTTGCCTCTCCTCTCCATTCTGCAGTTTGGGGATTATCTCCAGGCACAAAGCTCAGCAATAGCAGGTCTCACCTTGTTCTTCTTTTTTCACAGTATTGGACTCCCCATTGTCGAATGTCTGAAAATAGTTCTTCCTTGTGTTTTGTTCAATTTCTATTATCCAGACCCTGTGGACTCAGTGTGCTGAGCGTGTGGTCTTAGTGGCCCCATGACATGCAGGATCTTAGTTTCCCGACTAGGGATCAAACCCACATCCCCTGCATTGGAAGGTGGATTCGGCCACTGGCCCTTCAGGCAAGTCCCTGTAGGATGGGATCTTAACGGGCCCTTTTCCCTGGGGTATCGATGGACCCAGTGGGCCATCAGGGTTGGAGCCTGGTCAGTCACCGCTCCACACAGAGGCACTGCAGCATCATGCAATCTGGTCAAGGCAAATAGAAGCTGCCCTTTGTGCATGCTCTGGGTGATCAGGTCTGAAGACCCTTTTTCTCCTTCATGCTGTGGGGGCATCGCAACCATCATGGTGAGAGAAGGGTGGGGAGGGGAATGAGGCTGCACAGATCTGAGTTCAGACCTTGCCTCTGCCACTTCCTAACTGGGGACCTGGGTGACTTCTTTAGTATTTCTTACTGGCATCAGTGACCTTGGCTATAAGAGCAGGGTAACAGTGGGGCCCATCCGGGGCTTCCCTGGTGGCTCAGAGGTAAAGAATCCGTCTGCCCATGCAGGGGACACGGGTTTGATCCCTGATCCGGGAAGATCCCACGTGACTTGGAGTAACTAAGCCTGTGCTCTGGAGCCCATAGGCCACAGTTACTGAGCCTACGTGCTGCAGCTCCTGAGGCCCGCACGCCTGCAGCCTGTGCTCTGCAACAAGAGAAGCCAGCACAAGGAGGAGAAGCCCTGCCTACCACAACCAGAGAAAGCCCGTCAGCAACAAGGGCCCAGCGCGGCCAAAAATAGATACAATTATTTTTTTTAATTAAAAAAAATTTTTTTAATGGTGCTCACCCTACGCGGGCACTTTTTTACACAGCACCTGTGGATCTCGGGGCTCCTTGCTTCTAACCGCAGCCCACGCAGCACACTTTTAGGGAGTAGGTGCCTCCTTGGTGCCAGTTTGGCCTGTGTGACAACTGGATTTTTGGTTACAAAGTCACAACGTGGCAGCTGGGTGCCTTGTGTTTCTTGCCAGCTGCTGCCTCTGAGCTGATGAGCCTGAGCCCCGACCAGGTCCACTTTCTTGGCCTTGGAGGTTAAGGACCGCCTCCTCCAGCTTTGCCTAAATGCCCAGCCCTGGACATTCTGACACAGGTTCTATTTCCTTGCAGGCTGGGAGCGGTGACCGTGTCTGCTGTGCCCACCGGTGCGTCCTCTGGCACTCAGTACAGGACTTAGCAAATAAGAGGCTCTCGGTGAAACTGTATAGAACAAATGGCGGGATTCTCCCAGGCCCTGTTGGTTATCATTGTGTTGTTTTCTTTCCTGTTTCTAAATCCCCCCATTTCTTCCTCCAGCTCCTGGTTGGCCACTGAGATGGTTTCTCTTGTCTGGGGGAATCCTGAGAAGTCCAGTGCTGGGAGGCTGGGCCTCAGTAGGATGAATGTGTTGAGCAAGGACCCCCAAGCCCCCTCACCTTCTGGGGCCAGGGAGCTGAGGTGGGTGGGGTCCAGGCCACCAGCCAGTCAGGCCCACCTTCCGGTCCTCTCCTGCTTCCCTGGAAGAAACCAAACATTCCTGTTAAAAGGCAGAAGATGAAGTTGGTTTGTGCTGGGGTACAATCTATAGAAAATTGCATATAAATGTTACACATATGCACATTTATATGTACACATACACTTGTGTAGACATGCATAGACATGCACACACACACAAAAGTGCATATATCTGAGATGGACAGCTTGATAAATTTCTCCCTGTGTGACTACCACCCAGATAAAGCTATGGAATCTTTCCAGTGCACTAGAAGGCTTCCTGGTGCCATGATGAGACGGGTGGAATCCATAGGGTTAAAAAAAAAGGAAAGAAGAATGCCTTGCTTCTTTTTAAAAAATATTTATTTCCTTATTTATTTTTGGCTGTTCTGGGTCTTTGTTGCTGCGCGGGCTACTCTCTAGTCACGGTGCATGGGCTTCTCACTGCAGTGGCTTCTCGTCGCAGAGCACCGGGTCTAGGTGTGAGCGCTTCAGTAGTTGCAGCTCCCGGGCTCCAAAGCACAGGCTCTGTAGATGTGCCCTGGGCTTACTTGCTCCACAGCATGTGGGATCTTCCTGGATCAGGGATCAAACCTGTGTCTCCTGCACTGGGAGGTGGATTTATTACCACTGAGTCACCAGGGAAGCCCACCTTCCTTCTTTTCAAAACATATGGGGGCATGTTGGGCCAATAAGAAAGCTTTAAGCCACCTGGGCTGCCCCCATCACAGCGGCCCTGGATGACCAGGGGTCAGAGAGGGCATCTTGCTTGTCTGATAAGAGCTCCGCGCTGTGATTGGCTCCTGCCCCGCAGGATTCCAAGAATGGGTGACTGGGTGAAGGAGGCCGCACTTTACCTCTGAGGTCCATAGCTTTGTGCAGGGGAGGGCAGTCCCATTTTATAGATATGGATGCAGCCTCTTTAGGCAAAGAGCTTAGGCTCTCTGCCTAGAGACACCCAGCTGGTGAGAAGCAGAGCCAGGATTTGAACCTGTCTCTTATACACATCTAGATGTGTATAAGAGACAGCACCTGCCCCCACCCGCAGCCTGGCCCCCTGCATCTCCCCCCTCCCCGGGACCCCAGCCAGACCTTACACTCGAGGCTCTCTGCTGACTCTCCTTTCCCACCTTCACACCTTTGCTCAAGGGAACTGCACCCCTCCCTATCCCGCTTCCTGAAAGCCAAGAGCCCGTTGGGCCCAGGCCGTGGCCACAGCCCAAACCAGCCCACCTGGTGGGGCCACGGTTGGCTTCCCCTGGATCCCGAGCACCGGGAGGGCTGCAGGGAGGAGGCGGCAGGGCCCTGGCAGCCGCCAGCCAGGCGCCGAGCTGATCTGCACGCGTCTCAGGCTGGGGAAAGGGCTCGCCTGGGGTCAGCGCAATCGATATCTCATCTGTAGCCCTCCTAGCGGAAGTGATGGCTATTGGGACGTGGTAATGGGTGTTGTCTAGTGGAAGAGACTAATCTTCCCAGCTGTGGTGGGCTCTGCAGGTGGCCTTGCCGCTGCTCACTGGCTGCTGCCGCCCGGGGCCATCCAGGCACTTTTAAAGCCACAGCGGCCTCGCTGCGTGCTGGTGTCTGTCCTGGTTTCCCACAGCTTCCTGGCACACCTCGGAGGTGACCCTGACCCTGTTTTTCTAGGCACATCTGGGGAGACTGAAGCCAGTGATTCACCCAGGGTCACTCCGTCAGTCAGCCAAGGGCCAGAAATAGATTCTGGTCTTCAGACTCCTGATCCAGTACTACACGACACATTGGCCACGGCTAACTACACCCTTGGGCCATACTTGGCCTTTTGGCATGTCAGGGTTTCCACTGTCTGGCTCAATGCTTCTTAAAAAAAATAAATAAGGTTCAAATGCCATCGCTGTTGGCCACAGCCGCTACCGCTCCCTAATGTCTCATGCTCCCCTCTGCTTTACATATCTCGTTCGTTCCCTGTCTGACCTTAGATCACTGAAGCCAAGGTCTTGGCATAGAGGGGTGAGAAGGAAGAGAATCGGCTTCCTCCCCTGGAGAAGGGGAGCCACTACCCACCTTCCTTACCCTGGTTCACAAGCCACAGAGTTCTGATAGGCTGTCAGCCCCATGAAAATAAGGGCTGCGTCTGTTTTGCCCACAGCTGTGGATGACCTTCAAAGGCACGTTTCAAAAACATTAACTGAGCAGCTTCTATATTCCAGGCCCCATGCCAGGTCCTGGAAAATATCAGCCCAGCTAACACAGATGCTGGAGTGGCTTTCACAGCCTCACAAGCTGTAAAAAGGACATTTGAAAAGAAAGGGAGGGACACTAGACCACCAGGGAACAGAGGTTGTGAAAGCCAAGCCCTTTGTTTTACATTTGAGGGAAATAGAGGCCCCAGAAGATTAAGGGATCCAAGTCCACCCAGCAACTGATCTTAATTTTAACATCAGCAGCTTCACCTGCATCAGTGGTAACTTGGCAGGAAGTACTAACTCTGGGGGCAGGGGGCTGGTGAGGGATGTAGTCCTACACACTTGTAGCCTCAAGCAGCTTGATGTCCTAGAAAGCTGTTGAATTGACTCTGCCACTCAGTTGCTGGGTGGACTTAGATCCCTTAACCTTTTGGGGTCTCAGTTTCCTCAAATATAAAACAAAGGGCTTGGATTTCACAACCTCTGGGTTCCCTTTCTTTTTTTTCTTAAGATTTTTTAAAAATGTGGACCATTTTTAAAATCTTTATTGAATTTGTTACAATGTTACTTCTGTTGTTTGTGTTCTGATTTTCTGGCCATGAGGCATGTGGGATCTTAGTTCCTGGGCCAGGGATTGAACTCACATCCTGTACATTGGAAGGTGAAGTCCCTCCCTTCCTTTCCAAATGTCCTTTTTACAGTTCGTGAAGCTGTGAAAGCCACTCCAGCATCCTCTCCATGTAGCTCCAGGGTCCCCTCCGGTGACAGTCGGGACATCTCAGTGAGGTCAGGTCAGAACTTTAGACGTGGTTCCAGTCCATTTGTCTGAGTTCCAGACGAGCCCAGGCAGGCCAGTGAGAAAGGACTCTGGGCTCATTATGTTGTTGATTTTTGAAATGTTGGAGCTGTGTTTTGCCACAGAGGGTGCGATGTTTCTTAATAAATAGGCGGATTCCTAAGCTGGGCCCTTCTTGTCTGTTTTACAAGCTATCTGGGTGATTCTGATGCTCGCTGAAATTTGAAAACCATAGGCCCGGAGAGACAGCAGCCGATTGCATCTACCAAAGGGAAGGCCTGATAAAATGGGCCCTGCACCTTGCCTCCATCAGATGTGGGAGGGGCCAAGTGCCTGTGTGTTTAACAGGACTCTGCAGACTCAGCTGCACTGGCCATGCTTACCAGCCTCCCTGAGGAAGAGGGACAGAGGTTCCAGGGCCCTGGAGCGCTCCCTGCCGACCCATGGTGACAGTGGAGAGCACAGTGGTTGCAAACTCCAGTTAGAACTCAGGTGGACCTGGATTTGGAGCTGATTACTTCATCTCTCTGAGTCTCAGTTTCCCCATCTATAAAATGGGCCCAATAATCATACTTACTGTTTGAAGCCAGCCTGAGGAATAAATAAGACACTTAGCTTAAAACAGGGCAGGCCCCTGGTAACTGTCCAAGAAATGAGAACTGTTGTTCTATTATTATTGGGCTTTCCAGGTAGCACCAGTGGTTAAAAAAAAAAAAAACCATCTGACCAGGTAGACGTTAAGAGACGAGGGTTCGATCCCTGAGTTGGGAAAATCCACTGGAGGAGGGCATGGCAACCCACTCCAGTATCCTTGCCTGGAGAATCCCACGGACAGAGGAGCCTGCGGGGCTGCAGTCCATAGGGTCACACAGACTCAGACACGACTGAAGCAGTTCAGTGTGCTTGCACGTTCTATTACTATTACTACCTTCTATTTTTTCAGCCATGCTGCAAAGCAAGCGGGATCTTAGTTCCGCTTCCAGGGATCAAACCCGCGCTCCCCTGCAGTGGAAGCCTGGCGTCTGAACCGCTGGGGCATCAGGGAAGTCCTCGTTAAATTATTATTAATGATCGTAACTCCACCAGCACCCCCCACACACACTTCCTTCCTCCTGAGCCCCTCCCCCCACACCCTGACCCCGGGGTGGGCGCAGGCGCCAATTGTGACTAATCACGACATTAGTCACCCCCACCGGGGCTCCCAGGGACCCAGCCGGCCACTCAGTTAAGACGGTAATGAAGCGGCTGCAACACAGGAGGTCTTCCCATCTGGGACCCCAGCTGACCCGACTCCTGCCTGAGGTTTGAGAAATCGCCATGCGGACTCCAGAACTCCCAGCCCGGCTGTTTATGCCTGGTGTGATCGTTTATTTATGTCCGTGGTGCACAGGACGGGCCAGCTCCCGTCTCCGTTTGTTCTCAGCGTTCTTCCCCGGGGCCTCACCCTGCTCCTGCCAGGCCCTGATCGTGAAGACAGATGTCCCCACCATGGCTGCAGCCGAGGCAGCCCCCAGCCCTTCGGCACCACTCAGAGGCTGGGGTGGGGGAGATGAGACAGGCGTAGGGGTCCACCCCTTTCTCAGGGTGGGAGTGACCCAAGGGTGACCCTCTTACAGCAGTGGGTAAGAGACTGTGAGGTCCCAGGAAAGCTTTGGAAATAAACACAGGTGGGCTCCACGCCGAGCCCTGCCTCCACTCTCCAGGTGACCCCTCTTGGGGGAACATGATTGCTTCCTCTTCTCTTTAAAAAAAACTTGTATTGAAGTGTAACTGACTTACAGTGCTGCTTCAATTTCTGCTGCACGGCAAAGTGACTCAGTTACACACATACATACGTTCTTTTTTTATATTCTTTCCCATTATGCTTCGTCCCGTTATTGAATCTAGTTCCCTGTGCTACGCAGGAGGACGCTGCCGTTTACCCATCCTATTTGTAATAGCTGGCGTCTCCTAACCCCAAACGCCCATTTTCCGCTCGTCCACCCTCACCCCTGGGCAGCCGCAAGTCTGCTGCCCAGGTCTGGGACTCTGTGTCTGTCTCGAAGGTAGGTTCCCTCATGCCGTAGTTTAGATTCCATGTGTGCGATACCACATGGTAAGTGAAGTAAGTCAGAAACAAGGCTTTCTGCTTTATTCGATGGACTGCTTCTTTTATCCGATGACTATTTATTCCCCATGTCCTAGAGGCTCTGCATTATTCTAGGTGCCAAGGACATACCTGAAGACACCCCCTACCTCCTTGTCCCAGAGGGATGGTGGTGGTTTAGTTGTTAAGTCGTGTCCAACTCTCTGCAACCCCGTGGACGGTAGCCCGCCAGCCTCCTCTGTCCATAGGATTCTCCAGGCAAGAATGCTGGCGTGGGTTGCCATTTCCTTCTCCAGGGGATCTTTCTGACCCAGGGCTTGAACCTGCATCTCCTGCATTGCAGGCGGATTCTTTCTGCTGAGCCATCATATTGGACAGTGGTCCAAGCCGCCTCCAAGGACAACGAGCAGGGGCGGCCATGTGAGAACTGCAGGGAAGGGCATTCCAGGCAGAGGGAACAGCACGTACCCTGGAGGCTCAAGCATCTAAACGGGCTGAGTGGGTTCAGGAGTGAAAGAATGAGGGCCTGAGGAGGTGGGTGCAGCCAGGTGGCCCAGGGCTCCATGGCCCCTGGGTTTGCTCTAACAGCATCCAGAACAATGGGTGGCTGACGTGGTTGAGAAGAGCATCCCCAAACCCAAGAGTCCTGCTCTCAGAGATCCGAGCCCCTTAGCCCCATCCTCCCTTCCCTCCTGCGTCCAGGACTCAGTGAGGCCGGTTGCCCTGCCCTTGGGACCATGTTGGCCCCATGTGCCCTTAGGGGCAGGGTCTCCCTGGGTTAGGGGGGCGGTCCCTGCTCTGTCTGAGCCTTCCCAACAAGGCGGCTTTGTCTGACAGCTCGGAGGACCCCGGAACTCCACCCTCAGCCCCCTGCAGTGGCCTGAACGGAGCTCTGAAAGGCGGCTTTATCTGTGTCCCGGGGCAGGTTCCTGGGAAGCAGGCGGCCAGGGCTGGCACACGGGCTGGGCAGCAGCCTCAGGCCTGACTCCTGGGGCCACATGTGCACAGGACGGGCCAGCTCCCGTCTCCGTTTGTTCTCAGCGTTCTTCCCCGGGGCCTCACCCTGCTCCTGCCAGGCCCTGATCGTGAAGACAGATGTCCCCACCATGGCTGCAGCCGAGGCAGCCCCCAGCCCTTCGGCACCACTCAGAGGCTGGGGTGGGGGAGATGAGACAGGCGTAGGGGTCCACCCCTTTCTCAGGGTGGGAGTGACCCAAGGGTGACCCTCTTACAGCAGTGGGTAAGAGACTGTGAGGTCCCAGGAAAGCTTTGGAAATAAACACAGGTGGGCTCCACGCCGAGCCCTGCCTCCACTCTCCAGGTGACCCCTCTTGGGGGAACATGATTGCTTCCTCTTCTCTTTAAAAAAAACTTGTATTGAAGTGTAACTGACTTACAGTGCTGCTTCAATTTCTGCTGCACGGCAAAGTGACTCAGTTACACACATACATACGTTCTTTTTTTATATTCTTTCCCATTATGCTTCGTCCCGTTATTGAATCTAGTTCCCTGTGCTACGCAGGAGGACGCTGCCGTTTACCCATCCTATTTGTAATAGCTGGCGTCTCCTAACCCGAAACGCCCATTTTCCGCTCGTCCACCCTCACCCCTGGGCAGCCGCAAGTCTGCTGCCCAGGTCTGGGACTCTGTGTCTGTCTCGAAGGTAGGTTCCCTCATGCCGTAGTTTAGATTCCATGTGTGCGATACCACATGGTAAGTGAAGTAAGTCAGAAACAAGGCTTTCTGCTTTATTCGATGGACTGCTTCTTTTATCCGATGACTATTTATTCCCCATGTCCTAGAGGCTCTGCATTATTCTAGGTGCCAAGGACATACCTGAAGACACCCCCTACCTCCTTGTCCCAGAGGGATGGTGGTGGTTTAGTTGTTAAGTCGTGTCCAACTCTCTGCAACCCCGTGGACGGTAGCCCGCCAGCCTCCTCTGTCCATAGGATTCTCCAGGCAAGAATGCTGGCGTGGGTTGCCATTTCCTTCTCCAGGGGATCTTTCTGACCCAGGGCTTGAACCTGCATCTCCTGCATTGCAGGCGGATTCTTTCTGCTGAGCCATCATATTGGACAGTGGTCCAAGCCGCCTCCAAGGACAACGAGCAGGGGCGGCCATGTGAGAACTGCAGGGAAGGGCATTCCAGGCAGAGGGAACAGCACGTACCCTGGAGGCTCAAGCATCTAAACGGGCTGAGTGGGTTCAGGAGTGAAAGAATGAGGGCCTGAGGAGGTGGGTGCAGCCAGGTGGCCCAGGGCTCCATGGCCCCTGGGTTTGCTCTAACAGCATCCAGAACAATGGGTGGCTGACGTGGTTGAGAAGAGCATCCCCAAACCCAAGAGTCCTGCTCTCAGAGATCCGAGCCCCTTAGCCCCATCCTCCCTTCCCTCCTGCGTCCAGGACTCAGTGAGGCCGGTTGCCCTGCCCTTGGGACCATGTTGGCCCCATGTGCCCTTAGGGGCAGGGTCTCCCTGGGTTAGGGGGGCGGTCCCTGCTCTGTCTGAGCCTTCCCAACAAGGCGGCTTTGTCTGACAGCTCGGAGGACCCCGGAACTCCACCCTCAGCCCCCTGCAGTGGCCTGAACGGAGCTCTGAAAGGCGGCTTTATCTGTGTCCCGGGGCAGGTTCCTGGGAAGCAGGCGGCCAGGGCTGGCACACGGGCTGGGCAGCAGCCTCAGGCCTGACTCCTGGGGCCACAGATGCAGAAAGAGGCCAGGGACCGACGGCTGCCCTGGGAGGGCACAGTCTGTTAAAGCCCCGCCCCAGAGGGGGACAAGTGGCCTCCTCGGGCATGCGGTCCCCCCTCCCACCCCTGCAATCTGCTCCCTCCAGCGCACTGGTCCGTGACATGGCCCTGTGTGCGGCCCCTGCCCTTTGGGAGGAGCGAGGCAGGTAAGGCTGAGCCACCTGCACCCACATCTCGAGGGCCTGCTCCCCACTCCCTTTCTCTGGTCCTGGGAAGCATCAGGGTGGAAACAGACCATCGGGGAGGACAGCCTTCCAAATGAAAAGGAGCTTCACCAAAGACCTGTGCACCCTGGTGGCTCATAAGGAATCCGCCTGCTAATGCAGGGGACGTGGGTTCCATCTCTGATCCGGGGAAGATCCCACATGCCACGGAGCAACTAAGTCTGTGTGCCACAACTTCCGAGCCTGTGCTCTAGTCCAGGGACCACAGCTACTGAAGCCCGCGTGCCCTGGAGCCTGTGCTCTGCAACAGAAGAAGCCACTGCAGTGGGAAGCCTGCGCATCCCAGCTAGAGAGTCGCCCCCACTCACCGCAACCAGAGAGAAGCCAGCACAGCAAAGACCCAACACAGCCAAGCTAGATAGTAAATAAATAGAGTATGCTTTAAAAAGAAAGGCCTGTGCCCTAAGCCACCCTTTGGCGGGCTGGAGGTGAGGATGAGAACAAGCAAGAAATCCCTCCAGCAGCATCTCCGTCCATCCCTGCTTAGCCCCGGTTAATATTCCCCTGGCCATGATGTCCGTGACTTGCCTCCCTGGGTTTACCTCTGAGGTCCATAGCTTTGTGCAGGGGAGGGCAGTCCCATTTTATAGATATGGATGCAGCCTCTTTAGGCAAAGAGCTTAGGCTCTCTGCCTAGAGACACCCAGCTGGTGAGAAGCAGAGCCAGGATTTGAACCCAAGAATGTCTAAGGCCAGAGCCCAGGCCCCGAGTGCCATGCCTCCCAGCTGAGCTGACTCTGCCCACCAGACAACAGCAGCAGGGTGGAGAAGCCACAGGGCAGCTCCATCTGTGGACACACCAGGCGGAAGAATCAGGAGGACACCTGGTCATCCTGCGGGGGACCCACTTACTGCTATTACCTACTTACTGTCTCTTCTTTAAGGGGCTCTGTTCTCTCTGACAAAAAGAGAGATCACTAGCACCACCAAACTGTACACTTAATTAGTTAAGATGGTAAATTGTGTTTTGTGTACTTTATCACATTTTTCATAAAAGCTTTAATATACAAACATTTTTAAAAAGTGAGTTTAGCAAAGCTTCAAAAGGCACTAAGCCTGTATACAATGGAATATTACTCAGCCATTAAAAAGAATGAGATAATGCCATTTGCAGCAATATAGAAGGACCTAGAGATTCTCATGCTGAGAAAAGTAAGCCAGACAAAGAAAGACAAATATCAGTGATATTGCTTACATGCAGAATCTAAAAAAATGATGCAAATGAAATTATTTACAAAACAGAAATAGATTCACAGACTTAGAGAACAAACTTATGGTGGCAGGGAGAGTAGGGCATTTGTAGGACTGACATGTACACATTGCAATATTTAAAATGGATAACCAATAAGAACCTACTGTATATGCAGGGAACCCTGCTCAGTATTATATAACAACCTAAATGGGGAAATAATTTGGAAAAGAATCAATACATATATATGTGTAATTGGATCACTTTCCTGTACACCCAAAATTTTCATGACATTGTTAATCAACTCTGCTGCTGCTAAGTCACGTCAGTCGTGTCCGACTCTGTGCGACCCCATAGACAGCAGCCCACCAGGCTCCCCCGTCCCTGGGATTCTCCAGGCAAGAACACTGGAGTGGGTTGCCATTTCCTTCTCCAATGCACGAAAGTGAAGAGTGAAAGTTAAGTCGCTCAGTCGTGTCCGACTCTCAACGACCCCATGGACTGCAGCCTTCCAGTCTCCTCTGTCCATGGGATTTTCCAGGCAAGAGTCCTGGAGTGGGGTGCCATTGCCTTCTCTACTCCAATATAAAATAAAAAGCTTTTTTTTTTTTTAAGTCATTAAAGACAAATCAACACCAACCCAAGTCTCCCTGACATACTAAGAGAAATGTAAGAGAATTGTAAGGAGAGTATATTTATCACAATGGGGTCTGATGTAACTACATGCAAAATCCTAACTCACCTTGTGGGTGACTGACTGGGCCTGTTGCTTTGAGGAAACATCAGTCATTGTAGCGGTGGGGAGACTGAGGTACAGAAAGGAGATGCAATGCAGAGTCCGTTGTAGCAAAGCCCAGGCTGGAACCGGCGCCCACTGGCCTCCAGATGCATCTCACCTGGGGGGCTGCAGGGTCCAGCAAGGACAGTTAGTGCCGCTCAGACAGTCAATTTCTAGGCAGGTTGATAAGAAGCCCGGGGTCCCTGAGGAGGAGAGAGGGATTTGGAATTCTCTAAGAGGAGGAAAGTACAAACGCCTCTTTTCCCTCTACATTCCTTAGTCTTAGTCACATAAAACGTTTTTTTCTTTAAGCCCAGAACTGATTTGATTATCCAACAAACAACTCAGTTGAAACTCTGTACTAACGATTATATAGCAACATTGTACCCTGCTTGAGGACAGTTTCTCCTTCCTGGAAACCTTCTGACCAGTCCTGATATCTTAAAATGTAAATTATGGGAGTGGGTCTGGTAAAATCTTTACAACCTTGAGACATTCTTTTGACTTATTATCATAACCAATTTAAAAAGTATATAACTCGCTTGCTAACACTAGCGGAGGGGGCACTCTCTGTCCCCCTCTGATGTCTGTATCAGAGGCTTTCTCTGTCTCTCTTTATACTTTAATAAAACTCTGCTACACAGAAGCTCTTACATGATCAAGCCTGGTCCCTGGTCCCGAAGCTAAATCTTCTTTGGAGATGAAGAATCCGACACCATTCACCATAAGCTATCACCACCAGGAAGCAGAGGGGCAGCAGCCCCCTTGTTCTGCGTGGCATCTGTGCTCACAGCCCATCGTGTGGCCACCAGGGACCTGCAGGTGTGATGTCTTTACAGTCCAAGGCCAGGAGCTCTGGCATCCCGGGGAGGACCGCCGAGGCCGCCGGCAGGGGAAATGGGATGGTAACAGCAGCCATCCTCAATGCTGCGCCCCAGGTGCTGTTAAACCGTTCACGCTCATAAAGCTGGGGAAACTAAGGTGAAGTCACTTGCCCACATCCATGGAACAAGCCAGGGGCAGAGATGGGACTCAGGTCTGTCACACTCCAGCAACTTCGAGGTGACTACCTAGGAGGATGGTGGGGGCCGGGAGGGAAGTTCAAGCCCCGTCGTCCATCACGCCAGCGCTGGAGGCCCAGGCAAGCCTTCCCCACACCCACTCGGTGAGAGCTTTCCAGAACAATAAGCGTGTCTTGCCGGGCCCCTTCCCTCCCCCCAGCTGACACCCTCCTGTGGTTCCTTAAGGAGTGAAGTTGGTCCTCAGCAGCCTCTGGAGCCTCACCCGCCCCTGTCCAGACTCCCTTGTATTTTGTCCCTCAAACTGGCCCCTTCGCAGTGCCTTAAAAGCTCTGTGACCAGGAAGCTGAGCCCCATCTGAGCCCAGTTTCCCCACTGTCAGACGGGGCCATGCACCCCCCACCCCCTGGAGTCTGCTGGAGCAAGGACAGGGCGTGGAGAATTCTGTGCAAACGGTAAAGTGTTGGGCCCTCATTGTACGGGACAAAGGAGAGCAGACAAGGCCGGGCTGCCCGGGGAGGCTGGGCATCTAGCCACTTGGGCCATTGTCTAAGCATCCCTAGCATCTCCTGCCTCTCCTACCCCTTGCCCCTGTCCTCGTACTCCCTACTGTCCCCAGGGGACGTAGACCCACCCCCAGATTTACTAGGGCATGTTAAGAACATGGTTTGAAGCCATCTCAGAGGTCATGAGGTCATGGCAGTTTCCCATCGATCTATTTGTCCCTCCCTTGGCTGGAGCCCTTTGCCCCTGCCAGTCCCCAAAGCCGTATCAAACTTCAGCAGCCTCCCCCAAGCCTCGCTGCTCCCAAGCTAGGTTCCAAGGAGACAAAACACAGCGCAGGGCTTTAAAGCACTGCCCCTGGGCGATTTACCAGCTGGGCTGCCCAACCCCTGACCTCGGGAGGAGATGCGATGTGTCTCCCTGGTTTAGTTGGATCAATGGTGCTGTAAAAACAGCCCCAAGTGGCTCAGTTAGGACAGCAGAGAGGGACTCCCCCCACCCCGGAAACCCCACCATGGCAGCCACTGAGCTGAGGTCTCCGTGCACGTGTGGGCTCAGGACAACCCCAGGCGTGCCCACCAAAGTGTTTCAGGCATGAGCCTTTAAGAGCTGGTCTGAGTCCAGCCAGCTAGGTTTCAGATGGGGAAACTGAGGCTCAGAGGGCTCCTCAAGGTTACAGACCAAGTTCAAAGAGGTCTCTGATTTTTCCTGTCCCTGCTCAGCACTTCTGCCATCTCCTGTGGGCAAAGGTGGCTGTTCTGGCATTTGGGGTGTCACTGGCACTTCAGAAGGCCAAGCTTGTCTCTCCCAAAACCTTCCAATCAGACCACAGTGGATCCAAGTGCCACCAGCTTGGAGCTCCCCACTCCTGACTCTACACAGAAGTCAGATCCCAGGACAGTCTTCTGTCTCAGCTAAAACCACCCTCCAAGAACAGAAGCCAGAGGCATCAAGCCAGCCTGTGTTCAGACTTCTCACTCCCCGAGAGAAAACAGCGGCTTTATTTCAGGAGGAGGGTCACCAAAAGTTGGAGGCCCAGGAGTCCACATTTTCCTCCATCATCATGGGACCCTTACACCCAGCAGCAGGGCCAGCAGGAAGGCGGGGTGGTTCTCCAACCCCCTACGTGAAGCAGAGTTCAGGGACCAAAAGGGTCACCTAGGAACCTAATAGAAAACAGAATTAGGGGCCCTTTTCCCTAGGATGTCCTAATCAGAATTTGTATTTTAACCAGGTCCTCAGCTGATTTGCATACATGTTAAGATATGAGAGGTGCTGGTCTCATAAAGTTAAATAAGGAGGTTGGGAGGGGCGACATGTGTACATGTTAAGATCTTTACCCTGAAGAAAGAGCCTAAAGATGAACATAGAAGGAAGGGAGGGAAGAGGGGGGTTGGGGGAAGCGGGGAGGATACCCTACCTGTGTCCAAAAGTATCTGAAGTAACTTCAGAACAGCACATAGCTATTTATTTAAAGACAAACAAAATAGGGAATTCCCTGGCAATCCAGTGGTAGAACTCAGCATTCTCACTGCCCTGGAGTTCATCCCTGATTGGGAAACTAAGATCTTGTAAGCTGCAAACGTGGCACAGCCAAACAAAAAGAAGAAAAACACAATAGATCCCATCTGCAAGAAGCAGAGAGAGTGGTCCCAGAAGCAGTGAGACCGGGGTAGTCCCAGTTGGTGGTGGGGGGTAGGTTGGGCAGGACCCCAATCACTCAGGGTCTCATGCTACTAGAGGATTCGGATGAAGGGTGACATGTTTCAATTTAAATTTTTGGAAAGATGGTCACTTAAGAGCTTCCACCTCTGCTCTCTAAATGCCACCTGAGTAAGTGAGATTTTCTGCAACCAATGACTAACAGGGAGATAGGAGAGGGGATGTCTGACACTTGGAGGAGGCCTTGGTGGTCCTGAGTACTGGAAAGATAAAAGAAGGTGGTGGGTGGGTGGAGGAAGAGAGAGAAAACCAAGGCTAGTCATCCACTGTGCTCACCAATGAAATTTTTTTAATTTAAGTGTAAGTTACACATGGTAAAGAATCCACCTGCAATGCAGGAGACCTTGGTTTGATTCCTGTGTCAGGAAGATCCATTGGAGAAGGGATAGGCTACCCACTCCAATATTCTTGGGTTTCCCTTGTGGCTCAGCTGGTAAAGAATCTGCCTGCAATGTGGGAGACCTAGGTTCAGTCTCTGGACTGGGAAGATCCCCTGGAGAAGGGAAAGGCTACCCTCTCCAGTACTCTGGCCTGGAGAATTCCATGGACTGTATAGTCCCAGGGGTCGCAAAGAGTCAGACACGACTGAGCAAGTTTCACTCTCTTTCACTTTACATATGGTAAATTGCACAAATCTTAAGTGGACTTGAATTTTTTCTACTTGAAAGTGAAAGTGAGTGAAGTTGCTCAGTCATGTCCGACTCTTTGTGACCCCATGGACTGTAGCCTATCAGGCTCCTCCGTCCACGGGATTTTCCAGGCAAGAGTGCTGGAGTGGATTGCCATTTCCTTCTCCAGGGGATCTTCCCGACCCAGGAATCGAACCCGGGTCTCCCGCATTGCAGGCAGGCGCTTTACCGTCTGAGCCAGCTTAGTGCACCTATATAACTGGAGAAGGAAATGGCAGCCCACTCCAGTGTTGTTGCCTGGAGAATCCCAGGGACGGGGGAGCCTGGTGGGCTGCCGTCTATGGGTTCGCACAGAGTCAGACACGACCGAAGTGACTTAGCAGCAGTACACCTATGTAACTACTACCCAAATCCAGATATAGAACATGTCCAGTATCCTGGAAGGTCCCTTATACCCTCTCCCAGCCACTCTCCTTCCAAGGGCATGTTAGGTACCTATCACAGCATAACAAATGACCACGAACTTACAACGTCCATTTGTGATCTCGTGGTCTCCTGTGGGTCAAGAGTGGACACGGTTTCATGGCCCTCTGCTCAAGGTCTCCCACAGCTGCAATCAGGCGGTCAAGCCAAGCTGCGTTTCCTCTCTGGAGCCCAGAGCTGTCTTCCAAGACCTCGTGGTTGTTGGCAGCCTTCAGCTCCTCACAGCCATAGGGCTGAGGTCCCTGTGTTCTTCCTGGCCATCAGCTTTGGCTGCTTTTGCCACGTGACCTCATGCAGGCAGTTCACACCACAGAAGCTTGCTTCTTCCAGCCAGCAGGAGACTCTCTCCTCCTAGGGTTTTCCCCTGATTAAGTCTGGCCCACCCTTAAAAGGAACTCGACATCCAACTGCTTTGGGACCTTAACTGCATCCACAAAAGTCCTCCCCCTTTGTCATAGTCTACTGGCTAAAAGCAAACCACTGGTCCCACCCACAAACGAGGGGAAAGGATTGTACAGGAGTAAACACCAGGAATTTCGGGGGTCATCCTAGGCTCTGTCTGCCAAAGATGGCAATGACTCTTCTAACCTCTATCAGCATTAAGTAGAACTTTACCTTAATGGAATCAGCATCTCTTTGTGTCAGGCTCCTTTTGCTCAACACTATGCCTGTGATATTTATCCGTGTTATTGCCTATATAATAATTCCTTTCTTTTCACTCTTACCATAGTATTTTTTTATTCTGTTAACATTTTAGTTTATATTGGAGTATAGTTGATTAACAACGCTGAGTTAGTTTCAGGTGTCCAGCAAACTGATTCAGTCATATGTATATATATATATTTTTTCAAATTCCTTCCCCACTTAGGTTGTTACATAATATTGAGCAAAGTTCATCTGTGCTATATGGTAGGTCCTTCTTGTTGATATATGTGTATATGGAAATCCCAAACTCCCTTCTCCCTGTATATCCCTAACTATCCCTTCCTCCCACCCTTCCAGTCTGGTAACCATAAGTTAGCTCTCTACGTCTGTGAGTATGTTTCTGTTTTGTAAATAAGTTCATTTGCATAATCCTTTTAGCTTCCTCATATACGTGATACCATACAATATTTGTTTTTCCCCCCCGTCCGGCTTGCTTCACTCAATATGACAATCTCGGGGTCCATCCATGTTGCTGCAGACAGCATTATTTCCTCTTTTTAATGGTTGAGTCATGGTCCACCGTGTACATTTGTCCCACATCTCATTACTTAATATTTCATTACATGACTGAACCATGATTTATTCGCCCATGTTCTGTTAATGGGGCTACTTCTGTTGTTCCCAGGTGTTTGCTCTTCACATAGAGCCACCAGCGTGTGGGATTCTGGACTGGATTCTAGAACAGTAGTAAAAGGACATTAACAGAAAAATTGGTAAAAATCAGATCTGAGTCTGTAGTTTAATAATATTGGACTAATGACAATTTCTTAGTTTTGACAGATGTGTCATGGTTCCACCCAGGGGGAGGGGGTGGAGGACATGGAGGAGTGCTCTGTACTATTTTTGCAACCTTTCCATGGAGCTGAAATTATTCCAAAATAAAAACTGGATTTAAGAAACGAATAACACTGCTAGCAATCATCCGCTACTGGCCATGGTGGAGTGATGGGTATCAGCTGTCCCTCCCACCATAAATATCTGTAAAACAGGATCAAATATGTAGTTGCTGTTTAGTTGCTAAGTCATGTCCCACTCTTGGGATCCCATGGACTGGAGCCTGCCAGACTCCTCTGGCCATGAAATTCTCCAGGCAAGAATACCGGAGTGGGTTGCCATTTTCTTCTCCAGAGGATCTTCCCCACCCAGGGATCAAACATGCATCTCCTGCATCGGCAGGCGAATTCTTTACTGATTAGCCACCTGGGAAGCCCTGGACCAAACATATGAGGCAGCTATTTTCAGGAAGTGCAAAGCTGAAATCCCTGGGAGAAGGGAAACCTGTGAGGTAAGCTCCACACTCGCTCAGCCTTGGGAGGCAGGGCCCCAACCACAGAGCACAGAGCTGGGGTGCAAGCTGAATACAGCCATTCGCCTGAGCTGGGGAGGGAAAGGTCAAAATGGGGAACTGCTAAAGCAGCTGGAATCTGTGGGGCTGGAGTAGAGTTTGCTGGGCAGTAATGGGTTTCTAAGCAAGTGATCCGGAGAAGGCAATGGCACCCCACTTGTCCAT
Organism: Cephalophus harveyi; assembly: GCA_006410635.1. Lineage (NCBI taxonomy): Eukaryota > Metazoa > Chordata > Mammalia > Artiodactyla > Bovidae > Cephalophus > Cephalophus harveyi. Next base: position 364,522 of record SJYT01026697.1, on the reverse strand, counting down.
CCATGTTGCTGCAGACAGCATTATTTCCTCTTTTTAATGGTTGAGTCATGGTCCACCGTGTACATTTGTCCCACATCTCATTACTTAATATTTCATTACATGACTGAACCATGATTTATTCGCCCATGTTCTGTTAATGGGGCTACTTCTGTTGTTCCCAGGTGTTTGCTCTTCACATAGAGCCACCAGCGTGTGGGATTCTGGACTGGATTCTAGAACAGTAGTAAAAGGACATTAACAGAAAAATTGGTAAAAATCAGATCTGAGTCTGTAGTTTAATAATATTGGACTAATGACAATTTCTTAGTTTTGACAGATGTGTCATGGTTCCACCCAGGGGGAGGGGGTGGAGAACATGGAGGAGTGCTCTGTACTATTTTTGCAACCTTTCCATGGAGCTGAAATTATTCCAAAATAAAAACTGGATTTAAGAAACGAATAACACTGCTAGCAATCATCCGCTACTGGCCATGGTGGAGTGATGGGTATCAGCTGTCCCTCCCACCATAAATATCTGTAAAACAGGATCAAATATGTAGTTGCTGTTTAGTTGCTAAGTCATGTCCCACTCTTGGGATCCCATGGACTGGAGCCTGCCAGACTCCTCTGGCCATGAAATTCTCCAGGCAAGAATACCGGAGTGGGTTGCCATTTTCTTCTCCAGAGGATCTTCCCCACCCAGGGATCAAACATGCATCTCCTGCATCGGCAGGCGAATTCTTTACTGATTAGCCACCTGGGAAGCCCTGGACCAAACATATGAGGCAGCTATTTTCAGGAAGTGCAAAGCTGAAATCCCTGGGAGAAGGGAAACCTGTGAGGTAAGCTCCACACTCGCTCAGCCTTGGGAGGCAGGGCCCCAACCACAGAGCACAGAGCTGGGGTGCAAGCTGAATACAGCCATTCGCCTGAGCTGGGGAGGGAAAGGTCAAAATGGGGAACTGCTAAAGCAGCTGGAATCTGTGGGGCTGGAGTAGAGTTTGCTGGGCAGTAATGGGTTTCTAAGCAAGTGATCCGGAGAAGGCAATGGCACCCCACTCCAGTACTCTTGCCTGGAAAATCCCATGGATGGAGGAGCCTGGAAAGCTGTAGTCCATGGGGTCGCTGAGGGTCGGACACGACTGAGCGACTTCACTTTCACTTTTCACTTTCTTGCATTGGAGAAGGAAATGGCAACCCACTCCAGTGTTCTTGCCTGCAGAATCCCAGGGACGGGGGAGCCTGTTGGGCTGCCGTCTATGGGGTCACACAGAGTCGGACACAACTGAAGTGACTTAGCAGTAGCAGTAGCAAGCAAGTGATCTGGGCTGTACAAGCTCAGGACAAGACTGCCTGAGTCTTTCCAGAGAGCAGCTGCTATGGGGTGGGGAGTGGAACAGACGCTGAAATCCAGCAGTGTTGGGAGAAGTTGGCAGTTCTGGTCCAGCCAGCAAGGAGAGACCCCATTAACATCATGGGCTTCTGGACCTTTCTTCTAGATTTCACATATAAGCTATATGATATGAGTTATACAATACTTGCTTTTCTCTTTCTGACTTAACTTCATTCTGCGTGACAATCTCAAGTCTTTTTCCTTTTTTATGGCCTTCTTAGTATTTTTAAGTGTAGAGCTTGGTGGCACTCCACATTTTCATGCAACTATCGCCACCATCCACCTCCAGAACTTGTTAAGCTTGTTTTCATCTTGTTAAGCTGAAACTCTACGCCCATTTAACAGGAATTCCCCATTTCCCTCTTCCTTCAGCCCAGGAAGGGGTTATTGTTAAACAAGGTTGGGAGGGAAGACTTTCTGAAGTGTTGACATTTGGAAAGCAACCTGAGCTAGGCCTCCAGATGGAGGAGGCGGGGGAAGGATACTCAAAGTAGCAGGTGCAAAGGCCCTGAGGTGAGAGGGGGGTCATGGGTTCAAGGAGCAGCAAGGAAGCTACAAGTGGGAAGGGGGGTAGAGAGGACAGAAGGGGAGGAAGGCGGGTGGGGAGAGGGGAGATGGAGGGCAGGTCACATAGCATATTGTGGATAGAGATGAGGACTTTAGCTTTTGCTCTGAGTGAGACAAAAGGCATCAGAGGCTTTTAGGCAGCGATGTGTCGTCATTCCTTGCTGGCATGGTCTCCAGTGACTGCTGAGTGAAGAGCCTGAGGCCGGGGCTCAATCTGGAGACCGTTAGGATGCTACTGCTGGGTCTGCAAGATCCATGAGGGGGCTGGGATCAGGCAGCAGGATGGGGGTGTGTGGCCCGTGTTGGAGTCAGGATTGATTCTGAAGGTGGAGACAGCAGGGTGAGCTGACGGACTGGGCGTGGGGGTGGGGGGAAGGGCAGAGCCAAGGGGGGCCCAAGGTTCTGTGTCTGTTGAGTTCTGTGACTCAACTTTTTTTTTTTTTTTCCAGCAAGAACATATTACTACTGTAATGAGAAAGAGAAAAAAGAGGCTTGGACTTGTCTGGTAGCACAGTGGATAAGAATCAGTTCAGGGACACATGTTCCATCCTGATCCTGGAAGATCCCACGTAAGGCAGAGCAACTAACAAAGGCCATGGGCCACAGCCATTGGAGCCTGCGCTCTAGAACCCGTGCCGCAACTACTGAAGCCCACGCACCTGGCGCGCACGCACCACGACCAAGAGTAGCCCCTGCTCTCTGCGGAAAAAAAAAAGAGATTTAGGAGGGAAGGGATATATGAACACTTATAACTGATTCACGGTGTTGTACAACCGAAACCAACACGACCCTGTAAAGCAATTATCCTCCAATTAAAAATAAATAAAAAGCAAAAGAAGAAAGTCTATCTTTTACTCAAGGGAGAAATCATCCTCTTTGCTGAAAGTGATCCTGAAGGAAACATTGCAGGAGGCCCTGTATTTTTCCGGGGGCCCCTTGAAGATGGTTTGTCCAACTTAAGGAACTTTAGCAGCGGCAGGGGCGGGGTGGGGGGGTCTAAACCTGCCTGCTATGCAAGTCAGTCTCTTATTCTTCCTGTTCACACTATGCCTTTCCCGTCCTCCTGACCAGGGCTGGCGGAAATGGACAGAGCAGAAGAAGGCCCAGAACAGAGGACTGGGGGTCGGGTGAAGGACAGGGGAAGCAGGAAGGTATCGGTGAGTTGAATGAAATCCTTGCTTCTGGTAAAAAAGAGCATCCTTCTCCTCCATCACCTATTGGGCTGGCCAAGAAGTTCATTTGGGTTTTCTCATAGCATCTTATGAAAAACTCAAATGAACTTTTTGGATAGCCCAATAGATTCCCAACCCAGACTGGGTTCCCCTCCATGCCCAGTTCCTCCTGGCCAAGGACTGTCCTTGGTGTCGGGGGCCAGCGTGAGGAATCCTGCCCGTGACAAGGTCATGCGAAAGGAAGCCTGACAAACGCAAGGACATGATCAGGTTTCAGGGGTTCCCCCTGGAATTTCCTGAGCATCCACCCCCCCAAAAAATAAGAATCTGCCGGCCTTTGTACTCTGCTTTTCCACTCTTCTGATATTCTCTGGAAAAAAGTCAAATCAGGGCTTTAGTCTTCTGCATTTGAAAGGGATGTTTCAGTTAACCCCCTCTGATATCTCTCTAGCTTGCCTATCAGGTTCCCCAAACTTCTTACAGCTTGTGAATTGCTTACAGCCCCCAAAGCTTAAAAGCACAAAAGCTTAAAAGGCACAAAGCTTAAAAGCATCTTAAAGAAACAGCACCTTTTCTAAAGAGTTAAAAATCATATTGGTGACGGGTTTTCACTGTTGACTCAATGACTGCTGCCAGGCCTCCATATTCTTTATCTTTAAGGCACCTGGGAGAATGTTAATCAATGTAAACGAGATATGGGAAAAGATATATAGTAGTTTGGATGTTAGCAACACTAGACTTTTGAGTTAATTACTTTTCTTTGTTATATATCACTGCACTCCTCTTATGTCCTTGCTATGTAAGAATGTAATTTTATTTAGTGCTTTCTGAGAGTGGCACCAGACTTTGGGAAGATCAACACAAATAAGTCTTCTGGTTGACAAACCCTTATCGGAAAAAGGCTGTAAAATGTTAATTGGCCCTTTTTGGCTAGAAGATGATGTAAATCACCTAAGACTTGTGTATACAATTAAGTATGCAGAGAGAAAAGCCTGGTTTTGATAAAAGTCAGGGCTGCTGACGCTGCATAATTTTGTATTACCCATTGATCTCTACGTACAAAAAAAAGGTATAAAAGGAGATTCTAGACAATAGAGGCCGGGACCAGTCGCTGGACTGGTTTCCGCCGTGTCTCCTCTTTACTCTAATTTCAGGCTGAATTCCCATCTGGGGCGTGGAGGCTCACCAAGTCTACTTACTTGTCCCAGCTTCTAAGATCTGTAAGAGAGAGAGCCGAAGGCGGGGCACTCTCCGATATTCAAATGGACGCCGGTGGCCTAACGTAGATGGTGCAAGTTCCTTGTCTGGAGCTTTGTTGGCTTTCCACGTAAACCAAGATATTCAGCCTCTTTTCTCCACTTAATTTTCCTACTACACTATTTCTTCCTAATCTAACCTTATATTAATAAATAAATAAGTCTTTCCTCGCCAACGCCGTCCACCCTTCGAATTCCCTGGATCCACCGGGGCTGGACCCCGGCACCTTGGCACCTCCCTTCATCCTCCCCTCTGTCACCTCCAGTATTTACCATTGAGGCTTGGAGAATCAGGCCCCTTCTGGTCTCACCCCTGTGCCCAGGCTCACATGGGCTCACTGGCCCCCAGTGTGTCCCCTCCCACTCCTCAGGGCTCTCTCTCTCTCTCCTCAGAGCCTTCTCGCTACTCTTCTGCTGCCAGACATCTCCTTTCCTCCTCTTTCTGCCCACCTGAGGCTATCAGTGTCCCCCACACCTCTCCTCCTGACCCACACTTCCAGCCCTCCCCACAGGGTCTCTTCCTCCAGGCAACCTTCCTGATCCCCCACCAAGATGCCCTACAGCCCGTGCAGCTCCTCCACATAGCACATCACAACTGTGATTCATAATTATTTGGGATTTTTAATCATCATCTGCCCTCTGCTAACCTATATATAAGCTTCTCATTCACTAAGTATTCCCAGCCCCTAGCATCAGGGCTCAAAATATACTTACTAAATGATCTATAACTCAGATAGAGACGAGTGAATCTGAAAAAGCCCCACTCAGGAGCTAGCTTGCAAAATGGGCTTTGAACGTAAATAAAATGTCAATAAGCAAACGTAGAAGGATGAGGGTTTCCAGGGAAAGAACTCACCATGAAAAAGGAATGATATAAGAAAGTGTATGTAACCTCAGTCCTCAAAGATGTACACAAAGGAAAGGACAATGTCTTTAACCTTTATTGAACAAAAATATTTATTCAAGGAATGACTGTCCATCTGGATGGATGGATGGACAGATAGGTGGTTGGATGGATGATGAATGGATGGACAACGGGTAAAATCAAATCCTCTCCTTTTAAGAAACAAGCCCTGGGAGAAAGGGGGATTAATAAAGATGCCTGCATTGAACTGAGGTTAAGGAAAGCGGCTTTCACTCCAGACTATACCTTCACTGCCTACCCCTGTGTCAGTCGCCTGGCTGCCACATGCCTTCCTGCTCTCGGGACCCCAGTCCCCGACTCCAGCATCTCCCCCATGGGTACCTACTTCTTTGCTCTCTACTTCTTAGCAAAGTAGAGCAGAAGCCCCATCCATGAGAGTGGCCAGGAGGTGGACCCTTTGTCCAAGCCCCTGCCCAGGGAAGGAGGGCTCCCTCCTCCCCGCTCCCTCCTCTGCCATCTCTCGGTGACTTTTGTCCTTGGACCGGCTGTGTGATCAGAAGAGGTTTCGTTCTCTGGCAACTGGGTGGCCATTAGGAAGCGGCAGACGCATTACCATCTCAGCGCACAATGGTTGGCTAATTCAGTTATTCTGTTTCACCTGAAGACTGTCTCTGCCATCCCCAGCCTCTCCTCTGGAGCAGGGCGGGCCCCATCTGTCGGACAGTTTGCTCCAATGTCTGCGGCCATTATGCCTCCACTCGGAAGACGGTGTGTGTGCACGCGAGCGAGCGTGTCTGCCTGTCTGCACTCTCTCCCTCTTGTCTCTTTATCATGCTCCCAGGGCTAAAGAGAACTTGCTTCAAAGAGTGATGTCAGATGTGTGCAAAACAGACCGATAAAACCTAATGCATTCGCTCCGCTTTTGTCTGCGTGACTCTCCTACTAAACATTTCCCACTCAGAAAGCCACTTAAAACACATCAGCAGTAACTCCACAAAACAGCCACTTGTTGGCTAATTGTGCTAAGCAGCTGCCGGCAGGGTTGGGGGAGGAGTGGGCAGGGCGCCTCTCTGAGAAGTCCCTTTGCTTCCAGTCCAGCTTCTGGGGAAGGGTGCCTAGCCGGGGCCTCGCCTCCCTTTTCTGCTGCTGCCCAGAGGCTCCCTCTAGGAGAGATGTGGCAAGGCTCATTGGATGGGGGACAGAGAAAAATACAGGCCTGGGCCAGGATGCTCTCCCAGCTCCCCACCAACTTGCTAGGGGACCCCTGGGGTGGCGGAGGGTCATCACCCTTCTCTAGGACTCAGTTTCCACACCCGTCCCTGGAGGGTTTTGGACTGTGTCATCTAAGGTGGCTTCCAGCTCCCAAAGTCTGCCTGGAGGAGCACTCCAGGGCCTCAGACAGACCCGGGTTCGAATCGTGACTCTGCTCCAGATAGGCCGTGTGACCTGTAGCCCCAGTCTCTCAAAGCATTACCTTCCTGGTGGAGAAAACAGGATGGTTGCAATGCCTAGCCCTCACGGATGCTGTGAGAATTCACGGAGGTGGTGCTTGTGTGGATCTGAGAACCATGGTCTGAATGACTGGGGCTGCTGGTTACACAGCACCCTGACCCAGTCTCAGCAAATCAAGCAAGTTAAGCTGAGACCTGAAGGATAAGAGCTGAGCCAGCACACCGAGAGGGCAGAGGTGAAGCAGGGCAGGATCACAGTTGGCATTGGTGGGAATGGTATATGCAAAGGTCCTGAGGCAGGGCTGAACGGGAGGACCAGAAAGGAGTCCAGGGGAAAGGCTAGAGAAATGGCAAGAGCTGGACTAGAGGGAGCCTGCAGGACATCATAAGGAGCTTGATTTTATCCAGAGGGCAATAGGGAGTCACTGAAGGGATGAGGGCAGCGAGATATTCTCATGAAATTTCTCTTTTTCAAAGACCCTTATTGACCTCCAGGTGGAGGAGGAGTTGGGAGGTAGGGGTTGAGGGCAGAGACAGGGCTCTCTCCCTCTGCTCCAACTGCCCGAGCAAGCACTGGCGGGGCGGCGGGAGTGAAAGGTACTCCTGGGGATGGGAAGAGGGAGGAGCCAGGATTCCCGCTCTGGATTCTCAGGCCCCCCAACTCACTGGCCACTGGCTGGTGCGGCCACTGCCCAGTCTGGAGAGGCAGGGGTTAAGTGCAGCAGCCTTGCAGAAATCAGAGGATTACAGGGTTGCTTGTGACCTGTCCCTTCTGTCAGACAGACATGACGCACCCTGCTATCTCTGGGCTCAACTGTCACTGCCATGCACTGTATCAGGACTCCATTAGGAGGCCCAGAGCTGGCTTGCAGCTGTCAGGCCCGGGGGCGTGCGGATGGCCGGTCCTTCCCCCGCTGTGCCTGCTCACGGGGACTGGCCAGTCCGCCGGTCCCGGTTGCAGCCTCCACCTGCGGCTTTCCCGGAGGGTATGGGCTCGGGTCTGAGCACGTTTAGCAGCTTCCTGCTCCTGGACATCGGATGGGATGCTGGATTCTCTGAACTTCAGTTCTCTCATCTCCACAGTGAAGATAGAGGTGGCACCCACCCCAGGAGGCCTTAGGGTAGATTCAGCAAGGCTCAAGGCTTCCACGAAGTGCCTAGCAAACTGGAGCCGCCGTACACTCCCTGCTTCTTTCAGCTGCCTTTCCGCACTGTGAGGTGCTGGCTATTATTATCACCCCATCTTCCACTTCTGCCTGTTTCCCTTTTGGCCTTGTCTTTGGAAGCTCAAAGTCAAAATGAACTGTTGGTCAAAATAACTCACTCTTCCCAGGTTCCTGGTATAATTACCACCCCCTTCATCATCACTTCTGATGCCTCCTCTATTTTTGCTTTGAAAACTTTAACTGTCCTTGGTGCATGTGATTTCAGGGGGAAAAAAAAAAATCGTGCATATGAAAATAACTTAATTGCTTTTTCTGACTTTCAAAGTAACACATGCTCAAGGAAAAACATTCAGACAATACAGAAAGGTAGAGGGAAGAGAGACAATGAGATGATTTTGAAGCAGCCTCAAGTCCTTTGTAACAGAGTTGGAATAAAATGGGGGTGCTTCCCACCTGACCCCCAGCCCCTCCTGGACTCCCTGGCTTCAGCACACACCCCCTAAAGCCCCTCTCAAGTTCTTGCTCCCCACACATGCTTTCTAGACTAGGCACTTTTTCCTTCCATTGAACTCTTTTCATTTCAACATTTATGAAGCGTCTGTTTTGGGCCAAGACTCATGATCCAGCCAAGTTGCACTCAACTCTTTCAGCCTGTGATTAACGGGTGTTGCATTATTTCATTGCCTCAAGTCTAGACTTCTGCTCCCTTGCCTGGATTGTCAGTTCCTTGAGGGCAGATCCACAGCTTCTGTCTCACTGTGGCCCCACCCCTAGCATCTACTATTTCCGAGTAGGATTCCCCAGGTTTCCCCGGTGGCTCGGTGGTAAAAAATCCACCTGGCAATGCAAGAGATGCAGCCTTGATCCCTGGGTTGTAAAGATCACTTGGAGAAGGAAATGACAGCCCCCTGCTGTATCCTTGCCTGGGAAATCCCACGGACAGAGGAGCCTGTGGGCCACAGTCCATGGGGTCTCAGAGTCGGGCATGACTGAGTGACTAAACAACAGCAAAAGGATCCCTGGGCGCCTGCAGGAGGGGTGGCCTCCCTCCAGCTCAGTACACGTGGACTGAGCACATGTACCCAGGCCGCGCCCTCTGCCCACTCTAACTCATCCGGTCCTCCTGTCTGCCACGGGATATGGCTGTCGTTGTTACTCCCACTTGGCACACGAGAAAACCGAGTTCAGACAGGTTGGGACGCTTACCCAAGGGACCACAGCAGATGAGCTGAGAGTCAGGATTTGAACCCAAGTTTCTGAGGCTCCTGGGCCAGCTCTGAGCTCCTACACCGGACTGCCTCCTGGCACAACCCAGTAACAGTACAAGGCAGGTGGTAAATGCTCTCAGCAAGGCATGTGCAGGACCAGAAGGACAGTGCCATCGTACACAGGGCCCTGGGAAGGCTCCCTGGAGGAGGTGATTCTTGACTGAGTTTTGAGGGGTGCATGGAAGTGAGACAAACGGGAAACAGGTGGGAAGAATTTAAAGTAGAGGGGACAGCATGTAGGGATGGTCAAAGGTGCGAGTCAGTCGTGGCAGGAGGACCATGGGCTGTTCTGATCGTTGCAGGCTACACGTGGGGAAAGCTGGGAGGTGAGGTAAGTGGGGAGCATGTAAGGCTGAACCGTGAATCCCTTATACACTCTGCTCAGGCATTTGAACTTGAACTTGATTCAAACAGCTCCCCGGCATTCTAGGGCTTCCTCAGAGGTGCCCCAGGAACCGGGAAGATCAACCAAAGGGAGGTGGCCGCAGCCCCCACCCCTGGTCTCAGGTAGCGAAGCTGTGCTTTCATTGGTTGTGAGTTTAGATTTTCAGTGTAAAGTTCCTTTTGAAGGGTTCTGCAGCAAACATGTTTGAAATCGCTCCTGCAGGCTGCAGGATGTTTTCAGCTGGGAGCGACAGGGCCAGATTTTTATGGTTTGTTTGTTCTTCAAAAACCTTGGTTGAGCCCCACCCTTCACCCTCCCTGCCCCAGGCCCTAGAAAGGGTGTGTTCAGGAGCTCCAGTCTTGGGGATGCTGTGTCTTAGAACTGGGATCGGGATCCTTGGGCCCTAGTCCTGGCTCTGCCTGTAACGAGCACAAGTGCCCCCTCTCTGGGTCTGGAGATTTTGCCCCTTGACCTTGAACTTGACTTGTGCCTGTGGCCACAAACCAGATGTAAATTTATCCCCTGTAGCTTGTCTTCAGGGCAGATGCCCACTATTTTGTTTTTTTGGCTGTGCTGGGTCTCAGTTATGGCGTGAGGGCTCTCAGTTGCAGTGTATGAGATCTAATTCCTTGACCTGGGCCCCCTGCATTGGAGTGAAGAGTCTTGACGACTGGACCACCAGGGAAGTCTCCTGGATGTCCAGTCTTGATTGGGCAGTGGCTGCCTGGGACAGAGCCTCCCAGATGGGAAAAATAACCCCAATAAACACAGCAGCCACTGCGAGTCCCCAGTCCCCAGCACTTGCTCTGTGACAAGCACCCGTCATACCATGTCCCTCTGAATTCTCAGAACCACCCATTTTACAGGTGGAATAACTGAGGCTCAGCAGTGAGGTCAGTTGCCGAAGACACACAGCAACTCCACAGTAGAGGCAGGACTCGAACCCAAGGCCTGTGGCTCCAGCGTCTGCACTCACGCCCAGCAGAAGACAGGGAGGTGGGCTGGCAGCAGCCATGAGTGCCCACCTGAGGCTGGGCACCCACCTCCTCAGGTCGGCCAGGCAGCGTTTCTAAGGAGGAGGAAGGATGGAAGTTGTGCTAGACGAAGGGGAAGGAGAGTGGGCCACTCGGAGCTGGGGTCTAGTCCGGCCTCGTTCTCACCCTCTGCCCCTGACTCCTCCGTGGGGAGGCCCGAGACCTGCAAGCAGAGACCCCAGCCTGGCCCAGCGGTCCCCTCCCCCGCCACCCTAGTTCTGGAGCCTCCCGGCCTCTGGGAGAATCCGGTGACTCCACCCCTGAGGCTCCACGTGGAGGCACCTCTGCTGTCCCTCCTTCACTATTGTGTGCCCCAGCTCTGCGGTGACCCTGTGGGTGTCTACGGGCGCCTCCCTGCCTTCGATGGTGGGCCATCACTTCCAATCCCGGAATGGGGGCACTGGAGGCTGGCCCAGATGTCGGCACTGCAGGTCACGTGAGGGGTCCTCCTGCTCTGTCTCTGGGGGTCCACCCTCCCTCACATCAATCCCAAAAGGGGCAGCCCTGGTCTTGTCCTCAGCTCCGCGCTGCAGTCGCTCACACCAGCATCTGTGGCTTTTGTGGCCTTTCCTGGAGATAGTTGGGCTGGGGGGTTGGGTCCCAGAGAAGCCCTTGCTGCCCCCACACTTCTGCTCTTCATCCTCAGCCCCAAAGTCTCCTGCTTTCTTCTTCCTCTTCTGCGCAAGGCACCTCCTGACACCCTCTGATGTCTTGGGGCCCCGCTGGAAGTCTCAACCAGCCCCAACCCGAGAAGTCGGCTCCGTGGTTTGGCACAGCGGTTCCAGCAAGCCTGACCCTGCAGCAGGTTGTCTGGCGACAGGGATGCTGGATGGAGCTCCGTGGTCACCCACCTGGGCACCACGATCGGGGACTGTGCTCCCCTCTGCAGGAGCCTCTGCCTCTCAGCACTGGACTCCCTACAAAGGGTGTCATCACGGGCACACCTTTATGGAATATTCTCTCCAAGAGGGAGCTCATCGATCTTTCCCGGGTTGCCCACATCTTCTTTTTTTATTTATTGCCCTTTCAAGTTGTGCTGTGTCTTACTGCTGCGCGTGGGCTTTCTCTAGTTACAGCGAGTGGGGGCCACTCTTTAGTTGTGGTGTGTAGGCTTCTATTGTGGGGCTTCTCTTGCTGCAGAACACGGTCTCTAGAGCATCCAGGCTTCGGTAGCTGTGGCACACAGGCTTTGCTGCTCAGCAGCAGGTGGGATCTCCCCATATCAGGGATCGAACCCGTGTTCCCTGCATTGGCAGGTGGATTCTTAACCACTGGACTACCAGGGAAGTCCCACATCTCCTTTTCTAAGGGGGAAAAAAAAATTATTCAAACCCTTATCCTAGTGGAATGCTGAAGCTCAGTCCTGTTCCCCAGATACGTCAAGTTTATACACAGTCAGTAAGTCTGTTAACAATTGCTGTTTTCATCTGTCATGAAAAATATCCCCTATGTTTATGTTACAGCTGACTTTTGCAATATCTGGGTGAGAAGAGGAGGCCAGGGGAGTGACTTCTGCAAGTTTTCATCGATTTGTGGATTCAGCAAATATTGTTGAGTTCCTCTTGTGTGCCAGGTAGGCCCTGTGCTATGACCTCAGGATACAACTTTGAAAAAAGCAAACAAATAACCCTGACCTCGGGAACTTACAGGCTACTCAGAGGATTAGCCAGTTAGTATAAAATTCTCAGGAAGGGCTTCCCTGGTGGCGCAGTGGTGAAGAATCTGCCTGCCAATGCAGGAGATAATGAGTTCAATTCCCGATTCAGAAAGATCACATATCGTTGTTATTGTTGTTTTTCACTCAGTCGTGTCCGACTCTTTGCAACCCCCATGGATTGCAGCACACCAGGCTTCCCTGTCCTTCACCATCTCCTGGAGTTTGCTCAAACTCACATCTGTAGAGTCTGTGATGCCATCCAACCATCTCAGCCTCTGTCACCCTCTTCTCCTCCTGCCCTCAGTCTTTCCCAGCATCAGGGTCTTTTCCAATGAGTTGGCTCTTTGCATCAGGTGGCCAAGGTATCGGAGCTTCAGCTTCAGCATCAGTCCTTCCAATAAATATTCAGGGGTGATTTCCTTTAGGATTGACTGGTTTGATTTCCTTGCTGTCCAAGGGACTCTCTAGAGTCTTCTCCAGCACCCACGTGCCTTGGAGCAACTAAGCCTGTGTGCCACAACTACTGAGCCTGTGCTGTAGAGCCCAAGAACCACAACTACTAAAGCCCTCGCACCCTGGAGCTCAAGTTCTGCAACAAGAGAAGCCACCACAACGAGCAGCCCCCATACCGCAACTAGAGAGCAGCCGCTGCTTGTTGCAACTTAGAGAGAGTCAGAGCAGCGACAAAGACACAGCACAGCCAAAAATAAATAAAGCCTCAAGGGAAAGAGGAGAGCATCCCTGAGGAGGTTAGGCCTGGCTGGGACCTGGAGGAGAAGGAATGTTAACCAGCCAAGCAGAGCGGAAGGGTGTTCTGGGTGTAGGAAACAGCATCTGCAAAGGCTAGGAGGCAAGAGAGCCATAGACCTGTCTGGGGAGCTGAACGATCAGTGTGGTTGGAGGGAGGTATCCAGCAGAGTGAAGGAGTTCAAAGGGGACAGGAGAGACTTGAGGGAGAAGATAAAGGCAGGGGTCAGGCCTGGCTGGACCCTTGGGCCAAGTTTAGGAGTATGGAGTTCGCAGAGGATTATACATTCAGGAGTGGCCCAATCAGATGAGCAGTTAGTGGAGGAAAGTTCAGGATCTGGCTTCAGAAGGGTTTAAGTTCAAATCTCAATTCTGACACGAATCATCGATCTTGGGTAAATTGCTCAAGCTCTGAGCCTCAGTTTCTCCAGCTATAAAATGGGCACAATCATAGATTCTACCATCAAGAGACACAGAGAGGAGTCAGTGAAACATTGTGGGAAGCCAAAAGCCCAGCTCCCACACGTGGGGGTTGCTCCGTGGACCACAGCTGCTAGGGGCAGACTTTTCGCTCTACCTGCTCACCGCTGTATCTTCACACCCCGGAAATAACAGACACAGTTAACGCGCGTCAAGTGGATAGAGAAGCAGATGGTGAATTAGAGAGATAAGCAGGAATCAGCCAAGAATCCCTCTTGATTATGGAAGACAAGAGGATTAAGAAATAAGCTAATCCAGTTATCAAAATGGGCTTCGCAGGTGGCACTAGCGGTAAAGAACCCGCCTGCCAATGCAGGAGATATAAGACATGTAGGTTCAGTCCCTGGATTGGGAGGATCCCCTGGAGAAGGGCACGGCAACCCACTCCAGTATTCTTGCCCAGAGAATCCCACGGACAGAGAAGCCTGGTGGGCTACAATCCTTGGGGTCGCAAAGAGTCAGACATGACTGAAGCGACTTATCCTGCACGCAATCATCAAAATGTTATAAGCCAGCACAAAGGGTTAAGTAACTTACGCACAATAGCATTTCCCTGCCCATTGACATGTGTGGCCACAGAGGGTCAACCAGTTGCCCAAGGGCACCCAAACAGAGAGAGCTCTGAGGCTGAAATTTGTGTCCGGGTCCTCTGACTTTGAAGTACAACCACAGTGTCACATGTCCCACCATGTCCTGTTCCTCTTGGACTGGCTCATGTGTTGGCCGCCCACCGGCAGGCATAGGAGGGGACTGGTGGGCACAGAAATCAGTGGTCCCCAGAAGGGGACTGGTCCCGATGACTTTTCGGTACATCAACAGCTATTGGGATGGCCAAAAGTTTGTTCAGGTTTTCCGTGACATCTTATGGGAAAACTTGGATGAACTTTTTGGCAACCCAATATGTATCCAACACCTGCAGGTCCAACAGGGAGCGTGGGCTGTTTGCAGCGGATTCCTATCTCATGGGGGTGGAGGCGGCGGACGTCAAACCAAGAATGACCAGTGGGTGGAGAGCCATGTTGGACAGGAACAGACAAGCTGATGGCCACTGGCAGGAATGGCGGCTGACCTATGGGCACAGTTCTGTGTCCATTTCCCTCCCCTGGAACCTACATGGTTCACCAAGCCCTTCAACGAAAGGGTAAAGTCTGCCCGCCTGGGGCCTCCATGTCCCTGCTACAGGACTGCAGCAGGGCCCATCTGATTGGCCCATGCAGCTGTTCAGGATTTTCTGAGTCGCCCCCACATGGTTACAGAGAGATCTGAGTAGGGCCCTTAACCCCTAACCCTAATCCTGACCCTGATGGCAGAGAGGAGTAAGCCGGGAAAGCTCTTGGAGGAGGTGACATTTCAGGGGTTCTGGAGGCTGAGTGCGAGTTAGATGAGTGAAGAGAGATGAGCAGGGAGCAAGCCAGGTGGAAGGAGACACAGCTGCAAAGGCCCAGGGCAGAAAGGCCCAGGGAGAGGAGGAGAGACTGTGATGAAGCTGGAGGGAAGCCGGGCTTTGGGGGGAGGGGAGGGTGAGATTTGGTTTTTATCCCTAAGCCAGGCCAATGAAGGACTTATCCCAAGGTCAAAGAACCAGAAGAGGGTCAAGGAAAGGGATGGTCCGGGCTTGGTGGCAGGGGCCAGAGCAGGGAAGGGAGATATGAGTGAGGGGAAGCTGAGTTCTTGATGAGGATGGCCCACATGCCATGGAGCAACTAAGGCCGGGGAAGTGAGTTGGAGAGGGAGGCACAGGCCCCCAGGCAAGTGACGGGTCAAATGAGAGCTACAATCCCCCATATGCGCCACCCCCCTAGGATCCTGGGGCCATATGCTCGGACATCATCCTCCCAGAGCCCCAGAGAGAGCTTTCTGGAGCCGGTGGCAGGTTCTAAGGCTCAGAGCAGACAGGTGGGAGTGTTGCAGCCCCCAGGCCCAGCTCCCTGATGCGCCAATTCCAAAAATGACAAGCGGAGACCCGATAAGAAGGTTGGAAAATGGGCACCTCAGCACCTCCGTGTGTCTATTGCAGGGTCTGGAAATAGCTGAGTTGAGAGGGGACCTGCAAGGCAGGGTGCCCACGGGACAGCCGAGAGGCCCAAGGAAGCTGCTTGTACCTGTGGGGCAGGAGGCCGAGGAGGGAGAGAAGCCCAGGGGGGATCAGGGAGCAACAAGGACACGGTCAAAAGTGGAAAGGACCGATGTCAAAATGGCCACACACAAAGACCCGTTGTGGTGTGGCCTCAGACTGTGGGGTGTGTGTGTGAGAGAGAGAGACACGCAGGCTTGGAGGAGCAATTTCAAAAATCTCCAGCCCCTTAGCCCATCTGAAGAACCCCCCTTCTCTCTTCAACCCCGACCACCGAAAAAAATAAAAAGAGAGAGGGAGAGAAAGCGCGAGAGAAAGAAGGAAAACAAAATATCTACAGTTGTCGAGACAAGAGGAGAAAAATAGAGGCAAACATCCGTAATTTTCTCTGTGGGGCTTTGCGGTAATTGAGCCATTTGGATAAAAATAAAGGCAGCAGGCCCCTTAGGTAAGAAGAGCTTTTGCAATCTAAGAAGCTTGAATTATGCGTCTTGTGTCACTTGAAATCCCCCACCTCCCCCTTCCCTGAGCAGCCCAATCCACTTTCCCTTTTCTTATTATTTTTTTTAAGTACCCTGTCAAATGTCGTCTGCAGAGCAGAGAATTTCAGCTGTCACAACTAATTTCAATTTTTTCCATGTGCTTTTGCCCCCTCCGTGTCCCCGGGGGAGGGGCCTAGCCGAATCCCCCGTTCCCTCCTTCTTGCATCCGCTCACTCTTTTTATTTATGATTATTGTTAGTATTTCAAAACCAGACTGACATCATACATTTGTTTGAGGAGTGTTTAAGGGCTGTGGTTTGCTTCTGGCGGGAAGTGGGGCCTGGCCTAGTAGGTTCCCAGCCTCCCTCCCACCCTTCCCCCATGCACCTCCCCACTTCTACCACCTTAGGCCCCCGTCACTCTCTTCTAGGCACTCCCCCAACCCCGATCCCTACCAGCCACTGGAGAAAATTCAGACCTTAAACACCACACTGACTCTTGAGATTCTATCAGAACCACGGGAAGCACTCAGGGTCTCGGAGGGGCCCGAGGGGACAGGTGACCTGATTTGACCCACTTCCACTCCTGCCTGGAAAATCCCATGGATGGAGGAGCCTGGTAGGCTGCAGTCCATGGGGTCGCTAAGAGTCTGACACGACTGAGCGACTTCACTTTCACTTTTCACTTTGATGCATTGGAGAAGGAAATGGCAACCCACTCCAGTGTTCTTGCCTGGAGAATCCCAGGGATGGGGGAGCCTGTTGGGCTGCCGTCTATGGGGTCACACAGAGTCGGACATGACTGAAGCGACTTAGCAGCAGCAGCAGCCACTCTTTTCCATCTCTCTCATCTTTTCTCTCCTCTTTCTTTCCCTCTTGATTTGTGCATTAACTCAGTGGGCATTGAGCCAGGGTCTCCTCCTCTGTGCCCATCCTGCCAGGGTGCTGGACACCCGAAGGTCAGCAGGCACAATCCTTACCCTGGAGGAAATGGCAGTTGGAGTCAGGTCAAGAGCAGGATGGTACAGAGCCTCTGGTGTCCTCGCTGGCGGCCGTGTGAGGACAGCGAGGCACAGCACGGGCGGACCACTTCCAGCTCAGCTGCTGTGAAGCCTCCGCCAAGGAGCCACGCTCGAGGTGATGTTTGGAAGCAAACGGAACCAGCCTGCCAGATGACCTAGGGAGGGGAGTTCCAGACAGAGGGAACGGCATGGGCAAAGTCTAGTGGTGAGAGTTGAATTGTGAGAAGTGATACGAATGAACTTCAGAAAGAGAAACAGACTCACAGACTTAGAAAACAGACTTATGGCTGCTGGGGGACAGGAGAGGGAGAAGGCATAGTTAGGGGGTTTGGGATACAGATGTTCACACTGCTATATTAAAAAAGGGTAACCAACACGGACCTACTATATAGCGCTGGAACTGTGCTCAATGTTACATGGCAGTCTGCATGGGTGGGGGGTGTGGAGGAGAATGGCTACATGTATCTGTATGGCTGAGTCTCTTCATTGTTCACCTGAAACTGTCACAACGTTGTTAACCGGTTATACTCCAATACAAAAGAAAAAGGTTTTTTTGTTTTTTTTTTTAAGACTTGAATTGCGACCCCAAAGTCATATGCCAAAGTCCTAACCCCTAGTTCCTCAGAATATGACCTTATTTAGGAATAAGGTCCTGGCAGGTGGGATTAGTTAAGGTAAGGCTACCCCGGAATCGGAGGGGACCCTCATCCTATATGATCCAGACAGACACACAGGGAAACCAGGCCATGTGAAGATGAAGGCAGAGATTAGACGGAGGCTCCTACCAGCCAAAGAACATCAACGCTTGCCAGCAAACCACCAGCTGGGAGAGGCAGAGAACAGGTTTGGCATCACAGCGCTCAAAAGGAGCCAGCCCTGTGGACACCTTGATCTCAGACTTCCAGACTCCGGATCTGAGGGCCTGTAAGTTGCTGCTGGTGAAGCCACCCAGCTTGGGGCACTTTATGACGGCAGCTCCAGCAAACTAATGTGCGTGGAGAGCATGGAACAACATGTTCTAAGAAGTGCGCGTGATTCAGCAAGGCCGGTGCTGGGAGTTTGAAAGGGGTGGGGTTGCAGAATCTGGGACATTATCTGGGGAGCAGGGGTGGGGGGATGGGAAGAGGGCATGAGAGCATTTTAAGCAGCAAAGGGTGTGAGATGGGATGAGCTTTATGTCCACAGGGTCACGAAGAGTCGACACGACTTGGCGACTTAACAACGAAGAAATTTTATTTATTCATTTATCAGTTTTGGCTGTGCTGGGCCTTCGGAGCTACACGGGTCTTTTTTTTCTCTAGCTGTGGCAAGTGCGGACTCCTCTCTAGTTGCAGCGTGACGGCTTCTCGTTGCAGCGGCTTCTCTTGCTGCGGAGCACAGCCTCCAGGGTGTGAGGGCTTCAGGAAGTGCAGCTCTCAGGCTCTAGAGCACAGGCTCCATAGCGGCGATGCACAAGCGTAGTTGCTCCACGGCATGTGGGATCTTCCTGGATCAAGGACCAAATCCATGTCTCTCCTGCATTAGCAGATAATTCTTTACCACTGAGCCATCAGGGAAGCCCTCAATTTTTAAAAACTGAAGTATAGTTTTTAACTAGACTTAACACTGTTGTGTTAATTTCTGTTGTACAGCAAAGTGATTCAGTTATACGTAGAGATGCATTCTTTTTAAAAATTCTTTTTGACTATGGTTTACCATAGGATATTGAGTATAGTTCGCTGTGTTATACAGTAGGACCTCATTGTTTATCCATTCTATACATAAAAGCCTACATCTGCTAACCCTAACCTCCCACTCCATCTCTTCCCCAACACCCTCCCCCTTGGCAACCAGCAGTCTGTTCTCTATGCCCATGGTTCTACTTCTATTTTGTAGATGTTGATTTGTGCCGTGTGTTAGATTCCATATACAAGTGATATATGATATTTGTCTTTCTCTTTCTGACCACCTCGCTTAATATGATAATCTCTAGGTCCTTCCACGTTGCTGCAAATGCTATTATTTCATTCTTTTTATGACTAATACTCCACTGTGTGTGTGTGTGTATCTACATATATATGTACGTACAGCACATTTTCTTTATCCATTGTTTTGTCGATGAACATTTAGGGTGTTTCCATGTCTTGGCTATTGTAAATAACGCCGCCGTGAACACTGAGGTACATAGACCTTTTTGAATTCTAGCTTTGTCTAGATACGCGCCCGGGAGTGAGACTGCAGGAACATACAGCAACTCTGTGTTTAGTTTTTGAGGAACTCCCACACTGCTTTTCACGGTGACTGCACCAGTTGACATCCCCACCAACACGGTGCAGAAGGATTCGTTTTCTCCACAACCACTCCAGCGTTTGTTATCTGTAGACTTTTTAATGATGGCCGTTCTGATCTGCGTGTGAGGCGGTTCCTGACTGTAGTGTGGATTTGCATCTTGGGTTGAGCTTTGTTAAATGTGCACCCTGGTTGCAGAGGAAGCACTGAGCGGGTGAGGCGTCCTTCTCTCCCACTCCCTTGAATCTCCTCCTCGAGCACCAGCTCTCCAGAGCCAGGCCTGCTTTACTCACCAGTGGGTTCTGGGGCTCACAACTTGGCCTGTTCCTCGTGGGCCCCACCCAGAGTCTCTCAAAGGAAGAAACAGTCTAGCAGCTCCAGGGTCCCCTTCCTCTGTTGCCCCTTAGTTGACAGCCCTCACGGAGGACCTGATGTGCAAACACAGAGGCTGCAGACAGAGAAGCCGGCACCTTGGGACCAAGATGAGGATGGCCGTGGATGAGGTGGAGGGCCAGGCACCTGCCTCTCGGCCCCTCTCCTCCTCTTTGGTCCATCCAGGCTCCCAGTGTGAGCTGCGTGGTTTTCTCCTGTGTTGCTCTGTCTTCCTCTCTGTCCTGCTGCCCCTGGGAAAGAGCAGAGAAAGGCTTAGAAAAGGCCAGGGCCCTCCTCCAGGAGTGGGAGGATCTGAGGCGCAGAGAGGTTACATGACCTACCTAAGGTCACACAGCTGATAACAGGCAGAGTCAGGGGACTGAACCCAGGAAGTTTGGGCAGAGCCCTCACTCTCCACACACGCAGCATGCCATCACTTCCAGAAAGGCAGTGTACCTGGTGGTTAGGGTATGCTCCCTGGAGTCAGGCTGCCTGCAGCTGAATCCCACCTCCATCCCCGCCCAGCTGAGCCGCTGGCCCACTCTGAGCTTTGGTCTCCTCAGTGCAAAAGTGGAACACTAGTGGCTCCTACCAGTGGCAAATACTGGCTGCTCTCTACCAAGCTGTTTCCCTTTTCCTCCCAGGTACTCCCAGCCAGACTACATTTCCCAGGCTCCCCTGCAGGTACCATGTGACAGAGTTCTGGACAATGGAATGTAGGAGGAAGTGATGTCACAGCTCCTAGGCCTGGCTCCTAAAACGTCCTGTGCCATTCTTTCCACTCTCTATGCTGGGCCCATGAATGACCACATGGAACAGAGTCCCCACCCAACCCCCCTGCACCTGATGGAATGTGAAATGAATAGGAAATGTGCTCCTATTGTGGGGTTATTTGTTAAGACGTTAGGCTGCTCTTATGACCACCCTCCCCATCAGCTCCCATGAGGACTGAAGAGTGAATCTCTCCAAAGTGCTCAGAGCAGCATTTGGTGTCTGTGAACCTCTAGCTAATAAGTTACCATCCTTGTTCCACGTCTGCTTCCTGCTGGAGAGGGAGCTCCAGGGGCCCAGCACTAACCGGGTGTTTGTAAATACACATCAGAGGGCTGGTGTGCCTGTCTGGCGTTTGGATCAGTGTTCCCTTCCCAGACCCCCAGTCTCTGAGAGCTGGGCCGTCTGTCACTCTGTCAAGAATACCTTGAGCTGGCGGCTCCTGGCTGCTGTGGCCTTCCTCCTCCCCATAGCTGCAGACTCAGCCCTGCCTCCACTCACAGCGTGAGAAAAATGTGCTCACACTTACCGCAGGACCCCCCCAGCCTATGGCCATGCCTCAGAACCCAGGCTCAGAGTCCCTCTGCTGGGGTCTGAGAGCCTTCCCAGGATTTGGCTTCGAGGAGCTGAGAACCCCCCCTGAGTCAGATGCCATAAGGAGGGCAGTGCTGCCCTGCCTCCTCCCTCTAAATGTCTGCAGGCAGGGCGTTCGTACCACACAGGACTGTACCTCCCAGCCAGCCCTGACTTCCTGCTATTAGGAGCTCCTTGGGAGCGCTGTGTGACTTTGGACCTGCACCTCAACCTCTCTGAGAGTCAGTTTCTTGCTTTGCTGCTCCTAGGGCCAGGCTACTGGCTATGGTGCACAAAGTAAGTGCTCAACCGGTGCCTGGGGTCAAGGCTCAGCTCACCCTTCTCATCCCAGCCGGTACTGCGAGGATGGATCTCGAGTGCTGAGTGGACATCTCCGCAGGCAGCGTCAGAACAGAACCAGGGAAGCCAAGCCTCATGCCCTGTGCTGGGGCGGGAAGTCATTCGGCTGGGAAATCACTTGTCCACAAGCCCAAGCCTAGTCATGGAGTTGCGCTACCATGAGGGAAATTGCTCTAAATGTGAATCCACCTGCGAGCCTGGGGAAAGTGATTTTGATCCTTATGAGCAGACAGCAGTAGTCCTTCTGTGCACAATGTTTTCAGCCTGTCTGCCTTCCAATCACTCCTAAATAATATGTTTTATTTGGTGTGACTGCTCACAGGAGCCCTGCTCCACCCCGCACTGGCTGCAGAAGGGTAACGTTTAAAATCTTATCTGAACAACAAAATTCTGTAAAGCAATTATCCTTCAATAAAAAAATTAATTAATTTTAAAAAAATCTTATCTGCTTTTCATCTGTAATAAGCAAAACAGGTTTCAGGCTCCTGCAGCCATCTTGCCCAGCACTGAGAAGCAGCTCTCCCCAGGATAACTTTGGGCCAAGCCCATTACTGAAGAGACACTAGTGTGGCCCAGAGGGATGGACAAGAGAGACCAGGAGGCTGGGAAACAGCATTACTGGGTTCAAACCTTGAGTCCTCCACTTCCCAGCTGTGTGACTTCAAGTAGGTTGCTTGACCCCTCTGAACCTCAATTCCTCATCCATGGAAGAGAGGATGAGGTCTTTGTCGACCCATGGTTCCTTTAACTCTGATTTCCCCCGGAAAGAACCAGTAGGGGGAGTTCTTGGTTTATTCCTTACCACCCGCCATGCCAGCTTCTCTGGTGGTGCTAGTGGTAAAGAACCCACCCGCCAATGCAGGAGACATAAGAGACACTGGTTCGATCCCTAGGTCCAGAAGATTCCCTGGAGGAGGGTATGGCAACCCACTCCAGTATTCCTGCCTGGGAAATCCCATTGTCAGAGGACCCTGGTGGGCTATGGTACACACAGTTGCACAGTTGAAGCAATTTAGCACATGCCATAACAAAGGATTCTAAAGTCAGCTTCCATATTTGCACACTCATGTTCATAACAGCATTTTCCACAGCAGCCAAAAGGTAGATACAAGTGCCCGCTGACAGATGAATGGGTAAACAAAATGTGGTATGCACACAGTGGAATGTTCAGTTCAGTTCGGTTGCTCAGTCGTGTCCAACTCTGAGACCCCATGGACTGCAGCACGCCAGGCCTCCCTGTCCATCACCAACTCCTGAATCTTGCTCAAACTCATGTCCATTGAGTCGGTGATACCATCCAACCATCTCATCCTCTGTCATCCCCTTTTCCTCCTGCTCTCAATCTTTTCCAGCATCAGGGTCTTTTCCAATGAGTCAGCTCTTCGCATCAGGTGGCAAAAGTGTTGGCATTTCAGCTTCATCATCATTCCTTCCAAAGAAATCCCAGGGTTGATCTCCTTCAGAATGGACTGGTTGGATCTCCTTGCCGTCCAAGGACTCTCAAGAGTCTTCTCCAACACCACAGTTCAAAAGCATCAATTCTTCAGCGCTCAGCTTTCTTCACAGTCCAACTCTCACATCCATACATGACTACTGGAAAAACCAAAGCCTTGACTAGACAGACCTTTGTTGGCAAAGTAATGTCTCTGCTTTTCAATATGCCTAGGTTGATCATAATTTTTCTCCCAAGGAGCAAGCATCTTTTAATCTCGCATTGTAGGCAGACGCTTTACTACCTGAGCCACCAGGGAAGTCTAAATATAGATTATATTTGTATAAATTATATATTACATTTATAAATGTAAATATAAACATTAGGAATGGGAAAGGGAATACAACGATGGAGGAGATTACAAAAATGAATAGAGGGGACTTCCCTGGTGGTCCAGTGGTTAAGAATACACCTTCCAATGCAGGGGACCTGGGTTTGATGCCTGGCCAGGCAACTAAGGTCTCCCATGAAGTGAAAAGTGAAAGTGTTAATTGCTCAGTTGTGTCCCCGTGGACTGTAAGCTCACGAGGCTCTTCTGTCCAAGGAATTGTCCAGGCAAGAATACTGGAGTGGGTAGCCATTTCCTTCTCCAGGGGATCTTCCCAACCCAGAGATCGAACCTGGGTTTCCTGCATTGCAGGCGGATTCTTTACCAGCAGAGCCACCAGGGAAGCCCAAGATGCCCCAGGCCTCTGGGCAACTAACCCCACAAGCCATAGCTAGAGGAGACCCGAGAGCCACAGCAAAGACCCCGCCCGCCAGAGTGAAGACCCAGCACAGCCAAAATCGTAAAAAACTGAAGAGAGCTGCATGCACAGATCTGGCTGGTAAAGCTGAAAATCTGGATGGAATGAATGATTTATGACTTCCAAGGCATTGTAAAATTACCAAAATTGACTTTTAAAGAAGTGAAAAATCAAATAACATATTAACAATGGAAGAGATAGATAATTTTCTCCAAAAATTCTCTCCCTGGAGAAAGCTCCAGACCCTGAGAGTTTTATGTCTGGATTACTTCAGACATCCATGGAACAGGTAATCTCAAGATTCAAATTCTTCCATAGCAGAGAGAAGAATGGAAGAAGCTTCCCAATTTATCTCATGAAATTTGTATAACCTCGTTGCCAAGTGGTGATAACACAGCACTGAAAAAAGAAAACCAGAGACTATGGCTCTTACGAACATATAAGGAAAAGTCATGAAATAAATTCCGACAATCTTAATCCATATATATTATGGTCCCAAAATCAGGATTTGGCAACAGTCATTGCTACTTTTCTTTTAACAACTTGCTCCCTGTGTGAATTAGGAATTCATCTTCAAAAAATTTTAAATAAATTTTTATTGGAGTATAGCTGATTTACAATGTCGTATAAGTTTCTGCTGTGCAGCAAAATAAATGGGTTATACATATACATATGTCCACTCTTTTTTACTTTCTGTTCCCATATAGTCTATTACAGAGCACTGAGTTCCCATGCTATGCAGTAAGTTCTTACCAGTTTTCTATTTTATACATAGTAGTGTGTACATGTCAATCCCAATCTCCCAGTTTATCCGTCCCCTACCCCATCTTTCCCCTTTGGCAATGATAAATTTGTTTTCTATATCTGTGACACTATTTCTGTTTTGTGAATAGGTTCATTCGTACAAATTAAAAAAAAAAAAGTTCAGTGCTTTTATGCATTTTAAACATAAAAGCATGTCTATATTGAAAATAGCATGGTGGGATATAAAAATGTGAACTATAAAGTTGGTGTGGGGACTTCCCTGATGGTCCAGTGGTTAAGAATCTGCCTTCCAATGCGGGGGACATGGGTTCAATCCTTGTTTGGAGAACTGAGATCCCACTTGATGCACAGCAATTAGAGAGGCTGTGACTACTGAGCCTGTGCTCCGAAGCAAGGGAAGGCCACACGTCCCAGCTAGAGAAGCCCACTCACCCCGCAGCCAAGACCCAGCATAGCCAAAATAAAAAGAAAGAAAGAAAAACAAAATTTGTGTGATAGCTCATCTCACGTAGACACAGGCGCTGCTGTGGAGGAAGCTTCTTATTGTTTAGAGATAAAACCGAGGCTGCAGGGATAAACCAGAAGCACGTAGAGCTGTGCCTTTTCGTAGATGTTAAGTGCTGAGACCTCCTGGGAGAAGCAGGAGGCTATGAGGACTGGGCTGTTGCCGAGAAGCCTTGCTTTATTTCCTCACGTGTTTATTTATTCCCGTGGGAAACCTAATTGAGCACCCATTCTTCTTCCTTCTGTAAAAATGATTCCTGAGCACTAGCTCTGGGCCGCACACTATTCCAGGCACAGGCTACAGGGCCCACAAGCCCCTGCCCTCGAGCCCCCACTCTCAGAACCCTCTGGCAACAGAGGCAGGCTGGCTGGACGGGGAGCACCTTCCTGCTGCCGTGCTCCACGCTCCACCCTCCTCGGTCTCTGCTACAGAGTGCAAGCGTTCCCAGATTGGGGGCTCAGTCCTTAGGACACAGCCCACAGCCTCCTCAGTGATGCCAATCCTAGTAATGGGCACTTCCGAGCATCCCCTGGCCACGGTTTGCCTGAATGCTCTGTGTGCGTCCCAGGTGTGCCCCATAGCGTAGCTCTGGGACATGGCCATTTTCCCGGAGGGATAAGAGACTTAGGGGACTTGTCCAAGGTGAGTCGTTACTAAGGGGGCAGGGCTGGGACTGGGCCAGGTCTGGCCCCAGAACCTGTGCTCCTAACCACTGGGTAACCTGGGCTGCCTCAGTCCAGGCAGGGCACCTGCTGAAGGTTTCCAGCCAGCTCAGGGCCTTTGGGGTTCACTTTTCTCTTCTTTTTTTCACTCTCTAGCTGCAGTGCGCATGGACTGCAGTGCCTTCCCTTGTTTCGGAGCTCAGGCTCTAGTGTGCAAGGGCTCAGTATTTGTGGCGCAAGGGCTTAGCTGCTCCAAGGCATGTGGGATCTTCCCAGACCAGGGATCGAACCCCAGTGCCCTGCACTGGCAGGTGGATTCTAAACGACTGGGCCACTGGGAATTACCCCATCTGCTACTCAGACTACCTTATGTCCTAAGAATGTGAGGAGAGTGGTGGGTATGGGGAAAGGAGGAAGGAGAAGAAGGGGAAAGAGAGATACATCAGAGAAAAGAGGTACTGGAAGTCCTATGGGGTGAAGCCACAAGAATCCCGAGAGGGATTTCCCTGGTGGTCCAGGGAAGCTGCAATGTGCTCGCCTTGTACTGACCTTGGGCAGATCCCTTTAGTTCCCTGAGCCTCAGGTTCCTCATCTGTAGCATGGGAATAATTAATAGTACCCAACTCATAAGGTCATAAAACGTAGATAATGTAAGTAAACGATTTAACACAAGGCTGCTCCTACTTCAGTAACCTTGACAACACCCTCACCATCATTATCACTTCTTACGATGAGGGGAAATGACAGGTAAGTGTTCATTTCTATCCTTTTGTTATCTGACCTCCAATATACATTTTTCACCCAGTTAGATATTCTCACTATGCCTTAAAGAATAACATCTTTTCTCAACATTGATTTCTAATTGGGAACTGTTTTCAATGTCTTGTAATAACCTATAATGGAAAACAATCTGAAAAAGAATAGATTTCTATATGCATGTGTGTTAACTGAATCATTTCACTGTACATCGGAAACTAAGACAATCTTGTAGATCAACTATACTTCGATTAACAAAGAAAAAGAAAAAATTTTTTATTATATGAGCAATTCACAAATACACACTGCTTGTTTTTTTAAAGCTACAATTAGGACTTCCCTGGTGGTCCAGGAGTTAAGACTCTACCTGCAAGTGCAGAGGACACAGGCTCGAACCCTGGTCCAGGAAGATCCCACATACTGCAGAGCATTAAGCCCATGCTTCCCAACTTCTGGGCCCATACGATGTAACTACTGGAGCTGTTGCACCTACAGCTCACACACCACAGCTAAAGGGTAACCCCCACTCTCCACAACTAGAGAAAGCCTGCAGGCAGCAATGAAGAACTGGGAGAGCCAAAAAGAAATAAATAACATTCAAAAGATATCATTATAGGTAAGACTGAAAAGAAAAAAAGTGAATGTGAAAGTCTCCTAGTCGTGTCCAACTCTTTGTGACCCCCATGGACTATACTCCATGGAATTCTCCAGAATATTGGAGTATTTGAATATTCCTTTCTCCAGTTGTTCTTCCCAACCCAGGGCTTGAACCCAGGTCTCCCACATTGCAGGCGAATTCTTTACCAGCTGAGCCACCAAGGAAGCCCATTTTATTGCCTGTCCTGTAGGTTCTGTCATCTCCTCACACCTCCCCTCCCCTCCCCATCCCTCTCTAAAATGTTAGTTGCTCAGTCATGTCTGATTCTGTGCGACCCCATAGACTGCAGCCCACCAGGCTCCTCTGTCCATGGATTCTCCAGGCAAGAATACTGTAGTAGGTTGCCATTTCCTTCTCTAGGGGATCTTCGCAACCCAGGGATCGAACCCAGATCTCCTGCAGTGCAGGCAAATCCTTTACCTGATGAGCCACCAGGGATGCCCACCATTCTCCAAAGGTAATCTCTATTATCATTTTGCTGCCTCTCCCTTGGGCAATTTTTTCCTTGCATTTGCAAGCACGTATACTTATCCTTTGAAATAAACGGGTGGTTTGTGTGTGCAGTACATCTGATTTATTTTTACCTAAAGGGATCGTACAGATCATATTCTTCTACTATTTGCTTTTTTTTTTTTGCCCAGTAACACTTCTTGATTCACTGATGTCAGTGAGAAAGGAAAGAGGAGGGGAGAGGGTTCTCAGCTGTGGAAACTTCAAGACCAAAGCCTGCAACTTGGACTAGTCATTCCACTGGGGCACTTGAATTTGCTGGGCTCGCCTTTGCTCTTCCCGTGGCTTATCTATTTTATCTTTACAAACAAACCACAACTGTTCTCTGTCTGAATCACCTGCAAGCCTCAGGTTCTGAAACAGGAAAACATCTTCCTCTCCACTCTGTCAGGCCAGACTATCCATTAGACCTTGCCAGTGGGAGGGCAGCTTTCTATGAGCAGCATTTATTTCTTCTTTACAAGATTATGAAAAGACAGCTCAGGGGCTATGGGTACGAGGCCCAGGCCTGTTGTCAAGCCCTCTTTTCTTGAGCCCCAAGTCTTTGGAAGCTGTGAGGATCAACAGGAAAAACCAGACAGACGTGTCACTGCGAAGCATGGAATACTCACCCAAGGGTTAAAAAGCAGCCTCTGCTTTGACCCCGGAGTCAGACCCTGTCCTGCAGATTGTGGTGAGAAAGATAACCCACCACCTGGCCTTTAGGACTTTTTGACCCGTAAGGCAATCCCAGCCACTGATTTTGTCTCCAAGATGAAGCGCCCTTAACCAGGAGTGACATTCTGGTGAAAATGCAGCCGGGTTACTTCCTGCTGCCACACGGGGTAGCATTTTCTTTGGAAGCATCACATTTTTCCTGCTTCGTGGCAGCCTGGTTCTAGAGAAGTGGTCATTGTTTTTCCCCCTGGCCTCCAAATCCAGAGCTGAGCCAAGTACAACACCAAGCTGAAAAGCAGAAAAGCAGTGTTTCGAAGATGGACGTAACATAGGAGCAGGACACCCATGTGACTGGGAGAGAGAAACCTGCCTGCCTGCCATGTGACTGGGAGAGAAGCCTGACAGATATTTCCAGACTTCACTAGGTTCAGCACACACACACACACACACACTTTTAACTCTATCCCTAATCTGTAGGACCTCAAGACTTGAGGATCTCTAGAAAACTCCAGGTAACAAATAGAGCATATGCTCTGGCAGTAACTATTCTTTTCCTTTATAACCAGCAAGGGGTCCCCTCCCACCCGCACACCGAATGCCTCCTTTATCCTTTGCAGTGTTCACCTGCTACCACCAGCACTCCAGCCCGTTTCTGTCTGCGGACTCCTGTCTCTTTCCCATCACAGGTGTCAACAATAGGCTTTCTTTATGGTTTGGTGATTATCTTCTGTCCTTCCTGGATTTTGTTTCCAGCCCCTGTCCTAACTATCTTGTTCCTGACACCATGCTGTCTTGGTGAGGATGGATTATTGCAGGCAGGGGACTTTCAGAGACCATTCCTCAATAATCTATACACAGGAAGAGCCTTTGTTGGGTGGATGCATGGATGGAAGGAAGGAGGTTTCATGTAACAAACCCTAGCAATCATTAATTACTGTCTGCGCAGAAGGAAAAAGTTTCACAGGCAATCAAATGATTTTGAGAAAGTCTAGCCAGGAAAGAAGCTGTCTGTTCAATGCATAGTTAAGGATGAGGAGGGCTGAATGTGTCTAGTGGGGTACATGTATTTTATTGACGTATAGTTGATTTACAATGCTGTGTTAATTTATGCTATACAACAAAGTAACTGGTTTATGTATCTATACATATACATACATACACACATATATATATTCTCTTTCATCTTATTTTCCATGATGGTTTATCACAGAATAGTAAATATAGTCCCTGAGGGCACATATATTTTTGAATGCTGTCCGAGCATGACCCATTTAAATTCATCTTCTTTCAATCAAATCTGTTTCTTCTCTCACACACTCAAACTGCTTTGGGGTCACTATTTTTAGTGGACAAGAGTTGTTTTTTTCCACTGTACCCACTTTTTTTCTGGTACAAGCTATATTTTCTTCAAGCTCTTCTTTCCCTTCTCAGGTCTATGGCTCTGAGATCTCTGAGATCTTAAAACACTATGGCTGAGACCTATGGCTCAACTTTCTTCCCCCGAGATGGCTGATGTAATCTTTTATTCCCAGCATATTATAACAAAAGTTTCAAATAGACCAAAATTGAAAGAATTTAATAGTGAACACCTATTAACCCCACCTCAGTTTCTCCTATGAACATTTCACTACATTATCTTTACCTCCTGTCTATTCACTTAACTGCCCCTCCATTAAGCACTTAATCCACCTTATTTCTGTTGCCTTTCAATGTAAATTGCGGACATCAATACATTTCCTCATAAACCTGTATTATTCAGTACATTTCTTCCTAAATGTGTATCATTGACTAGAGTACAATATTTGTCTGCATGCTTTTTCTTTCATTATAAAATTTACATACAATAAAATACACCAGTATTGACATATGCTAAATTCTGTACATATTGTTCAGCCCAAATTCCTATGAATATACAGAACATCAGCATTACCCCAGAAAGTTCCCTCATTCTCCTTTCCAGTCAACCTCCATCCTCAAATTTCAGAGGCAACTACCACCCTGATTTTTCCACTTGGGCTGTTTCCAGTTTTAGGGTATGATGAAGTTATTGTGATAGTTACTGTATAACTTTTTTTAATGGACACATGTTTTCATTTCTCTTAGGTAAATATGTAGGACTGAAATTGCTGGGCTAAAGAGTGGGCATATTTTTAATTTATTAAGAAACTTCCACTCTTTTTCTTTGGTTGTACCATTTTACAGTTCCCAAAACCATGTGTGAGCATTTCAGTTGCTCCATACCTTGTCAATATTTGATATCTTTTCAGTTATGGTTTTAGCCATTCTAGCCACCCAGCCATTCTGGGTGTGTAATGGTTTTAGTGTGTGTTTGTTTAATGACTGATAATGTTGAGCAAATTTTCTTGGGGGGTGTTGATCATTTATTCATCTTCCTTTGTGGTGTGTCTAATTTTCTTTTGGATCACTCAAAAAGATACATTCACTCCAACGTTCACCGCAGCACTATTTACAATAGCCAAGACACAGAAGCAGCCTAAGTGTCCATTGGCAGATAAATAGACAAAGAAGATGTGGTATATTTATACAAAGGAATATTATTCAGCCATAAAAAGAATGAAATAATGCCATTTGCAACAATATGGTTGGACCTAGAGATTATCATATTAAGTGAAGCAAGTCAGAAAAAAAGACAACTATCATATGATATCACTTACATGCAGAATCTAAAAAAATTATTCAAATGAATTTATATACAAAACAGAAATTGACTCATAGACATAGAAAGCAAACTTATGCTTACCAAAGGGGGAAGACAGGGGTAAATTAGGAGTTTGGAATGAACATATACACACTGCTATATAAAATAGATAACAAACAAGGGTCTTGATGAAAGTGAAAGAAGAGAGTGAAAAAGTTGGCCTAAAACTCAACATTCAGATAACTAAGATCATGGCACCTAGTTCCATCACTTCAGGACAAATAGATGGGGAAACAATGGAAACAGTGACAGACTTTATTTTGGGGGGCTCCAAAATCACTGCAGATGGTGACTGCAGCCATGAAATTAAAAGACGCTTGCTACTTGGAAGAAAAGTTATGACCAACCTAGACAGTATATTAAAAAGCAGAGACATTACTTTGCCAACAAAGGTCCATCTAGTCAAAGCTATGGCTTTTCCAGTAGTCATGTATGGATGTGAGAGTTGGACTATAAAGAAAGCTGAGTGCTGAAGAATCGATGCTTTTGAACTGTGGTGTTGGAGAAGACTCTTGAGAGTCCCTTGGACAGCGGGGAGATCAAACCCCGCTGGAAGGACTGATCCTGAAGCTGAAACTCCAATACTTTGGCCACCTGATATGAAGAACTGACTCATTGAACAAGATCCTGATGCTGAGAAAAATTGAAGGCAGGAGGAGAAGGGGATGACAGAGAATGAGATGGTTGGATGACATAACTGATTCCATGGATATGAGTTTGAGTAAACTCTGGGAGTTGCTGATGGACAGGGAGGCCTGGTGTGCTGCAGTCCATGGGGTGGCAAAGAGTCGGACCCACCTGAGTGACTGAACTGAACTGAACTGACCTGAACTGACTGGACAAGGATCTACTGTACAGCCCAGGAAAATATATACTCAATATTTTGTAATAACCCATAAGGAAAAATAATTTGAAAAAGGTAGATACATATGTATATATAACTGAATCATTTTGCTGTACATCTGAAACTAACACAACATTATAAATCAGCTATGCTTCAATAAAAAATTTTTTTAAAGGAAGAAAATTCTGACACATGCTACAACGTGAAGTAGCCTCTAAGACATTAAACTAAGTGAAATAAGCCAGTAACAAAAGAACAAGTATTGTATGATTTCACCTAAAATAGTCAAATTCATAGAGATAGAAGATAAATTGGAGGTTTCCAGAGCCTGGGAGAGGGGGAAACAAGGAATTTGTGTTTAATGGGTACAGACTGTCCGTTTGAAAAATGAGAGACGTTCTGGAACTAAAGAGCTTTTTGATGAAGGTGAAAGAGGAGAATGAAAAAACTTGCTTAAAACTCAACATTCAGAAAACTAAGATCATGGCATCTGGTTCCATCAGTTCATGGCAAATAGATGGGGAAACAATGGAAACAGTGACAGGCTTTATTTTCTTGGGCTGCAAAATCACTGCAGATGGTGACTGCAGCCATGAAATTAAAAGACGCTTACTCCTTGGAAGAAAAGCTATGACCAACTTCAGTTCAGTTCAATTCAGTCGCTCAGTCGTGTCCGACTCTTTGCGACCCCATGAATTGCAGCACACCAGGCCTCCCTGTCCATCACCAACTCCCAGAGTTCACTCAGACTCACATCCATCAAGTTGGTGATGCCATCCAGCCATCTCATCCTCGGTCGTCCCCTTCTCCTGCCCCCGGTCCTTCCCAGCATCAGAGTCTTTTCCAATGAGTCAACTCTTCGCATGAGGTGGCCAAAGTACTGGAGTTTCAGCTTTAGCATCATTCCTTCCAAAGAAATCCCAGGGCTGATCTTCAGAATGGACTGGTTGGATCTCCTTGCAGTCCAAGGGACTCTCAAGAGTCTTCTCCAACACCACAGTTCAAACAAATCAATTCTTCGGCGCTCAGCCTTCTACACAGTCCAACTCTCACATCCATACATGACCACAGGAAAAACCATAGCCTTGACGAGACGGACCTTTGTTGGCAAAGTCTCTGCTCTTCAATATGATATCTCGGTTGGTCATAACTTTTCTTCCAAGGAGTAGGCGTCTTTTAATTTCATGGGTGCAGTCACCATCTACAGTGATTATGGAGTCAAAAAAAATAAAGTCTGACACTGTTTCCACTGTTTCCCCTTCTATTTCCCATGAAGTGATGGGACCGGATGCCATGATCTTTGTTTTCTGAATGTTGAGCTTTAAGCCAACTTTTTCACTCTTCTCTTCCACTTTCATCAAGAGGCTTTTTAGTTCCTCTTCACTTTCTGCCATAAGGGTTCCATTCAGGTATGACCTAAATCAAATCCCTTATGATTCTACAGTGGAAGTGAGAAATAGATTGAAGGGCCTAGATCTGATAGATAAAGTGCCTGATGAACTATGGAATGAGGTTCGTGACATTGTACAGGAGACAGGGGTCAAGACCATCCCCATGGAAAAGAAATGCAAAAAAGCAAAATGGCTGTCTGGGGAGGCCTTACAAATAGCTGTGAAAAGAGAGGCGAAAAGCAAAGGAGAAAAGGAAAGATATAAGCATTTGAATGCAGAGTTCCAAAGAATAGCAAGAAGAGATAAGAAAGCCTTCTTCAGTGATCAGTGCAAAGAAATAGAGGAAAACAACAGAATGGGAAAGACTAGAGATCTCTTCAAGAAAATTAGAGATACCAAGGGAACATTTCATGCAAAGATGGGCTCGATAAAGGACAGACCTAACAGATGACCAACTT
The DNA here is from genome assembly GCA_006410635.1 of Cephalophus harveyi. Taxonomy (NCBI): domain Eukaryota; kingdom Metazoa; phylum Chordata; class Mammalia; order Artiodactyla; family Bovidae; genus Cephalophus; species Cephalophus harveyi. Next base: position 331,018 of record SJYT01026697.1, on the reverse strand, counting down.
AGACAGCATATTAAAAAGCAGAGACATAACTTCGATGACAAAGGTCTGTATAGTCAAAGCTATGGTTTTTCCAGTAGTCATGTATGGATGTGAGAGTTAGACCATAAAGAAAGCTGAGCATTGAAGAATTGATGCTTTGAACTTTCATGTAGGAGAAGACTCTTGAGAGTCCCTTGGACAGCGGGGAGATCAAACCAGTCCATCCTAAGAGAAATCAGTCCTGATTATTCATTGGAAGGATCGATGCTGAAGCTGAAGCTCCAATAGTTTTTGCCACCTGATGTGAAGAACTGACTCATTGGAAAAGACCCTGATGCTGAGAAAGATTGAAGGCAGGAAGACAAGGGGATGATGGAGGATGAGATGGTTGGATGGCATCACTGACACGATGGACATGAGTTTGAGAAAGCTCTGGGAGTTGGTAATGGACAGGGGGGCCTGGCATGCTGTGGTCCATGGGGTGGCAAAGAGTCGGACACGACTGAGTGACTGAACTGAACTGAGCTGTGATGTTCTGGAGGTGGATGGAGGTGGTGTTTGCACAGCAGTGTGAATGTACTTAATATCACCGAACCATACACTTAAAAGTAGTTTAAATGGTAATATATGTAATCACAATATAAAAATTAAATATTTATTTTAAAATTGATCAGATTTCCAAAACTAAAAATCATGATATAAACGTGTCAGCCAGGAGGAAGAGTAACAAGAACTCATCTGCGGCTGGTGGGATGTGGGTCTTCCTTTGGAAATATTGTCCACATTGGAGAGCAATTGGGCTTCATCTACCAAAGCTGACGAGGTGTATTCCCTATCACTCCCCCCAACTCCCAGGAATTTCACCCCTGGGTGTACATCCTAGAGAATCTGCCAAACACTACATAAGCAGACAAGTTCAAGAAAGCTTATTGCCACATCATTTTGTCACAGAGAAAAGAAACATGGAAACAATTTAAATAGTGATCCATAGGAGAAAGGATATATAATTTCTGGTTTATTCATATAAGGGAATCAAGGAGTGAAAGTATCTAAAATATGGCTGCATATTTGAACTTGCATACACCTCAGAAATACATGTGGGGACAAAAAAAAAAAAAAACACAAATGACAGAAGGATATATAGAGCATGATACTATTTATATAGTGTTTAAAAGCATTACACACACACACACACACACGAACACAGTGACCATTAGAATGAATTTGTATAATGTTTAAAGGCATTACACACACACACGTGAATACAGAGACTGTTAGAATGCATGTCACCAAGTTCAAGAAGGCAGTTACTACTGGAGAGGGAAGGAACAGGCAAGGGTCGTCAAGGGGGTTACACTGGGCTCTTCATTAGTAACTGCACTGCTGATTTCTTAGGTTGACACTAGGGACATGGCTATTCACTACATTATTCTATATAATTTTTGTATGTCTGAAACATTTCATAATAAAAATAATAGATCAGAGATTAAGATAATATGATGGGACATTGCCAAAAGGGTTTATTCATTAATTTACAAAAATCATTGCTCTTTGAACGTGTTCAGTTCAGTCTCTCAGTCGTATCCGACTCTTTGTGACCCCATGATTGCAGCACGCCAGGCCTCCCTGTCCATCACCAACTCCTGGAGTTCACTCAGACTCGCATCCATCGAGTCAGTGATGCCATCCAGCCATCTCATCCTCTATCGTCCCCTTCTCCTCCTGTCCCCAATCTCTCCCAGCATCAGAGTCTTTTCCAATGAATCAACTCTTTGCATGAGGTGGCCAAAGTACTGGAGTTTCAGCTTTAGCATCATTCCTTGCAAAGAAATCCCAGGGCTGATCTCCTTTAGAATGGACTGGTTGGATCTCCTTGCAGTCCAAGGGACTCTCAAGAGTCTTCTCCAACACCACAGTTCAAAAGCATCAATTCTTCGGTGGTCAGCCTTCTTCACAGTCCAACTCTCACATCCATACATGACCACAGGAAAAACCATAGCCTTGACTAGACAGACTTTAGTCGGCAAAGTAATATCTCTGCTTTTGAATATGCTATCTAGGTTGGTCATAACTTTTCTTCCAAGGAGCAAGCGTCTTTTCATTTCATGGCTGCAGTCACCATCTGCAGTGATTTTGGAGCCCCCAAAAATAAAGTCTGCCACTGTTTCCACTGTTTCCCCATTTGAATGTGTACTTGGGCTCAATACTGGAGACACAGTGGCAAACATGGACATAGTGCTGCTCTCTCGGAAGTGATGGTCACGTGGGAGCATTAGTCAGATCATCAGGTGAATGAATGTATGATTTAAAATAGGTGCTCTGGTTTCCAGAAAGCAGATTGAGAGTTTTCTATGGGGAGTCTAACTGGCCCAAGAGGAATGGCTTATAGATGCTGACACTGGGAGATGCCCACCAAATAGCCCAGTTGGACCATGCTACATTGAAGTCCACAGTCAACAATCCTCACCTATGCTCACTTAACCACTCAGAAGCATGAAGAGGCCACCATATATTCCAAAACATTTGAGGAAAGTCTGCACCATGAAAGACAGGGACCATAAAGCCTACCTACTTGATTGATAGATAATTACATACATACATACAATATAGGAACAATAACCTGTAAGCCACATGAAATGTGCAATGAGAGTAAACTTTTATTTAAAAAATCTCTTTATCATCCTCAGAGAGACAAGGAAAGATATTCTATCCAGGAAACAAGAACAAAATGCCACTTTTTAAAGAAAGGAATGTTGGGAGAGCACAGAAGAGCTCTTAGGAATTAAAAACATGAAAGCATAAGTGAAAAACCCTACAGAAAGACAGGAAGATCACGTTGAGGGAATATCTTCATAAAGAAGGGCAAAAGACAAAGAGCAGGGAAACAGAAAAGATAGAACAATTCGAGGACAAGTAGAGGAGGTCTGATACTCAAATGATAGTTCTAGAGAGATGAATAAAGAGAGGGGGGAAATCCTCAATGAAATAGTTCAAGATAATATTCCAGAATTGAAAGATGTTAATTTCCACATTGAAAGAGTAACTGAGGGGCCAACATAATGGATTAAAAAAAAATGTCCACTTCAAGATACATCACCAGAATTTCAGAACACTGTAGGAAAAAAGAACACTGGATATTAGAAGACAATGAATGATGTTGTTGATGTTCCAAAGGATAATTATTTGCAATCCCAACTTCTACAACTATCTGAACAGTTGAGAGGGCAGAGTGGAGATTGTTTTGGACAAGCACGGTGACAGAAAATTTACCTGTGTGTATCCTCACAGGAACTTACTTGAGGATGTAGTACTGCTCTAGGAAGAGCAGGGTGGTATGGGGGCAAGATTGATACTCTTACTATGATGGTGAGATACAGGGTAACTTTGTAACCATCCAATCACTTAACATTGCTCTTAGGAATGTCCCTATTCCTCATTAGTGCTGGAGATTCTTAATAATTTTCCTTTACTTTTAGATTTGATGTTGACATGCTCTTTAACCTGCATTTGAAATCCTAGTGGAAGCTTGACATTAGAAAAGAGGACCTATGAAAACCTCTAAATGGAGAACACCCTGCTCACAAAGAGTTACTGCTGTGAATTCTTTATGCCTCGCAGAGAAAGAAAAATAGTGCAGACTCTGAATACAAAGTTTTCCCAAATTACAAATGACCAGATGCCAAGGATCCTTAGCATAATGAATACTGAAAACACCTATACAAAACCCTTTACGGTAAGAGTCTACTCTACAACATTCCACCTTCATATTTTGTTTCTCTGAATTTTTTTAGAAAATCATATTACTGTTCAGAAATAGTTGCCTTTTCTCCCTAGAGGTGGATTGGATTTCTCCGCCATTTGGCCAGTACTTGACCACTTGGCTTGTTTTGTCAGTTAAGTGTGAGCAAATGTAACGCCTATCACTTTTGAGGCAGAAGCTTTAAAAAACAGGTCGTGCCTTACCACATTTTCTTTCCTTTTTGCCTCGATGATGTTTGATGTTTGAGACAGAGGCTGTTCTATCAGCTCTGGTTGAAGAATGAAGACAATGTGTCTCAGAGTTACAGTCTACCTGTGATGTTCGTCATGCAGCATGAATGTTCATGTTCCGGTGAGAAATAACCTTTCTTGTTATAAGCCACAAAGGTTTTGAGGTTTGTTACTGAAGCACAACCTAAGCTCTTCTTACTGATATAATGTCATTTTAGAGTGGCTTCTAGTTGCTGATATCTAAGGAGGCATTTCATTGTCATCACGAATGTATTTCTAAACCTCTGAGTGGGAATAGCCTATTTACATGACATTCTCATATGCAAAATGAGTAACCACAGAGTATGTGATTTTTTTTTAAACCTCTGAGAATCTTCTTCCTACCCAATATGAGCAAAATCATTCCCATTCATTAATTTCAGAAATACTGAGAACCGACCAAATGCCAGGCATTGTGTTAGGTATTAGGGAGAACAATGAACAAGACGATACAGTCCTTGTCTCAGCAGAAGTGTTTTATTCTATTAAAAAAAAAAAGACAGATAATAAGTACACAGTGATTTAAAAGCAACTTCAATACAAGCTAGGATGATGAAGTCTAGGGTGTTAGTAGAACATGGAACACTGACCTGACTGGGTCTGGGTCATTCTCCTTTTTGGTGTGCCCAGAAATATTAATGAGAGTTGTCCAAAGCTACTCAAATCACTAAACGGGAAGAATGGGAACCTCATTGTCTTATTTAGGCATTCTGTGGTCTTTGGAATAAACCTTGAACTGTGTCTTATATTTGGACCAATCACCCTGTTTTCATTCAAAGGGCGAGCCAGCTGGAATTTGGGATGAATCAACACGGTACTCAGTCGTGTCTGACTCTGTGATGCCATGGACTGTAACCCACCAGGCTCCTCTGTCCATGGAATTCTCCAAGTAAGAATACTGGGATGGGTTGCCATTTCCTGCTTCAGAAGATTCCAGATCCAGGTATTGAATCTGGGTCTCCTGCACTGGCAGGTGGATTCTTTACCATTGAACCATGGGGAGAAGCCCATAAATCAATGTACTCATCTCAGAATTTTTTAAAATATTCAAAACACAAGTATCACTGATACTGGCTCAGCAAAGCCATTCTCATTCAGGAAGGTTGATACCATATCCTTGATTTTTGTAAGAATAAGAAAGTTAAAAAACTAGCAAACCCAGGGTGGACCACAAATAGATGTGTTGGCGTGTGTTGGCCTGCCTCATAACAGCACTTAAACAGAAGCAACACAGCCAGCTATGTCATTTCCAACATTTCGGCCAAAAGTGATCATCTCCAATATTGCAATCTTGCCAAATCCTTTTATTTACTATAACCTGTGGAGAAGGAAATGGCCACCCAATCCAGTATTCTTACCTGGAGAAGCCCATGGACAGAGGGGCCTGACTGCCTCCAGTTCATGGGGTCGCAAAGGGTTGGATATGACTGAACAACTAACACTACACACCATAACCTAGCAATTAATCCAACTTGGTTTTATTCAATTCAAAGTAAGTTTCTAAGTACCTAGGGATACAGGGAAAGATAAGACTCAGTCTCTGCTCTAAAGGGACTCATAGTGGAATAGCAAAGTCACTAACAAAGGAAGAGTTGCTCTTGGATTATTGGCCAATTATGGCTCTTACTACTTTGCAAAACCTACAGTCTCCTATTAGTCTAACAAAAAGGCTCAAGAGAAGTCACACTTGATTTTTTATCTTTATTTTCCCTTTCTTAGCGCTCATCTTCCTTCTTAACTTCAGATAGTGTATACAATGGTTGACAACATGACTCTCCATTAAAATTCAATTCCTTAGCACTATAGGGCTTGCAAATATTAACCACGAGGGTAATCTTGTTAAGCCAAAGAGGGGCACCCCAATTTGAACCTGCCACTGACAAGATGGGACTTCCCTGGTGGCTCAGATGGTAAAGAATCTGCCTGCAATGTGGCAGACCCAGGTTCGATTCTTGGGTCAGGAAGAGCCCCCGAGAAGGGAATAACTACCCAGTGCAGTATTCTTGAGACTTCCCTGATAGCTCAGTTGGTAAAGAATCTGCCTCCAATGCAAGAGACCCCAGCTGGATTCCTGGGTTGTGAAGATCTGCTGGAGAAAGGAAAAAGTTACCCACTCCAGTTTCTTGCCTGGAGAATCCAATGGACAGAGGAGCCTGGCAGGCTACAGTTCATGGAGTCACAAGACGCGGATATGACTTAGTGACTAAACCACCACCACCACCACCGCTACCACTGACAAGATGCGCGTCAAGCCCCTAAATCTTATTTCTTTGCAGGGGGAGGGCATTTGCTCATTTGTAAAAATCCACCTCAAAAGCTCAAGGTGTCCCAGTATTAAGATTCCGTCCCTCGCTTTGAAATATCCGTTATCTAGTTACTTAAGCGTTCCAAGAAGCCCTCTAGCAATACTGTTTTGACTCAGCAAGCAGTGAAGCAACGATGGTCCGGTGGTATTCCCCGTTTCCCCTGAGCCCGAGTTCGTGAAGGAATGTGTCAGAAGACACAACTGCGGTCTTCCACAGAAGCGTCCTTTCAGAGCCGTGTCGCTAAGCAACGCCAGGTGTGGCATTAGCTCATCCTACGGCAAACTGATGAGGCTGCAAGAACTCGGGCCCAGGATTCTGCAAACGTGGGGCACTGACATTTTTGTGGTGCTGTTGCTTGCCCTCCAGCCACCCTCTGGGTCCTCACGGTGCCATTTCAAACCGCTTAGTCCCAATATTCCTAATCGATGGTCACTTTGTGAGAGGGCCAGCCAGGGGGCCGTCTAGGGAAGGCCACGTCACTCCCCTCTGGGATTCCAAACAGCCGACAGCCGGGCAACTCGGACCACAGACACACGCCTCAAAGTCTGTCACGACATCGTCCACGGCCCTAGATGAAGTCGCGTCTGGAAATGGCCAGGGAGCGACCGAGCCCCTCAAGACCAGACGACAGGGCCCGCCCCTCCACTTCCGGCCGGACCGCGGTCACGTGCCCCGACCCCGCCCCCGCAGACGCGGCTCCTCTCGCGTCGGCGAGCGTCCCGGCTTCCCTTCCGCCGGAAGTGGGGCGACTTTCCCTTTCCGGCTACGGGTCCCCAAGTGGAGCGGGAGGCCGGACAGGGGAGCCGAGCGGCGGCGGCGGCGGCGGCGGCGGCGGCGGGCGGCGGGCGGCGGCGGGGGCGGTAATGGCGGAGCTGGTGCAGGGGCAGAGCGCTCCGGTGGGGATGAAGGCTGAGGGCTTCGTGGACGCTCTGCACCGGGTCCGGCAGGTACGCGCGCGGCCGGCCGGCGGGAGCACGGGAGCCCGAGGCGGGGCCGGTCGGGCCTGATGGGGAGGAGGAGGGGGTCTGGCCCGGGGGCGGGACGTAAACCTGGGCTGACGCCCCAGCTGGGCGCTTCGGCAGTTTCTTGGGGCGCCTGCAGCCGGGAGGAGCGACGGGATGAAGCGCCAGCGGGAGGACCAGGGCCCAGACTGTCGGGCGGGTCTCCTAGGTTCTTGCAGCCGCCGGGAAAGGGTTGATCCAGGACGCCTGGGCCCTGGCGCGCCCTCGCGCCGGGGCGGGGGCAGGAGCGCAGGGCAGCCAGCCTGGGGTTCTGAGGCTTACCGGGGTAGGGAACTGGGGGGCTCACGGAGTGAACCCGGGTCTAGGCAAGAAGGGGCCTGTCTCAGGCCCAGTAGCATCTTAAAAGTGGGGAAACAGCCTGTTCAGACTAGGAATTAGAGGTTCGTTTACTTTTGAGTGTCCTCTGGGAGAGGGAAGTTGTTAAGTAGATGTGGATGGTCCATAAGACATAGACATTCCTTATGGGCAATAGTTTTTCCTCTTTCAGGGAGCATGTGATAATGGAGTCATTCCAGCAGTGAAATTTGACCATCTGACAATGTCGTGCATTTTGTCAGAGTTAAATAAACTGATTTTTAAGAGATTGCAAGCTTCCCTGGAGAATGAATATGGGACCTGCCAGAAATACTCTTTGGTTTCTGGTGTGATGCTTAGAACGGAACCTGTATTGTGTGTGAAACTTAGCAATAAGTTAGCTCTAACACTTAAACTTCTTTGCTGAGTGTCTCATACTCATCATCTGTTCCTATTAATTGTAGGCATACTAATGGATTCTTTAAAAGTTGGGCTATAACTAATCACTGCTTGATTCCTAACAGAAAGCTACAGGACCCATTGTATTAGAAGAAAGTCTCAACTCGGTCGCTTGAAGATATGGTCTTTACACCTCTTTCCAATATTCCAGGGAAGGGAACCCTACCTGTTTCCCAGATACTGACTTTTCATTTTAATACTGATGCTCCTGTAGACATTACATTGGATCCCAGAAGTTTCCAAACCTGTGGTTCAGCCTAAAATTTTATCCGATGACTTGTTACTTACTGCCTAGGCACCAAGCAATATGCTAGTGAGTATCCATCTTACTTAGACTTCAGAGCCAGCCAGTGACTGTAATGGGTGAACAGTGCCATCCAGCTCCCCTTCCACCACTCTACTTGCCGGCGTGTTACACTGCTCTCCTCTACAGTACAGGGTCCTGAACCTTGTTTCTCACTGGCTACTAATATGTAATGGCTTTTCACTCTGTGCTGATGTGTGACAATCACCTTGTCGGCCTCTGTATCCAGGAAGAAGTATAGTCACTACCCTAAAGAGCTCAGATCCTCAGTTTGCAGAAGGCCTATAGTCGAACGTAAAATGAATTTTGAACCTTTGAGAAGACTTTCTGCTTCTCTTGAGCCAGTGGTTGAATTCGTATTCTTGGACAACCTGCTCAAGAGGGAGGGAGACCCTCTGTTTATATGCTGACCTGATGTGGATTGTTGAAGCAGTGGTGTTTACTACTAGCAGAGGAAACTTCACTGGAACTGTTCCCAGCTCTGAAATGCACCATTGACTGGAGCAGTTATAAGCCCAATGGAGACAGTGCTGTAAGTGTATCACTTCTGAATGTTAACAGCTGGAGGTCGATACTATCTCCAAGGACTGATGGCCTTAAAAACTAAAGAAAACACAGGTTTGTGGCTAATTTTAGGTTTATTTATAGATTTGCATTGGGCACAAATGGGATGTTAGAAATCTAAAATATTGTGTGCTTATAGTAAAGCTTGCCTCAAAGAGCCTCATACTCTTCGGGCATCTGATGGTGGTGTTTCCACTTTGCCATTGTATACACAGCATGTTACAGAGGTGTGATCGCCCCCACCCCCACAGTAATTGGAGATAAAAGACAGTGTGTTTCTTTAAATGATTGCAAAGCTTCCCTTCTCTCAGGTACCCTTGTAAACACCAGGGGCTGTTGGTAAGGCCCGCATAAGTTAGTCAGGGAGCACTGAGCTGTCTGACGCTCAGTCTGTCCAGAATATCACAGTAGAGTCTGAGTTGACCCTGCTGGGATTTGAACCTGTGGTTCTCTTCAGTCTGGTATGTGGAGTCCAGCGCCTAATCCACTCAGCTCCCCTCCTAGCCTCTTGAAGCCTCTTTGCATATCCTTTGGACGCTTTCCAACAAAGGGAGCCAGCTGTTGCTGTTAGTTCGCCCTGAGCCTGGCATTCCTAGATCTGAAGGGAAACTCTGAAGATGTCATCTAAAATTTAAAATCTCTGCAGCAGCATGAAGTCCGGTGAGTTAATAGTGTTCGGCCAAAGGGCTCACATAGCCATTTTGTAGGAAAGCACACACACATATAGAAAGGTGTTCTGATTCGATCCCACTGGTGAAACTCTAAAACTGCTGGGTATTAAAAAAAAAAGAACATCATGTCCAGTTCTCAGAAGTCATTGACTGGTTAGCAGAATGAAAGTGTGTCTTCCGCTCGTTGTTTAGAGAGCACAGGGTCCAGATGAGAATGGGATGTGGACTCAAAGCCAGGTTATCCTGTACTGTGGCTGCACTGCGCCTCTACCCTGACTACTGTCTCTCAGGCTTTCAAGGGAACTTCATGGAAATTATGGATGAATAGGTGCAAGCCTGTTTTGTCTTATTTCATTTTCCTAAAAATATAAAAGCGTTCCCGGAAAGCCCACTGTGGTGATTTAGTAGCATCCATGTCCAGGTTCACCCATTTGCGTGTTCCCAGGACAATGTCACACCGCAGTGTCTTAGAGGTTCCCAGCAGCCTGTTATGAGCTGGGCCAACCGCCTGCCAGTCATCACCCAAATAGACATTCTTTTGCCAGACTGCCAGGACTTTTTAAGACTTTAAGCTCCTATTTTGCCCTCAATCCAGTCAGCACCTCTGCACTGCATAACTTGAAAGGGTTCTGTTCCCATACGTACAGCGTATGTATGGTGGCTGATGGCATTGGGCGTTTGGGTGCTTCTGCTTCCAAATGATTGTGACCAAGCCAGTGGAGAGTCTGTGGAAAGTAACGTTTTGACCGGTTTTAAGACCTAGGACCTATTTACCAGCACATTTTTTGAGAGCTGGTGGGCGGCACGGGGCCTCAGAAGTTCCACGGTCTGCCCGGTTGTGCTTTCCAGTGCCGCCATTTCACACTTGGAGCCTCAGCAGCCGATGGTTCGGCCCCTGTGCTGTGGAGACACACCGCGTGTCCTTGAACAGGCTGTGCGTCCATTATTTAAAGGGCTGTGTTCGTTTCCCGCTGCACACCCCTTGAGGAGGGCTGCCTTTGCTCACCTCGTGTGGCGTGTGTGCCTCCCGGCAGAGCCGTGGGTACTGAATGCTCGGTCGCTGTGCGCCCACTGGGACCGCCTCAGGCATGCCCGCTGGTTGAGGAGCTCGAGTCATTGTTTCACACGGGACTAACTCCGCTGTGTGCATTCTTTTGAACCTTCTCTGACACTTGAAGAAAAGCAGCATCTGCAGGACCTCTGTGGGCTGCTCGGTATTTTACTTTGGTGGGACCCAGTAGAGGACCCTACAGGGAGCAAGTTCCTGGGCCAGGGTTTTTGTGATGCGACTGAGTCCCTTTGGGTCACCAGATTTCATCTTTGGTGTTGAAAAGGGTAAATAAACAGTGCACTCCACTGGGCGCCTCTTAACCCCGTTCTCATTTTCAGCTGAGGCTTCATCTTTCTCGTAAACTCTGGCGGCCTGTGTGTATCATCAAACTAATGTTTCTGTTAAATGTCCCAAATTCAAATTTGCCTAGACCAGAGTTTTCAAACTGGTGGCCTGTGGACTAGAGAAGGCTCAGAGTGGTCCTGCAGGCCTGCACTGTTTGGCCACAGGGGTCCACCACTTGATAGCCAGAACAGCTCCGTGCGAAGATGGAAGTTTCCAGCTCAGCCCTGGCCACACTGCTCCCCTGTTGTGCAGTGAGCTGAGCTGAACAGCAGGAGCTCAGTGGCGGCTGCCCCTTTGCACATGATGTTGACTCTGTGGGTTGCCTGGTTCCCAGCACCTCGTTTTATGCTGCCCATTGGATTGCCTAATCGGCAGCTTTTCCCCCTCATCTTTGTCCAAATTGTAAGTCCATACTGTTACTTGAAATTTCTAATGGAGAGCACTCTGGGTGGAGAGTTAGGACATCTGAGTCTCCTGCAAATAGCTACATGACCTGGGGCCAGCTTGGCCTTTCCCAGCATTTGATCTACAGGCTGTTCATAGGTCTTCCATGGAAAGGGCTCATGGCCAGAGAGGTTTGGGGGATACAGGGTTAAGGAAAGGTGAATTGACTTCTTTACTTCAGGACTTCTCGGAACCCTTGTTGTCTTGTTACACTCAGTCTTGACTAACTCTTTGCAACCCTCTGGCCTGCCAGGTTCCTCTGTCCATGGAGTTTTCCAGGCTAGAATACTGGAGTGGGTTGCCATTTCTCAGAACCCTAAGTTTGCTTCTATACATAAAGTCATACTAGGGTTTGGGATATGCATTGTAAATATGCCCAAGATCTATCACTTTTTACTCTCTTGTCATGAAACCAGATCATCTCCTGTGGATCAGACTTTAGGAAACATTAAGCTAGATAATCTCAATGGCCCCTTCAAGCTCACCAACATTTAGAGCTTCCATCTAGCTAGATCTGAAAAAAATTCTGGTGGTATTGTTTTGATTCTTTTCCTGTCTAATGTGTTGTGTTGTGTGTCTATTCAAGCTTCCCCTCTCCCTAGCTTTTCTGTGCAGTTCTTTCACTCTGTTAAGAATCACCCCTCTTGAAAATGTTTTGTGTTTAGAGTTCAGTTACAAGGATACTTGGGAAAGAATAGCCAATACTTTTGGAAGCATGAACTGCATTTTTATTCTAGTGTCAGATAATAGCAAATCACTTGCAAGACCCAGTAGCGTTCATGGAAATGGTGATGTAATTCAGGTTGCCTGCCATTATTTGAGGATCTGCTCAGTCCAGGGCCCCTTGCTGGGTGCTGGGCCATTGTAACAATTAATAAGACAAGTTTACCACTGGTTACCGGAATTAGCTCCTCACAACAACCAAGTGAAATAGTCAAGATAAGGGTTATAATTCCCATTTTATATTTGGAAATAATAAGCCAAATAAGTTTTCTCAGAAGCATGCAAATAATTAACATATGCGATAGTTCTTGGACCCTGTCTTCTGCATTCTAAGAGAGACTTGGTTCCTTTGTAGAGGTAGTTTTGTAGTTTTCAATTTCAATGAGAATTCTGCAGCAGGGTCTTCAAACAAAGCATTGAAAGGATGCTGGTGCAATTAGATGGAACATAAGGAAGAGAGGGCTTCCCTGGTGGCTCAGAAGGTAAAGAATCCATCTGTAAAGCAGGATACCCGAGTTTGATCTCTGGGTTGGGAAGATCCCCTGGAGAAATGAATGGCTACCCACTCCAGTATTCTTGCCTGAAGAATTCCTTGGACAGAGAAGCCTGGTGGGCTACAGTCCATAGCATCCCAAAGAGTCAGTCATGACTGAGCAACTAACACTAGGGGAGAAAAGTAATGGTTGTGTCATCTCTAGGGCCTTTGAGGGGGGCTCCTAGCTGGAAAAGTATTTTGGCTTAAAGCCTCAGCTGGCCATTGTAGCATTTTGCCTATATTAAATTTAGCAAACATTTACTGAGTACTTTCTATGTGCCAAACATTTTGCTGTGTGTTACAGAGGTTCTTTAACTTTTTTTGGAGCGTGGAACTTTACAAGACTCCTGAAAACTTTGAACTACGTCTCAGAAATATTTAAATAGTTCTGTCTGTTATTTCAGGAGGTTTATGAATTCTCTAAAGCTAACCCCTGGAGCTCCCAGTCAAGGGACCTTTGTCCTTGGAGTACCAGGATGATTGAGAGAGGTCCGTGCCTCAGAGAGCTCCCTACATGAGGAGGGCGTAATCAACAACTTCCTCCCTGAGATCCCACCACTCAAAGGTGGTTTACACAGTGCTTTGCAAACAGATAATAGAGTGTTTAATTCTCACCAAATGTGGGTGGCCTGTAGTTGTCAGGAAAAGCTACCGAGAAGAGCTGATACCATATTCAATTGTTTTGGTTAATGCCAGTTAATAGGGCAGGATCAGACAGGGCCCCACCTCTAGTGACAGCAGCAGTAGCTCCCATTCGGTAAGCTTGTGCTGTGGTGCGTGCCAGGCAAGGGCTCTGATACAGGTTCTCTCATTTGATGGTTGCAGAGTACACCGGAGGTAGTGAAGTGCAGTGAAGTGATTATTAAAATGACTGGATTCATTCTATACGAGTTCCGATTCTGGTTCTGAAAATTACTAAGTTAGTGACTTTGGCCAAGTTATCTAACATCTATGCCCCAATTTTTCTCATCTGTAAAATGGAGATCGTGGATGGTGGTTTATATGTATATGCACACACATATAAAACCACCATATAGATACATGTATGTATTTATGGACTAGCTTGGGAGGTAGAGGTGGGTAGTGACCGAAAGGAGTTTGAGACCGGCTTCGAGGGCAACACTCATGTACTGTTTCCTGATCAGGATGCTAGTTGCACAGGCATTTTTGTATATGAAAATTCAAAGTTAACAACTTGCCCATGTACTTTTCCATATTATTATTAATTCAATAAAGGATTAAAATAGCGAGCCCTTCTCATTCCTTACGGTGTGCCCAGCATTGTTCCGGGTGCCTTACCTTGTAATCTCAGTATCCCCTTGGATACAGTTCCAGCAGGTTGGCTCCAAACCCCACAGAGCTGAGACTAGTAGCGACTTTGTGAGGTCACTGTGAGGATTAAATGAGGGCACCATCAGACACTTAGTACACAACAAGCTTGATATACAGTCTGTCTTCATAGTAACCTGGGTAGTGGACTTGACTCTGTCCATGACTCTGGACCCTGCTCTCTGGGACTTGCTCACGCTTAGCCGCTGGGTTCCACTGCCCTGGCCACATACTGTTTCTTCCAGCTGTGGAGAGCAGAGACTTTCCGTCCAGCCTGTGAATTCGTCAGGGGTGAATTCTCCAGGGCAGGGCCACTCGGGGCGACTTTAGAGCAGAGGTTCCAGGCACGCAGGTTGGGTTCCTCCTCTCCGAGTGGTGGTGTGTGCTGTCGCCTCTGCTTGCTGGCCCCCTGACAATCAGCAGTGCCTCTTGAGTAGCCCGGACACAGCGTGTGGACGGCTTGCTGCTGCTCAGATGGCCTTGCCTGTTTCCATTGAGTGTAAAGTTTTACTGAATGTGAAGTTGTGAAAAGAGACACAGCTTCCTGTTTGGATTTATAGGGTGAGCTACTCTGATGATAGAACTTAAAGATGTGATTAATTAATTGCCCTGGTCCCTAATGTAAGTGAATTGTGTACCACCTTTAAGTGAACCTTCAATATTATTCATATTTTAAAATCATTGTAAAATTTAGATTCACTTAAAATGTTTTTGAACATTCATCCGTGCACCTCCCCAAATTGCCTTGTGCTCCCTGGAAAACAGTGGTTTCGTTCGTCCCTGCATTTTTCAGGGAGCAAGACCACTGAAGGTGGACCGCTGAAGGTCTCGCCCAAGGTCATACACTGGAAGGGCCAGCTAGAAAAGCCAGACTCATGACTGACTGCTGGTCCAGTGCTCCCCTTCCCTTCTCCACATTTCCGCTAGCTGCTGGCAGTGGAGGTTAAATGTCATGGCATTGATCTATAAATACTTCCTCTATTACTGTGCTTAAAATAGCACAGATAGTGAGGTAACCCACTCTTGCCGCCTTCCCTCCAGAAGGGGGGAAAGTGAATCCAGTAGCAGAAAATGAGTACCAGCGTTCCCTCAAGGTCATGCTTTCAGATAAGCATTGGCATGGCTTTGTTCTTCTTGGAATATCCTGGCTTCTGTGGCTCTTTTCTGGCCTGCACCATATTAACTGAAGATGTACCTTGCTTCCCTTAAGCAGCTGCTGTTCAGGATGGTCAGTTACAGGCATGACGAATTGCTGGAGTTCTGTGTACTGGAACTCATTAGGCTTTAAGTCCTCGGGGAGTGACTCTGGTTAAGAAAGCATTAGGTGGAAGAAAGAGGGATAGTTAGCCTAGTGCCGTGATTAGTATCATGGACTCTGGAATCAGGCAAGCCTGTGCTTCATTACTGTTTCTGCCACTTATAAGATGTGTGACTCTGGGCGGGTCACTCAGCTTCTTTTAAGCTTCACTTTTCCTTGTCTTAAAATGGAAATAGTACTGCTAACTTCCTAAAGAATCATTATGAGAGATATATAAGATAGCATCTTTAAACTGCTCTTAGAGTGCCTAGACATAGTAAGCATTCATAATACTTTAACTCTTATTATTTTAGAAGGCATTTAAAATCATGTCTTAGAACAAGGTTGCATTTGTTTGAATAAAGAAATACATTGTTTCTTTATTGCTATAAAGAAATATTACAAAAATTATTGCAAAATATTACATTATAAATATAAAAATTACAAAGTATATTGTAATATGCAATGTAATAATTGTGTATTATAATGTTAAAATACTTCTAACATTTGTTTAGCCAGGGTTCAAGTGCAGTTACTGACTTCAGGGGTATAACTCTTAACCATTATCTTGTACTACTTTTCTCTTAGCGAAAATTTCCCAAATTTATAGCTGCCTGAAGCAAACATGATTTAAAAACAAATCTGAAATCCTCAGTCATGTTTTAGGATGCTTGTTGATTTAATCAAAGATAGGAGCAGAAAAGCTACTGTAACGTAATGACTTAATATCTCAGCTTTGGGAAAAAGTGACATTCTGGCAATATATGAAACATAGTATATAAATTATAATGAAGGCCAAGGACTCAGGAATAACATCTTGGCTACTTTGGAAGGAAGGAAGAAGCTCTGGAAGCCAAAAGGCATCAGTAGAAGAGGATAAAGAGGGACTTCCTGGTGCTTGAGTGGTTTAGATTTTGCCTTCAAGTGTCAGGATTACCAGTTCGATCCCTGGCTGGGAAATTAAGATCCCACTTGCCTCATGGCCAAAAAACCAAAACATGAAACAGAGGCAATATTGAAAGAAATTCAGAAAAGACTTTAAAAATGGTCCACATTAAAAAAAGGGGAGGGGGGGGGCGAATAGAGAGTGTGCCAGATATGTAGAGCTTACCCTGTCTTTGAGAGTGATTCGGCACACATGCTGTTGGGGGACTCCACTGATAATCACACCCTTTTCCCCTGTGTTTCGAGGTCCTCCTCACTGTCTCTTGCCAATATTTTGGTCTGTCTTTAAACCAATAATCTTGGAAAGCCCCACATCAGCCATTTACCTGCTCAGTTCATTGTGGCAAATGAAAGGGTCTCCATGGGGGCATAAACTACTGCAGTATTCTCACCTTTTAATCACTTGCTTTCCCAGCTGAGTCCTTAAAGATAATTTTTGCATCTTAAGTAGCCAACTTTCCACTAGCTTATCCAAAACAAATATGGAGAGCAAGATTGCAAGTTGGTGGTAAAATGCTGTTAGGCAAGATTTATATAGTATTTTGTTTTAGAACCAATGGCCACTTGCCTTGAAGTTTGAATATAGGAGATGAGGTTTCTGTCCGCAGTCTCTCTTAACTTTGCGTGTTTAACATAATATTTTAAAACAAGCACCTATTCAGGCTACCATCATCTGTAGCCTCAACAGGGCAAACCCTTGTTTTTTAAGTCCAGATATTAAATTATATACTTATATATGCTCTGCACAGCATATGATCTCAGTGAAATGGGTATGGCTGTGTTCTAATGAAACTTTATTTACCAAGACAATTAGTTCACCAGCAATGGCTTGCTGACTTCTGGCCTAGAATAATTCCTAAATGGTCTTGCTACTTTTGTCCCCTTAGAATCTATTTTCCTTGTCCAAGGGAATCTTTTAAAATCATAAATCAGCAAGTTACTTCTTTTACTAAGCCTTGTAGTTGCTTCCCATCACCCTTCATATAAAACCCAAGCCCTGAATTTCTCTGACAGTCCAGTGGTTAGGACTCCATGCTTCCACTCCTTGGGGTACAGGTTCAGTCCCTGGTCAGGGGACTAAGATCTTGCAACCCAAGGGGGTGCAGCATTAATTAATAAATTCTCTATATATACATATAATTCAGGCCCCTTCCAGTGACCTCTAAAGCCCTACATGAACTGGCCATTGCCCACCTCTTGGATGGGGGGGGGCGAATAGAGAGTGTGCCAGATATGTAGAGCTTACCCTGTCTTTGAGAGTGATTCGGCACACATGCTGTTGGGGGACTCCACTGATAATCACACCCTTTTCCCCTGTGTTTCGAGGTCCTCCTCACTGTCTCTTGCCAATATTTTGGTCTGTCTTTAAACCAATAATCTTGGAAAGCCCCACATCAGCCATTTACCTGCTCAGTTCATTGTGGCAAATGAAAGGGTCTCCATGGGGGCATAAACTACTGCAGTATTCTCACCTTTTAATCACTTGCTTTCCCAGCTGAGTCCTTAAAGATAATTTTTGCATCTTAAGTAGCCAACTTTCCACTAGCTTATCCAAAACAAATATGGAGAGCAAGATTGCAAGTTGGTGGTAAAATGCTGTTAGGCAAGATTTATATAGTATTTTGTTTTAGAACCAATGGCCACTTGCCTTGAAGTTTGAATATAGGAGATGAGGTTTCTGTCCGCAGTCTCTCTTAACTTTGCGTGTTTAACATAATATTTTAAAACAAGCACCTATTCAGGCTACCATCATCTGTAGCCTCAACAGGGCAAACCCTTGTTTTTTAAGTCCAGATATTAAATTATATACTTATATATGCTCTGCACAGCATATGATCTCAGTGAAATGGGTATGGCTGTGTTCTAATGAAACTTTATTTACCAAGACAATTAGTTCACCAGCAATGGCTTGCTGACTTCTGGCCTAGAATAATTCCTAAATGGTCTTGCTACTTTTGTCCCCTTAGAATCTATTTTCCTTGTCCAAGGGAATCTTTTAAAATCATAAATCAGCAAGTTACTTCTTTTACTAAGCCTTGTAGTTGCTTCCCATCACCCTTCATATAAAACCCAAGCCCTGAATTTCTCTGACAGTCCAGTGGTTAGGACTCCATGCTTCCACTCCTTGGGGTACAGGTTCAGTCCCTGGTCAGGGGACTAAGATCTTGCAACCCAAGGGGGTGCAGCATTAATTAATAAATTCTCTATATATACATATAATTCAGGCCCCTTCCAGTGACCTCTAAAGCCCTACATGAACTGGCCATTGCCCACCTCTTGGAATACATCTGGTTCCTTCTATTCTAGTGACATCGACCTCTCTTTCAGGCACATACCTGCCAAGCTTGCTCTAGCCTCAGGGTCTTGGAACAAGCTATTTCCTCTGCCTGTAATGCTGTTCCTCCTCATGTAGGTCTCAGATGACAGCTGCCTTCCCTGGTCACCCCATTTAAAGTGGCCCCCTCAAGGGCTCTGTGTGTCCTTGCCTTTTAGTTAGTATTGTGTGTATCAGCAGCTGAAATGATCAGCTTATTGATTAGCTTGTGTACCTGTGACTCCCCCCTGACTCTTCACCACTGAGCCTGGGACGTAGTAGGCCCTCAGCTCTTGTTGGGTGAGTTGCCTTGTCTTACAGCCCTGGTATTTGTGAAGTGCTTTCTCATGTGCAAAGCTCATTTGTGTTCCGAGTATGTTGTTATCTTTCCAGAAACTACGAAGCAGATGTTGTTATACCCGGAAGATCTTAGGCAGAGAGGAAAGGTACTTGCCCAACATCACAGAACTAGTAAATGAAAGGATAAGACCTGATCCAGGGTACCTAACATTAAATTCTGCCTTAGGTTTTCAGTATTGTGACTGTCTTTGGTCGTTTATTTGTCTAAAGTACTTTATGTTGGTTCCAGAAGTGCTCAGACTTCTGGGCACATTTGGACAACCTCAGGAAAGCTACCTCTGAAAGGCTCTGCTCTGGGACATCTGTGCTGACTGTCCTTTAATCCACCCTGGCTTGTTAGGCTTAACTGAGGGACTAACATCAAGAGCAGTTGTAAACATTCCTTTGATTGAATCAGAGTTAATTTATGTGAGCGTCACATTTAATCCCTAATTCCTAGTAGACAAGTGTAGGAAGCTCTCCACAGCATCTGTTTCTGGCGGAAATTTAATAGCTGTGTTCTGTTCTTTAACTGACAGGTAAATATTAAAAGTTAAAGTAGCACTCACAGGTTATCTTGATTTCTCCAGTGCAGGAATCCTTCCAAACGAGCCTGGACAGACGGTCGTCCCCCGCTGTCTGGACTCCAGTGAAGAGCACTTGCTTTATGTTTCCATGTATGTCATCATCAGTGTAGAGGGGTTGAAGTTTTAAGATGACAGACATTTCTAAAGAGCTGTCAGATTTGAACAAATTCATGGCCTTTTAAATATTGCTGGGGACTTTGTTCCTTAAGGAAACCCTGTGTTAAAATATTTTGAACAAAGTTCTTCATATTTTTGGCCTGCTTTTTTCCTTAAAATGTGGTATAGCTGTATTTTAAGTGATGACTTCAAAATTTGCTTGTGGAAGACAAGTTTTTGAAAGTATCATTTCAAAG
Organism: Cephalophus harveyi; assembly: GCA_006410635.1. Taxonomy (NCBI): domain Eukaryota; kingdom Metazoa; phylum Chordata; class Mammalia; order Artiodactyla; family Bovidae; genus Cephalophus; species Cephalophus harveyi. Next base: position 311,128 of record SJYT01026697.1, on the reverse strand, counting down.
GACACATTATTACTAAGACTGAAAGAAAATTCAGGATTGCAAAGTCCTTGTCCTGTAACGTTGCTTTAATTAATCTCCTTCGGGTAGAGAAATGGGGTAACAGCCCTTTAAAGAAGGCCCTTGTCTTCCTCCCTTGGTGGAGCTATGATTTGTTACTGAGTATTTAAATCTGGTTCTCTCTGTAGATTGCTGCTAAAATTGATTCAATTCCTCACTTGAATAATTCCACACCTCTAGTGGACCCCTCAGTGTATGGCTATGGAGTACAGAAGCGGCCCTTGGATGATGGAGGTAAGTTGCTGTGAATGCCTTTGCCTTTCAGGTGGTCGTAAACCTGCCGGTTCGGTTGAAATCTGTCAGCCATTTCCTTAACAGCTTCTCCAGCGTCACTCTGAAGAAGAATGGTTGAGGGAAATATTTAAGATGATTTTCCTCAGCAATTCTGCAGCATTTGCGTTCTTATTTGCCTTGATAATACAGGAAATCTTTTCAGCTGGGTGAGAGGGTAAAAGACAGCCTTAAAGCATCAGCTTGGAAGTAATTTGACTGCTTGGAGTTTTGCTTGATTGAACCCTCTGTTATTCCAGTGCATATGTGGGAAATGAAGTTCCCACTTTTCTCCAAAGAAAAACTGAGATTGGGGTATGGCTCTGAGGAAGCTATGACTGCATACTGACCTTAAAGAGAGGAAAGAGGAGTCGTGACCTTCCTTCAGTCTCTCTGCTGGGCTTGTTTTTTTCTTCTTCTTCTTCACCATTCCCACTTATAACAGGCTCTTGCCAGCAGCATCCATTTCCCTTTCATTCATTCCTTTGTTTATTGCATTGGTTTGTTTATATACCCTACTCATCCCCAGCAGGATTTGAGACCCCTCAGAAGCGCGTATTACCAGCGCTTCGGCTGAGAGACTCAGATGGGCTTCTGCAGAGCACATGGACTTCCTTTATCATGTTTCGCCTCTCGCACAGCAGGACCGTGAAGGGACCCTGCAGAATGCGAGGCTGCACGTGAACGTGCGCGCAGTGGCTGGGCCCGTGGCTGCTCTCCCTGTGCTCTCAGTCTGCACATGTGTGCAACCGTGTCGGTATGGTCACATTTCTGTAATACAGTATTAAATGAAAAAAATCAAGGTATACAGCAGTATATATTGTATAATCTTCTTTTCTTAAAAAAAGTGCATGTTTTATGTTCTTGGAAAAAAATGTAATGTGGCCTGACTGATTGCTCTCTGGTCTCTTTGAGGATTCTAAAAGAGCTCGGCCATGGGTTTTAAAGCAGAATAATTGTATAGACTCTCACGGTTTGGGTGTCAAAGTTCTTGTCTATTTAAGAAAATTATCAGTGTTTATGATCACACACCAAACTCTTCCCCAAGGCCACTGGAACTAAGGTGACCGTTTACACTGCTCCTCTGAAACAGTGCATTGTGGTCGTCTTACGTTTGATTGGTATCAGTGATATCTTAGGCTAAATATGAGTGATTTCATTGTCTGCATTTTTGCCTTAGCAGAAAGCTGTCATGCAAAGTAACCTTTTCTACCTTTTCGGGGCAATCATGTTTCAGTGTCCCTTACAGGACATCAGTGTAAAAATAACACGAAGTGTCCAACTCTGAGCATATGTATCGTTAATGGACAGTGTCTCTCAGGCCACCGTTTCCAGAAATGGAATCCGTGCATGCCACAGCGCTCAGCCTCGTTTTCACCCACTGCGTGGTGTTCAAGTGTAAAACTTGTGCTCACAGCGAATAGTATGGCTGTGTCCTTTGCCTAACGAGGGCCTAAAAATTTGCAAATGGAACCTTGGCATCTTGCAGACGTTTTTTGTGAGAGATAAAGGTTCAATCCCTGGATTAGGAAGATCCCCTGGAGTAGGAAATAGCAACCCACTCCAGTATTCTTCACTGGAGAATCCCATGGACAGGAGCCTGGCAGCTACAGTCCATAGGTTTGCAAAGCTGGACACGACTGAGCAACTGAGCATGCATGCGTGCAATCCTTTGCACACCCTTTTGGAAGAATGTAGCTAGTAAGTCACCAGCAAGTCCAGACTCTCACTTGAAACTCCAGTCCATTATTATATGTATATCGTCACCTCTCTTTTGAGAACCATAATTTTTTGCATGTCTGCCTTTGGGGGACGCAGTTCTTGTGATCAGAGAATGAATGCAGTTTCTCCCCTCCTCCAAAATGTTAAGTCTGCTTTTAGTAGGAAAGAACTGAGACAGTACTTTTCACCTGGGGCTGGGTCTTCCGTCATCCACAGGCCTGCGTCTCTTACCACAACAGCACCCTGTGTTTTGAACTACAAGAGATTTCCCTCAGCATTGTGATTTGATAAAATTAACCCTCTCTTCTGTTTAGATAGCAGAATTCCTCCCCACCCCCCACCCCTCCAAGTTGGTCTCTGCGTAGAATTTGAGATGTGCTGAGGAGCTTAGGGAGAGCTGGGCATCTGGGTCCTGCCCCAGGCTCTTGTCAGTTGTCCCCTGACAGGGCTGAGGTCACTGGGCCAGTTCTGTCCTCGGGAATAAATATGTGGATAAACAGAGCCCGTCATGGAAGGAGATGCTCATGTTTATCAGACAGCTTTCTAAGGATCACAGTCTCACTGTTTGTGAGGTGAAAGCTTAGAAAAGCAGAGACGAGCAACAGGCAGGAATGCCGGCACTTGTTTCTTAGCCAGAAAGATTTCCCAGGACTTTGCAGTTTTTTTTGTTTGCTTGGTTTGGCTCGGAAATTTTTTGACAGAAGTTCAGCAGATCGCTTAAGCAGTGTGAACTTGCTAACTTTACTGTGGAGCCGGGTTCTTTGACCTTTAGGAGGTTAAAGTGCAGTCCCCTAGAGGTTTTTTGGAGGTGTTACTTGGGTCTTAAAAAAGTACTGCAACTGATAAGTCAACTAGAAAGAAGTTTAACTTAGGGCTAATTCGGGACATTGGGATATGCAAGCTCATGTGTGAATGGGAAGATTTTAAACAGTGCTAGGCAGTAAAACAGAAAAAAGATTTATTCCTGATGCAGAAAACGATCTGGGGTCGTTGGTGTTCGAAGGCAGTTTGGAGTTGTCCGTCAGACTGCCAGTTCAGGAGCCACTTGGAACCCAAGAGCTCCATGCCCAGCTTCCAGGGCCAGCCTCGGGCCGTGGCCTGGGAAGCGCGGCACTCTGCTGTCCTCCAGCTTCGGGTCAGGTCCTTTGAACTCTGAACATCTTCTGTCGTGGCACCCACGCTTTCTCGTGGTCTTTGAAGTGTGCCTACCGATTCGGGAAGGGCCCCGCAGGTCTGCGTGTGACAGCGTTCCCATCCAGTACCTTCTTCAGGCTTCCGCTGGACTCACGGAACCAGTTCCATCTCTGGTCTAAGAGTCTTGGCCGCTTCCGGTAACCGGGGGCCCAGCCCTCCCCACCGTGACCCCCGCCTCCTGCCCTCTAGGCTGGCTCCCCCGTTCTGCGCTCTGCGGCCGCCTCCTCACGCGGCTTCTCTTTGCCTAGCTGACTCCTCGGTCTCGGACTGGCCATGGCTTCCTCCTGGAGCCCTGGCTTCCTCCTCGCCTGTGACTGTCCAGTGCCCCGCTCCCACGCCGCCTCGCCTCTTTGGTTCCCCCAGCCCTCCTGGTCCCCCCGCCTCCCAGTCTCACACGCCTGCCTTGGGAAGGGGTCGGAGACGGCCCTCAACGTCGACAGCAGTTTGCCCATCTTCCTGGGGCTCGCCCCGTACGCTTTCTTCAGGCGGCAGAGACTGTCGCCTCCTGCTCCTTCCAGATTCCGCCTGCCATGGTCGGAGAGACGGTTTCTTGATTTCCCTGCCTCGCTCCTGCAGTGAGTAAACGCTCCATGTCCAAGTTCTCCCTCTGCGCTTCCTGTGATGAGCCTGTAGGAAATTTTTGAAGAGTAAGCTCCAAATTTAAGAGAACAGAGCTAGCTCAGTGATTTAGAAGTGCAGATTTCAGTTTAATCTACATCAGAAGTTGGCAGACTTGTTCTCAGGCTTGTAGGCCACAGGGTCTCTGACCCACTCACTGAGCTCTGCCGTTGGCATTCGAAAGCACTTAGACCACACCTACACAAGTGGGCAGGACTGTGTCCCCTAACTGGTTGTTTACGAGAATGGGAAGCCGGCCCTCCTCCGCCGGCCTCGTCAAATAATTAACTCTGACACTTGCATAATCCTGTTAGGAAGGGGTGCGGGGGATCCCCCTCCCTAGTTTCCTTAAACCTCCCTGTCTCAGGTTCCCCTATCCAACTCTTGACTGCCAGAGAAAGCAGGTGATTGCTGGCATTTCTGTGGAGCTGTTGACAGGTGGGTGAGACACTTCCCACTCTCTCCTCCACGTTTCCAGGGGCAACGAGAGCATCTTACCCAGGTCTTTACCCTGGGAGAGATTTAGGTCCTCATGTCCCCGTGAGCTTTTTAGTTGAATCAAGCAGACCACACACTGTCCCTGTCTCTTCTGTGAAGAGTGGCACCAGAGATAGAACCTGGGGTAAGTGAAGAGCCGTTCCTGCCATTGCGTGGGGCAGGGCTGGGGGCGGTCACGCTAGTGATTTTGAAGATATGCCTGCCTCTTCTACCAAAGGGTCACCTCTGGCGCTTTGGTAAGGCCATTTTAGATTGGCCACCACTTGTGCTCCCCGTGTGGACGGAAGTGAAGTGAAGGAAGGAGAGCTCTCGGGCGCGCTGCCGAACGAACCATTTACAGGGAGATTGCAAGGGGGGTGTGTGGTCCTTTCCAAGCTTCGCTTCAGCACTTGCGGCATAAGGCAAGGAGAAGGAGGAAGAAACAGTGTGGAGGAAAGATTGTTTAGGGTCCCAGGCTCTTCAGAGAGAGAAGAGGGCAGAGAGGTGCCTGTGCTCGGGAGTAGTGCAGGCCGGTTCTTGCAGCCGCTGACCGGGGTGTCTGGACCCCTGCCCCTGCTCCTCAGTGGGGAGCATCTGCTTTGCACGGACAGGAACATGTACCTCGGAGCTGCTGCTACTTTCCCTGCGTGGGGGGGTCATAGTGGACGCTGCAGGTGTGAAGAGTAGAGACTAAAACTCTGTCCTAAGAGTCGCAGGGGAAGAAATCAGGGGTGTTGTCAAGTAGTAGTTTTCAGGCCGGGGTGCGTGACGTCTGCCTGGGGTGGACGAGCTCACGGATCCTCCTCCAGCTATTGCACCTCTGTGCACCCTCTGCCCTTAAATGGATAGAACTCTGAGAATCGTGTCTGCTGGGGACTCCACATGGGGCCTCCCCTTTCCACGCCCTAACAGCACCCTTCTTTGGTTTGTGGTGGCTCATCACCAGGAGAGGCAAAGTCCTCAAACACCTCAAAAGGGGTGAGTCTGTGGGCCTTCCCTGGCGGCCCAGTGGTTAAGAATCCACCTGCCGGTGCAAGGGACGTGGGTTCCCTGTTTCCATCAGAACTAATCACTGCACACTAACTAACACATGTGTGTAACTGTGTTAATAAAGAAGTTTATTAAATACATATCCCAAATATGTATCCGTATATCGTCCCTTCTGTTTTCTGTTTCATTGTTTAATGAAGTTGGTTGTGCCTCCCCCAAACTGGTTTCATTACTACTGGATGAAATGAAAATAAGCCATAGTGCTGTAAATAAGCATCGCACACTTCATTTTTCCTCTTAATTTTCCTCCGGAGACCGCTGGGTGGGCACTGGCAGTGGGGAGGGGCGCAGGTGCACCCCCAACACCTCTGTGCCCTGGAGACTGGGGTAGCTGCCGCTCACCGTGGAGTCTTCTACTTTCCTCACTGGCCTCTCCGCTGGCTTGCTGATGGCTGTGTGGGTCTTCGTTGCTGTGCTCGGCTGTCTCTGGTTGCAGAGAGCAGGGGAGCAGGGGCTACTCTCCAGTGGCTGTGCCCAGGCGTCCCATTGTGGTGGCGTTTCTTGTTGTGGCTCGCGGGCCCTAGAGCTCGGGCTCAGTAGTCCTGGCATGCGGGCTTAGTTGCCCCAAGGGATGTGAAATCTTCCTGGATCAGGGATCAAACCCATGTCCCCCAGATTAGCAGGCAGATTCTTAACCGCTGAACCACCAGGAAGGGCGGAACTCTAAACTTCTTGAAGGAAAATATGACCTTGCTCACCATTTTATGCCCAAGACCCAGCGTGGCGCCCAACACGCGAAAGATGGTGCAGGGGTCACCTGGGCATAGGCATTCACGCACCTGTGCCCTTTGCTGAGGCACCTCCATCAGTCAGATGAGACTGGTGGTAACAGCCTCTGCCTCCCAGGGCACTTGCAGGACCGAATGGGTTTGTACCGGTGAGGCACCTAGAGAAGCACCATTGCAGACTAGTGGTGGGCCTTTCCCGTCACGGCGCGTGTTCAGCTGCAGCTGAGAGGGACATTACTGAGATAAGCTTGGATTTACGCTCACTTTTAAAAAAATAATAATTTGCCAAATTAGTAACAGGTTACTTACCTATCTCCTCCAGCTATTGCACCTCTGTGCACCCTCTGCCCTTAAATGGATAGAACTCTGAGAATCGTGTCTGCTGGGGACTCCACATGGGGCCTCCCCTTTCCACGCCCTAACAGCACCCTTCTTTGGTTTGTGGTGGCTCATCACCAGGAGAGGCAAAGTCCTCAAACACCTCAAAAGGGGTGAGTCTGTGGGCCTTCCCTGGCGGCCCAGTGGTTAAGAATCCACCTGCCGGTGCAAGGGACGTGGGTTCCCTGTTTCCATCAGAACTAATCACTGCACACTAACTAACACATGTGTGTAACTGTGTTAATAAAGAAGTTTATTAAATACATATCCCAAATATGTATCCGTATATCGTCCCTTCTGTTTTCTGTTTCATTGTTTAATGAAGTTGGTTGTGCCTCCCCCAAACTGGTTTCATTACTACTGGATGAAATGAAAATAAGCCATAGTGCTGTAAATAAGCATCGCACACTTCATTTTTCCTCTTAATTTTCCTCCGGAGACCGCTGGGTGGGCACTGGCAGTGGGGAGGGGCGCAGGTGCACCCCCAACACCTCTGTGCCCTGGAGACTGGGGTAGCTGCCGCTCACCGTGGAGTCTTCTACTTTCCTCACTGGCCTCTCCGCTGGCTTGCTGATGGCTGTGTGGGTCTTCGTTGCTGTGCTCGGCTGTCTCTGGTTGCAGAGAGCAGGGTAGCAGGGGCTACTCTCCAGTGGCTGTGCCCAGGCGTCCCATTGTGGTGGCGTTTCTTGTTGTGGCTCGCGGGCCCTAGAGCTCGGGCTCAGTAGTCCTGGCATGCGGGCTTAGTTGCCCCAAGGGATGTGAAATCTTCCTGGATCAGGGATCAAACCCATGTCCCCCAGATTAGCAGGCAGATTCTTAACCGCTGAACCACCAGGAAGGGCGGAACTCTAAACTTCTTGAAGGAAAATATGACCTTGCTCACCATTTTATGCCCAAGACCCAGCGTGGCGCCCAACACGCGAAAGATGGTGCAGGGGTCACCTGGGCATAGGCATTCACGCACCTGTGCCCTTTGCTGAGGCACCTCCATCAGTCAGATGAGACTGGTGGTAACAGCCTCTGCCTCCCAGGGCACTTGCAGGACCGAATGGGTTTGTACCGGTGAGGCACCTAGAGAAGCACCATTGCAGACTAGTGGTGGGCCTTTCCCGTCACGGCGCGTGTTCAGCTGCAGCTGAGAGGGACATTACTGAGATAAGCTTGGATTTACGCTCACTTTTAAAAAAATAATAATTTGCCAAATTAGTAACAGGTTACTTACCTAGTGGCTCAGATGGTAAAGCATCTGTCTACAATGCGGGAGACCCGGGTTCGATCCCTGGGTCGGGAAGATCCCCTGGAGAAGGAAATGGCAATCCACTTCAGTACTATTGCCTGGAAAATCCAATGGACAGAGGAGCTTGGTAGGCTACAGTCCGTGGGGTCGCAAAGAGTCGGACACGACTGAGCGACTTCACTCTACTTACCTACGGACTCTCAGCTGAATTTAGCCTGTCAGTGTGTTGTGGGCCCTGGGGCTTGAGCTGCTGCATTAGAACACAGGCAGCCTTTGTGTTGTCCTTGGGAGAAGAGCTTTTTAAAGCTGCTTTGGAAACTGCAGGAGTGGCCGCAGCTAACTGCTGGTGCGGCTGACCTTAACCGGGCTCAGAAAGGCGCTGGTCAGAGTCGCAGAGTCAGGAATCCGAGCGCGGGCGCAGGATTGTGTTCTGAGGCTGAAGAGGAAGGTCTGGTTGGTTGGCTTATTTATCTTGCCGGTCACTGTAGCACTGTGGGCACGTCCTCCCTGACCTGCCCTCTCACCCGTCCCGGGTCCGCTGCTCTCTGTGCGTGTTTGCAGTGTTACAAGCGATGCCGGGCGCTTGGCCCCTTGGGCTATTTTGAGGCGGGGCGTGGGGGGCTAACCATTAAGATTGTGTGTACTATAAAGCTGGGTGTATTCCCCAGTGATATTTTGTTAGCGTTGTTTTGGAGCGGGTCGGGGGTGGGGGGTGGATGGAGACTATTTTTCCTCCTCTCTAAGGTGAAAAAATGTGTCCAGTGCCTTATTTTTTTCAAAGATCATGATTGAAATCGGCAGCGGATGACTCTCCAGAAAGGAGTTCTCGTGTTGTTTTTTCTCATGGATGTTTTCTCTGGGAAGCTCATCTTTCCGTTGCCCGGATGGCCTCCCGTTGCAGACCGTGCAGGATAAGTGAGAACCGCACCTGAGTGTGTACTGCACACCTGTGCCAGGAAGTCTGGAGGCCAGGTGAACCATGGTTGACCAGCAGGTGCCACTAAGAGGAAGTAGAGTTGATTTTATTTAGCATTTTTCCTTTTTTTACAGTAAAATGACTGTAATTGTTAATCGAGCTTGCTCGACGTCCCCGTATGCCTCTGTCATCTGACCCTGTTCATCCTGAAGACGGAGAGAAGCCCCCCCGTTTGTTTGCCATATGAGTGTGGCCTGTGTCCCTTATCTAACTGCTGGTTTTCATTTCTGGGCACCAAATGGGAATGTTTCAGAAGGGAGTGAAACTTTAAATCACACTTTGTCCTCCTCGAGCGCTGGCATTTGCGTGGAGGAGAGAGACGATCCATGCTGTTGAATTAAGAGTCCAGCAACTTAAAGGGTTGGGTGTGGATTTGAATTTGATTTCACTCTTTGGTGGGGGCTCCCAGCAGCCCGTCTGTTCGTGGGATGACAGTGTGCGCCCTTGTATTTTCCGTCTCTCTAAGCACCTCACCTCCACTTGTCGCCGGAGCAGTTGGCTGTCAGAAATGATATGGTGTGCGTGACACCCGTGACACATACTTTGCTGACAAAAAGGAATTTCCTTTTTTTTGATGAGAACAAAATTTCAAATGGCTTTTGACCAGGAGCCCTCCAAACGCTCTCGTGAATCTCATGAAGTCCTCTGTGGCAGTGTCACCCTTTAAGTGACTGCCTAAAAGTGCTGCCACTTTTTAGCTGAAGTGTCGGTAGATCATCGGCCACCAGGTAGTGCGGCAGACCCTGAGCCAAGGTCCGGCCACGTCGCCCCAAGCAGGGACTAGTCCCCGCGCTTCGGTGTTTGCATCATTTCAAGACATTTCAGTTTCTTTGTCCTCACTGGTTTCTTTACCCCAAGGGAAAGAGTTCCGACCGTGAGCAGGGAGGCTGAGCGTGACCCTCAAATAGGAACAGGTGACCAGGCTCAGCGGCTCTTTGCCGTGGACCTTCTCCTTCCGCGTGTTTGTCCTCTCGCCTGCTGCCTCTGCTGTGGGCGATCCTCTCTCACAGCGTCCAGGGCCTGAGTGGGCGACGAGGAGTCTTCTCTCGAGCTGGTGCTTGTCCACTTCTCACACAGAATGGGAATCGTGGACACGGCCTGTGCGGAGTGAGGGCATTTGTCATGTTCAGACTGGAAGTCCAGAACGAAAATGTTTTAAGAGTCGATAAAAAGCAATGCTGTTATCTCTGAGATAAGCAGGGTAATAGTATATAAGGTCGGTGTTTTGGCTGTAGACCATTATCGTGCCATTGATCAAGGAGAAATATGGTATTGACTCAGTAGCTTTGTGTACTTCTTTGCTGTGTGTTTCTCCAGGCTTTCTCTTCTCCTTTTAAAACATCATGATCTGGTTTCTTTTCCTTGGTTGTTTCACGACCAGCTCCTCTGTGGTCTGAGAATGACAGGGTTAAGTTCAAGCAGAAAGAAGGGCTGCTGGAGCCCTAGATTTCAGATGTCAGACATGTCCCTCTTTGTTCTGAGGCTGATGTAATTGATTCTTCCCCACTTAGCGTGTATCTATCCTTCTTACAACTTTGCCGGGAGACATATTTTTGAATGCTCTTGTTAGCGTTTTGTAAGATTCACTCAGTTCCTTGCGATGCAGTTGGGATTTATACTTTTTCATTGTCTGCTGACTGTTTCCTGGGCTGCATTTTCTAAAGAGAAATACTGCAGATTCATTTTTTGCTGATGGCTGGTGGAGACATCAGTAGCTGAAAGAGGAGAAATGAACAAAAAGCATAGCAGAAGTGGCGTTGCGGGAGTGTACTGCAGACTTGGTTTTCATGATTAGAGCCTGTTGGGCACTGTCGTCTCTGTGAAATGGGCTTGAGAGACAGTTGCTCACTCCTAGCGTCCGCGGCGTCCAGACTGTGAGGGGGCTCAGCGAAGAGGCCCAAGGAGGGAGGAGGCCAGCTCCTCATTCCTCTCCTTGAGATGCTTATGCTCTTGGGAGGGTAGGGAGAGTGGGGGGGATGCCCCGTGGCGTGGCCAGCAGGAACATATGTGCACGTTCTTAGCGACTGCAGCTGCCACGGAGCAGTCCTTAACAATGCTTCTGAACTAGGAGGTTAAATCTTCTCATTTGTTTTAAAAAGGGAAAGAAGGGACCCTGACCATCTTTACATTGAGTTTGGATCCCAAGCGGGAGGGAGGTAGGAAGTGAGAGGGATTTAGCGAGCAGGATTTTCTCCCAGGCTGCTCAGCATGTGGACACACAGATCAATTTCTTATCCTGCATTCAGCTGGACACTGGGTTAGAGACTGTTGATCACGACATCCCCTCCTGTTTCATATCATGTAACGCATTCATTTCAGCCACTGAGCCTAAATTACTGTTTGCTTTCTTTCTGCCTTTCTTTTTTTTTTCCCCTCTCTGAAATGGTAAGAAGTCGTGTGAGGATGAAGTTAGTTTATCCGTGCTAATGCTTTGATTTTTCTTTTTTCTTTCTCTTTGCCACAGTAGGTAACCAGTTAGGGGCCTTGGTACATCAAAGGTAAGCAGTGGGTTATGTTTTATTATTTATTGATCATTTCTAATTGTTTATTGATCCACCATCTGTACTAGAGTGTTAGAAAGTCAGAGGTTGAGAATGTGAAAAACCATGGGCTAGATTTCTTTTTAAGACTCAACTTTTTTTGTAGCCCTTTCCAATATGGTGTAAGCTGAAGGGATAAACTGATACTTGGTATTAAAAATCAACCATTATTGTAAAACTGAACTTAAAAGACTTCTGGGATGTTGGAGCTGCTCTTTCTGCCCACATATGTTGAATTTAAAAGTAGAGAATGTGAAAATTGTCCTCCTGATTTGATGGTTTTCCCCGTGTTCTGTGAATCATTCACCTCTTTGCTTGAGAAAAGCCATGCTAAAGAAGCGTGACTTGACTGGGCTTTCCCAAGAGGGAGCTCAAGTTGCTCCAGGAGTCAGGGCCCAGGATGTGGAAGCCTGGGTGCCCCGCCCCGCCTAGTTAGAAGCCTCAGCCCAGAACCTTGGATGGGTGCCCCGTTGATTTCCCTTCCTCATTTCCCCCCACCACTCTCCCATCAACACTGAGGATTTAGAGAGATACAGAGACCTCTGGGCTTTAAAAAGGCCAGTCTGTAAGACAGGATATTTGTGGTCACAATGCTCGCCTTCTGAAAGAGCAAAATATACAGGAAACCCACGGGGCGGGGGGGGGAGGGGTCCCTTCCCTGAGGGGTGAGACCGCGTGCTCGTTACTGTAGCGTGTTATCCCTAACCTTCAGCCCTGGTGTCCAGTTATAGCCACCTGTATTCTATGCGTGTTTGGGAGCTTCTGGACGTCTCCAAGCCCTGTCCTGGTGACTTTGTTGTTGTTTCCTTATTTGTTTCGTTTGTTTGTTTGTTTTTAATGAATTGAAATACAGTCATTTAACTGAGGTTGTGTTAGCATCACATGTCACTTGCCTCTAAAGCCGTAGTTCGTCAGGATTTTACTTTGCAAAACGCTTGTACTTTGTGCCTTAGAGCAGTTTCAGCCTTGATAATAAGGCCTTGTCTTCCCGGGAGCCTAGGGCAGCTCATTTTACCTACATTTTTCCCTCAGAGAGAGTCTGCTAAAATTGTTCTGCGAGCCGAGGAGCTGCCTGAGTTTTTGAGTGGGGCTGGTGCTGAACACCTTCTAGGAAATTCCCCAGGATTGTCTCCTGAGAGTAGACAGCTCTGTGCTATACACGCAGGCGGCGGCCTGGTGGCTCTGTGTCCGGGAGCCCGGTTACCTTTCACCACCACCAGGGCACGTCCCAGCAGGGCCCTGGGTCTCGTCCAGTGGACCGTTCAGGCCGGCCGAGGCCTGGCATTAGCATTTACCGTCTTAACTGCTGAGGAAGCCAGGGATTCACGTGTCCCCAGAGACGTAGAGAGCCCTCGTGCACGTGCAGCATGAGGATGAAGGCACGGGAAGCCCGCGGGCTGCCGCGGCGTTGCCATTCATGCTGCCGCGGCTCCGCTAAGCGCTGCGCCTTCCCTGGGAGCAGNGTCCCCAGAGACGTAGAGAGCCCTCGTGCACGTGCAGCATGAGGATGAAGGCACGGGAAGCCCGCGGGCTGCCGCGGCGTTGCCATTCATGCTGCCGCGGCTCCGCTAAGCGCTGAGCCTTCCCTGGGAGCAGGCGCTCGATCCGGTGCTTTACGGGATGGGTAGAGATCCAGCTGTGTGAGGGAGGTCTGAACGTGCTTGTTTTTTTTTTTTCTTTTAAACTACTTGGTTTTAGTTTTCCTCCTAAGGTAAATGTTTAGCTTTAATTGCTTTCTGGGGTGTTGGGCAAGTTGGATATTGTCCACAACACACGATCTGGCAGAATTTGAAGAGTTGTTTGAAAGAACCAGTGCAGCGGTTGTTTTTTTTTTTTAAGGCCCATAATGGAAGGGGTAGCATTTAACAGAAGTCCCTTGCGGAATAAGCAAGGCAGTCATTCTGTGCTGGTCAGCACCAATGAGGTCTCAGCGGGACGCTGGTTCCATTTGGGATGTCTTATCCCAAGAGGCAGACAAATTAGAGGGTGGCCAGAAAGCAGTAAAAAGATGGGAAACAAGGACTGTTGACAAGTAGCTGTCTCTCTCCATCTGGGAGACCAGAATCGAAGGCTAAACATGCCCCACGCTGCAGAGGACCTTCAGCTGTTCATCACTGCTGAGGCTAACTATAGGAAGAAAAGTCAGTGGTTAGTGGAGCTGATGGTTTCATGAAAGAAGTTTCTTGCTCTGACATAGGGAAAGGGGAGGCTTGGGTCTTTGCAAGAAGTGATTGATCAAAGGGGCCTTTAAGGGGGCCGCCTTTGCAGATGGTTGTAGACTTGTTGGCCATGTTGGCATGATTTATTTGGTGCCTCTATCCTCGAAGATTGCCAATATGGGAAGTTGGGGAGCCGAAAATGATTGTGGAATTCTTTATTCTGTGTATTTTTCCAAAATGTTCTTTGTTGTTTTTAGGGCAGTAATAACAGAAGAATTCAAAGTGCCTGATAAAATGGTTGGATTTAGTAAGTATCCACGTTATCTGCTTTTTCCCTGATTCCTGTCCCTTGTGTTCATTATAATCCCCTTAGCGTGTCTGTCACCTGTAGCAGAATGCTCTGCACACTGTGTTCTTCAGAGCCCCAAAGTGCCACCCCAAAGCACTGCCCCAAAACGCCGCCCCAAAGCGGGACTCCACGCGGGAATGTTGGGCCGTGGGCTCCCCGCTGACTTCAGCTGGGGTACCTTTCTTGTATGCTGTGTTTCACGCCCAAGTTCTGTGGCTCGCTGGTTTGTTGTGCTGCGAGCCAAGTATAAATGTTTGTTGAGTTAATGAAGTCATCCACGCGTGGTTAAATGTGGAGTAAGGGGCATATCCTGACCCCGTTTCATCTGTTTCAGTTATCGGCCGGGGAGGTGAGCAGATCTCGCGGATTCAAGCAGAATCTGGTTGCAAAATTCAGATTGCCTCAGGTAAGGGCTGCTTTTTTCATAGATCTCAGTGTGGTAGAAACCAGTCTTTATTATAAAGTTTTTCAGACGTAGTGCCTCTGCCTGTTGCTTAGGAGTCTGTAGGGGCTTGGTAAGTATATGCGATGGCTATTTTCTCTGCAGTGGAGCTGGCCTCCCAGGTGAGAACCAGAAAAACCAGAGCAGAAGCAGGTCCTGGCGAAGCTACCCGTCTGGCCTCTCGGGAGACAGACCCTCTGCAGCTCTGGGCCCAGCGTGGTCCCTCCCGAACGCCTGCTGGTCCTGGACCTCTGTTTTCTGCACCAGAATGTGATGTCAGGCAGAGTGGGGCCTGGAGGAGTGCTCTTGTGGCTCTGGGCTCACTGCTGGGGTCTGCTCACCACTCCCCTGGAGTTGATGGTCCCTGCCCTTCATGGAAAGGGGCCAGCTGGAGGCTCTGGCTCCATGAGCACGTGTGAAACTCAGCTCAAGACCTTCCCCAGTGGGGTCATTTTGACCACGTGAGATGGAGAGAAACAAAGTGAGGAAGAAGAGTTGTTACTTTCATTTATAATTTCATCATCTGAGTTCCACCGCTTTCCACAGCAGAGGACAGGATTTAGAGGACATTTGACGACAGAAATGTTTGTCATTTTAAAAGATACTTACTTCTCTAGTGTCTCGAAGGTAGTTGCTGCTGTTGGCCATTTGTCTTTCATTTTTTTGAATATGAATTTTCAGAGGCAGGTTTTTGTTGTTGTTGTTGTTTGTTTATTTTTAATTGGAGGATAACTGCTTTACAATGTTGTGTTGGTTTCTGCCATACATCACCATGAATCAGCCATAGGTATACATACGTCCCCTCCCCCTTGAACCTCTCTCCCGAGGCCGTTTTTCTTTTTAGGAACAGAATAAGGGTCCTGTGTGGTGTTGGAAAGTAAGGTTTTTTCCCCTCTCGTCAAATAGCCCAGAACCAATTCCACATGGATGTCACTGTTTCCTTGGAATATTTGTGAGGTTACTGGTAATAACTCTGACGTGCATACCATTAAACTCCACACAAGTGTGCCTCAGAGCTGCTGGCAGGTACCCTTGAAACTTCACTGCGGGTGGACAGACTGAGGAGCAGTGGGTTAAGTGGCTCTGGCACTCGCTCGCACACTCGTGGGTCAGGCACGAAGCTGAGGCTGGTAATTAGGACCAACGCAGAGCCCACGGCTGCGTCCTTCCCGCTGCCCCCCCTGCAGGACTTGTTTTTATTTGGAGAATCCAGGCTGGAGCTCCCAGCTTCATATTCTCTCCGCAAGCAGGAGCAGACTTTTTCTGGGAGCCGGGGCTTCTGTGGGGCTGGTGTAGGAACCAGCCCGAGAGAGACAGTCTATGAGGCGAAGGCGCACAGTTGCCTGATGCCCACCAACACACCTCGTCTTCTTGATTCTTCTTGTAGAGAGTTCTGGGATTCCAGAGAGGCCCTGTGTACTTACCGGAACCCCAGAAAGTATTGAGTAAGTTTATTTTATTTACTTTCTCCTTTTCACTCTTCTTCCTCTTTCCCCAGCTGGGGAGAAATGGAAGGGCAGGATTGTTACTGAATACTGTCGATCTGTGCCGCAGTCTGGCCACGAAACGCAGATGCTTCCTTAGAGAAGGATCTGGGAGGTTGCCACGCCAGGGGAGTTGTTCTGTTACCTTAAACACATAAGGTATCACCTATTTTTTTCCAAACCCTACAGAATTTCTCACAGCTGTCATAACACCTACTTCCTAAAGCAGGTCCTCCAGAGTGTCCGTTCACCCTGCCTGAATGCTCTCATTAACTCACTTCTTCCTTGTTAATAACCTCCTTTACCTGAGCAGGTTTGGATCCGCTAAGCCTCTCTCGCTTCGGGGAGCGTTGGGAATCCTGGCATCAGGTCTCTTGCCTGGGGCTGGTCCCATCGCCCTTGTGATATCTGTGAACCCAGTGAGTCTACCCTTGGTGGCCGTTGCCCCTCTCAGAGGGCCCTGTGGACCAACCAGAGGGTGTTTTGCCTCGTGGGGCCCTTAGAGCAGCCTTGGGACAGGCCTTGCTCTCGTACACTCATGCCCGGAGGCCTGTACCAGATGCGGGCCTCCTAAGTCCCAGAGCCTCCTGGGAAGAGGGAGGTGCTCACCCCGAGTCTGCTCCGTCCCCTCTTTCCATCTCCCGAGCAGCGTCGCGTCTGGGGACAGGGGTGCCGAGATTATGTCTGGCTCAGTAGGTAGGGCTGTTGTCTTGTTTCCCTTTCTCAGGGAGTCTCGATGAGTTTAAATTCTCTTGTTCTGCTGCAGCATTGCAAGCAGTGAACCAGAATAAACACCACTGGCAGGTGTGCATTAGAGGGCAGGCAGGATGCTTTCGCTGGAGTCAAGGCATTTTTCTTCCGACGCAGGTTAATCTAGTACACAGCCAAAATATTAAAAAGCTGCTGTAACTGAGAAGATGCACACGGCTGACTCTACACAAAGGCTTAGGACTACAACAGGCAACATCCATTTCCTGCCGTTCGCCTTCTTCCTCCTCTTCTAAACACTCCTGCTTCCTGTTCTGCCAAGCAGTCGAGGCAGCAGGGTTATAACTTGAGTCGAAAATCTTTTTTTTTTTTAGAAAAATGCCTTGACTCCAGCGAAAGCATCCTGCCTGCCCTCTAATGCACACCTGCCAGTGGTGTTTATTCTGGTTCACTGCTTGCAATGCTGCAGCAGAACAAGAGAATTTAAACTCATCGAGACTCCCTGAGAAAGGGAAACAAGACAACAGCCCTACCTACTGAGCCAGACATAATCTCGGCACCCCTGTCCCCAGACGCGACGCTGCTCGGGAGATGGAAAGAGGGGACGGAGCAGACTCGGGGTGAGCACCTCCCTCTTCCCAGGAGGCTCTGGGACTTAGGAGGCCCGCATCTGGTACAGGCCTCCGGGCATGAGTGTACGAGAGCAAGGCCTGTCCCAAGGCTGCTCTAAGGGCCCCACGAGGCAAAACACCCTCTGGTTGGTCCACAGGGCCCTCTGAGAGGGGCAACGGCCACCAAGGGTAGACTCACTGGGTTCACAGATATCACAAGGGCGATGGGACCAGCCCCAGGCAAGAGACCTGATGCCAGGATTCCCAACGCTCCCCGAAGCGAGAGAGGCTTAGCGGATCCAAACCTGCTCAGGTAAAGGAGGTTATTAACAAGGAAGAAGTGAGTTAATGAGAGCATTCAGGCAGGGTGAACGGACACTCTGGAGGACCTGCTTTAGGAAGTAGGTGTTATGACAGCTGTGAGAAATTCTGTAGGGTTTGGAAAAAAATAGGTGATACCTTATGTGTTTAAGGTAACAGAACAACTCCCCTGGCGTGGCAACCTCCCAGATCCTTCTCTAAGGAAGCATCTGCGTTTCGTGGCCAGACTGCGGCACAGATCGACAGTATTCAGTAACAATCCTGCCCTTCCATTTCTCCCCAGCTGGGGAAAGAGGAAGAAGAGTGAAAAGGAGAAAGTAAATAAAATAAACTTACTCAATACTTTCTGGGGTTCCGGTAAGTACACAGGGCCTCTCTGGAATCTGTCTCTTATACACATCTCATCCAGAAAGCACCAAGCAGGTGTACACGGCCTTGCAGTTTCACCGGGGCCCTGCCTCCTTTTCTTCCCCACCCTTGAAACTGAGCTAGTGACTCCTAGCCCTAGCTGAAAAGTCACCCAAGCAGTCTGGTTGATTACGGAGAAGAAATTCGGAGTTTGAGGATTCAGATGACGACTACTAACCCTTGCTTTCTTTCTTTCATCCCATCTTTCTCCTTGCTTTCTCTTCTGCCCTTACTTAACCACCGTCCGTTGAGCGTGTGCTCTGTGAGGAGGGTTGTGCTGGACTGGGGCGCAGAGAGACGCAGGGGGATCAAAGGTAGGCTCTGCCACCAAGGCCACTGACGTTTGAATAGGAGACAGGCGTGTGTGTGGCATGCACACGAGACACGAGGGCAAGCGGAGGGCAGACGTGGAGGGGCTGTGGCGGGACGTTGCTCTTGTGGTGTGTGTTGCTTTTGACTTCCAGCCCAGTAGCATGGCGGATGGCAGAGACCTCCCGGGTAGTGGGGGCAGCAGCTGGAGCTGGCTGGAGGGCAGCCTTGACCCCTTCTTGTGTTTCCCCGGTGCTGTTTGTCCCTTCCTGGGCGCCCAGAGCATTCACTTAACCACTAGTTCTCTTGTGGTTCTTCTCCCTCCCAAAGACAAGCCAAACGGCTCCTGGGGCAGATCGTGGACCGCTGTCGGAACGGGCCCGGCTTTCACAATGACGTTGACGGCAACAGCACGGTCCAGGAGATTCCCATCCCAGCGTCGAAAGTGGGTCTGGTCATCGGCAAAGGCGGGGAGACGATAAAGCAGTTGCAGGTGCGTGACCCCTGGCCAAGCAGCCCTTCAGCAGGCCTTCGCTTCCTTCATCTTCCCAGCTCTTCCCAGCTCGGGGCCTTCACTTCCTTCATCTTCCCAGCTCTTCCCAGCTCGGGGCCTTCGCTTCCTTCATCTTCCCAGCTCGGGGCCTTCGCGTCCTTCGTCTTCCCAGCTCGGGAGGTTTGGTCATGGCTCTGGCTTGCCCGAGCTGGGCTGGCTGTGCACCACGGTGCAGGGCTCCCCCCGAAACCTCTGCCCAGGGGCCTCCACACTTCTGAACATTGACTGTGGCCAGGCTTGATGCCAGCTGTGACACTAAGGCTTGGGGTCCCCCTGAACGGACAGCACCCACTGTGGCGGTGAAGCCCTGCAGAGACTCTCCGGTGGAGATCCTGTGTCCAGAGCTAGCAGCGCTCCTGCTCATCAGCTGCCAGGCCACAGATGCGGCCGTGTACTTTCCTAAGGCTCAGGGTCCTCGTCTGTAAGAGCAGGGAGGCACTGGCCTCACTGTTGTCATGAACTAAAGTAATGCGTTATCTTTATTTATGTGAGACCCTGAGCGAGGTGCCCACTACTGCGTAAATGCTTCATGAACTGCTCTGAGCTCCAGATTCCCTCATCTGAGACATGTGGGGCCAGGCATGCTTTAGGATTTAACGCCCCCAGCAAGTTCCGGGGCTGCACTGCGTAATCAGATGGAGATTTCCGTGGCTGAGCGTAGTGATAGTCACAGTCGCTGAGAGGAGGACTAGAAGGATGCTTCCCTGAGTTTGAGTTAGTTTTGCTGCCAGATTCCATTAGGAGCAAGCTCTTATTTCAGGGCTCAGGGCCTTTGAATTTGCAGGTCAGGGTTGTGGCCTGTGTGCTGTCACAGAGCCCCGTCCTCGGAGCCAGAAGGCTTCCTGCTGAGAACCTGTGTGCCCCCACAGGAGCGGACCGGCGTGAAGATGGTCATGATCCAGGACGGCCCATTGCCCACGGGAGCAGACAAGCCCCTTCGCATCACCGGAGACCCGTTTAAAGTTCAGGTAGGAGAGAAACCAGGGCTCAGGCAGGTCTCGGGGGTGGTGGCATCACTTGGTGGTATACTTGTGTTTTTATGCCATTTGGGAAATCAGAAGGGGGGTGGTCCTTGATTTAAGGTAATCTATCTTCTCACTCCAAGTTTGAGGGTGATAAGAACTGGGTCATGGTACCCGGTACCAGGGCTGCTGGTCACATGTGGCTGTTGGAATAGTTCAGATTAAATAAAAAGCGAGTCTTTATTTACACAGGCCATGCTTCAGGTGCTCAGAGCCAGCCCGTCTACGGAGGCTGCGGCAGGGCAGCGCGTGCACAGAGCTTGTCCACAGTGCCGACGGCTTTGTTGGCTGGCGCAGCTCTGACCCGACGCAGTTTCTGATGCTGGCCTGTGGTCAGCTCGGATGCAGGCTCCCTGTGGCTTTTGTTTGTTCCCTCGACCCATTTCGACAAGACAGCTGGCTGAGGTGGGAGGGGACTGCAAAGATGCCCGGACCACGGAAGGCGCGTGCGTGCCATCATCGCAGGCGCCCCGTGTGCCTCCGAGGACCGGCCCCAGCGCCGAAAGCGGGCAGGGGCTCGGGTCTCAGTCACCCAGGGCCTCCGCCCTCCACTCTGTGACCGTTGGCAGGAGCGGGCGTGGGAGCGTGTCTGTCCCCGTGAGACACGAGCGCTCGCTTTTCTGCCGGCCTTCGCTGCGTTTTGAGTCTCCAGAGCGACACACTTTGGAGCGCCAGCCCGGCGGCGGCAGCTGTCCTCTGGGGGCTCTGGGGCTTCGAGCCGGCCGAGGCCACCAGTCTCTGGCAAAAGGTTTCCCCTAGTTCTTAACACTGTCGTTCAGCTGCGCTCAGGTGATAGTCCCTGGTAGATATCATCTGATAACACTTTTTTCTGGTCAGGGTCTTCATATAAAGACAGTGATTTGAAAACAGGATTGAGGGCAGGTGGTTACGGTGGCTGCTCTGCGTAGGTTCCGGTCAGCAACGCAGCCCTTCACACCCGCCCTCCACTCAGCCCCGTCAGGTCCCCCAGAGTTTCCAGCCTCTTTAAATGCAGAAAGACTGTACCTAACCCTCCCGCACTTGGCTCATCCAGTCCAGCCTGTGGCCTCCACTGCTGTGCGTCGTAGAGCTCTTTGATTGGAGGGAAGAACCGGCTGGACAGCAGAAAAGCCACCTCCCAGAAAACCTCCACTCTCTCCTTCACTAGTGGAACATTTGGCTTTTGTAGGAAAGGTACCTGGGCAGAGAGCTTATTTCAATGATGTTTCATGACTTCGCAAGAAAATGATTATAAAGGAAAGTTTTTAGTATTTATTTTTTAATTTTAAAACTTTATTTGTGTATTTGGGAGAAGCTGTCTGCTGTATTTAGGGTAAACTATTCTTTGGGGTTTTTTTTTTTTAATTTTCCAAATTTTTTATTATGAAAAACTGCAAATTTAAAAGTTGAAAAGATAGTGTAGTGAACATCTGAATACCCTCAATCTGCTTATACCATTTGTGTATGTGTGTGTGTATATATATATATATATATATATATATTATTTTTTTGCTTTACCATTTGTGAGTAAATGGCAGGTACCATGTGACTTTTCTGGGCTTCCCAGGTGGGTCAGTGGTAAAGAACCCCCCCACCAACGCACAAGATGAGGGTTCAACCCCTGGGTTGGGAAGATCCTCTGGAGAAGAAAGATGGCACCCCAGTTCCAATATTCTTGTGTAAAAAATTCCATGGAGAGAAGAGCCTGGCAGGCTACAAGTCCATGGGGTTGCCAAGAGTCAGATGGAACTGAGCACACGCATATGACATTTTACCTCTAAATCCTGCAGTATGTATCTCCTCCAGTATGTAAGAATAAAGCTCCCTTTTTTATTAGAAAGCAGCCTAGGAAAATAGTAGTAATACCATGACATCATCTTACAGTCAGTCTGTATTTCAATTCTCCAAATGTCCTCGGACATTGATGTTTTGGTTTTTCTTGTTGTTTGATTTGATTTTTCCAGAACTCTGACCCTTTCTGGGTTCCCACAAGACCTTGACGTGTTACATTTGGTTGCTCCTTTGCCCCGGCTCCTCTGGGAGTGTTGCTGGCCTGGGCGGGATGGACTGACTCAGGGACCTCCGGGGGGAGAGGACCCTGGATGTGCCTTAGAGATGGTCAGGTGTGGGGCGTGGGCTTGCCAGTTGGGAGGAGACACTTGAGCTCTGCGAGCCGGCAGGTATTTGCAGGCTCCCAGGCTGACCTCTCCCCTTGACCTCCCGGAGCTTCTCTGCTGAGAAAGCTACCCCACAGTCAGAGCTCTCAGATACCCCCTCTCCCTGCCAGAAAGAGATGGCACACTGGAAGTATAGTGGGACGACCGTAATCGAGTTCTGACCCAGCCCGAGTGTGCTGACCGCCCTGCGGCTTTAGCAGACAGTGAACCCTTGCCTGTGTGGACACTTGAGATTTGATATACACGCCATGCTGCTTGCCAGCAGCCTGCCCCTGTCCCAGGTAACAATAATAGTCATACAACATAGCGAGTTCTCCCATAGCCGAGCACCTTCTGAGGCTTTGAGCCCAACGTAAGAGGGTTTAATTTTTCACCTGGTGTCATGTGTTTTTTCAGGATTGTTTTCCTTAATGCCTTTTATCTGTATTTATGCAGCAAGCGAGAGAAATGGTCTTAGAAATCATCCGAGAGAAAGACCAAGCTGACTTTCGAGGTGTGCGCAGTGATTTCAGCTCTCGAATGGGAGGAGGCAGTATAGAGGTATGCTTGAGTTACAGGTTAGCAGCCAAGCTTAAGGCTGAAGGTCACGTTCTATTAGCATTCAACCTTGAGCAAGTTATTTAACACCTATCTCATCTGCAAAACCCAATAAATATGCTTGCTTCCCTGGGGGTGTATGGAACGAGTGTCAGCTGTAGTGAGGGGTGTCAGCTGTAGTGAGGGATGCCAGCTGCGTGCATATCAGGGACTGGGGTCTTTCCCCTGGCTTGGGGTTGTGCTTCAAAGCTTACCCCACTGCCCAGATGAAGACCAGGTCCAGGTTTTCGCGGTGACCTGTGTTGTGATCGTATCTAACCTCTGGGCCTGTTTTACTGATGAGGTGGAATGGGGTTATAATATATCCTTGATGTTGCTGCAGCATGAGAAGATCTTGCAAACATGATGCTTGATAAACTCAGCCCAAAGGCAGAAGGCCAGACATCATATGGTTCCACCTACATGAAGCGTTAGACTAGGCAGAGAGACAGAAAATGGAATAGAGGTTACCAGGGCAATGTGGTTTCACAGATACCGACTGCTCATTGGAGTGGTGGGAAGGTTTGGGGCATAGGCGTCAGCGATGCTTACAGCACTGTGGTGGTATTTAATGCTGTTGAAATGTCATGTTTACAGCGGTTAGAGGGATCAGTACTATGTTACATGGATTTTACCGCAAAAGAGTGAAGGACCATGTACCAACGTGTATGGTCCATTTATGCTTATTTCATAGAACTTGGAAGATAAATCTTAAATATTTTTAAAACTCTTCTATCAGGTTTATTCTTGCTTTACATCATTTTTATAACTATTTTTGATCAAGTCTCACACCTGCTAGATGCATTTAATGGACAGGAATACAGTCATCAACCACACATTTTTCCTAAGAGGAAAAAAATATGCTTTATGTATCATTTCCAGGAATATGTTGTAATAAAAGTCATTGTATGTATACACACTTACACCAGACTTGCAGAAAAGAAAGGCTTGCAGGGAAGTGCTGATGAGGTTTTGTTTCTCTGTGCTCAGGTGTCTGTGCCTAGGTTTGCTGTCGGGATTGTAATAGGAAGAAACGGGGAAATGATCAAAAAGATCCAGAACGATGCCGGTGTGAGAATTCAGTTCAAACCAGGTTGGTTTTGATGATTCTCGAAATCTTCAGCATTATGAAGAAGTAAAGAACACCTCACAAAACAGGGACTTTGTTTTGTTAGCCCACTGTGTGTTCTTTGCTCTCTCTCTCATCTTTTCTCTCTTTAGCAACATTCCATTACCTGATTTCCAATCCAATTTCTCCTCTGGCCCTCATTTCTTTCTGTGGATTTGCTGGCAGGGTCACCCTTCATGTACCAGAACACACTAGCCCAGGAGTGTCCAGGCCTTTTTCTTTTTTTTTCTTTAGACCAGTAAAAGTTAAGGGAGTAGGGTTCAATATTAGCATTTCTAGCTTTTAATTTGCTAATTAAAGATTTAAGAGCAAACAACTTATTTTTTATTTCGTAAAATTAAAGATAAAACCATTAAAAAAGAAATCTTGACCTTCCCTGGTGGCCTGGTGGTTAAGGCTCTGTGCAGGAGGTCCCAGGTTCTATCGCTGGTCAGGGAACTAAGATCACACAAAACCCCGTGGCATGGCCAAAAAAAAAATCTTAAGGACAGTTCTTTAAGTGTTACAAATTTACTTTTCTGAGCAAAATTATCTACAGTGTCTTTATTTTCCTCATCCTTCTGAAGATGGGAAAACATGACAGACATATTTGGAAAATATTGACATAGCTCAAGTCTATTTTCAAGTTTAGTTTCTGTAATTTTTTTTTCTTTTCTTTTTTTACCATTTATTTATCTGGCTGCACTGTGTCTTAGTTGCGGCATGTGAGATCTAGTTCCCTGACCCAGGGATCCAACCTGGGCCCTCCGTGCTGGGAGCACGGAGCCCTAACCACTGGACCACCAGGGAAGTTCTGTGATACCTCTTTTAAATGGCTGTAATTGCGTAATGAGGTTTGACAGAGACCGTGCAGAAGGATGTAGCTGTGCGTGTTTCCCTGCCTAACATGTGTCCTAAATGCAGAGACATGTTCTTATTACCCCTTCAGTGGTGGTAGGAACACTGACTGCAAATCAGATTGATGTTTGTTTCCTCCTGAAGCAGGGCTTTTCCTAATCCATCTCTCCCATCTTGTTCCACAGATGACGGTATTAGTCCGGAGAGAGCTGCACAGGTGATGGGACCCCCGGATCGATGCCAGCACGCAGCACATGTCATCAGCGAGCTTATTCTCACAGCACAGGTGGGTCCGCCTCTCCAGAGTTCTCATGTCTCACCCTGGAGAAGCACCCAGGAGCAGTCGCCTCCTCTCGAGTCCCATTTCTGAAAACCAGTTACCTCCCTCCAAGATGACAGCCAGCAGCTTTTCTCCGTCTGTCTTTTAACTGCCTTCATTTCATTTGTTCCCTGCCAGTTTATTATTCTTCTGCCTTTTTATTATTGTAGAATCTAGATTGTCTTCACAAAAGTAAGTTCCTGACTAGTTAAGCTGCTTGGAGGATTCACAGTGCAGCTGGCTGGGTTTCGGACAGTCGGGCACACCTATTATAAAACAAGTCACGTCTGCTCTTAGCTTGAGAAGGCACTTCGTGATCTGCCAGAATTTTAAAGCTGTCTTCAGGCACCAGAGTCCACGCTCACGTTCACATTTCTCTGGAAAGAGAGCGGGCTCCTGTGACACCTTGCCCTGCTGTGTAGCCCGTACTCCCCCTTGCTTTGGGAGCTACTGTAGCTGCGGGTCGGTTGTCATGTCATGTCCCCCGGGTTTGTAGGAAAAGTCAGAGCAGTAGGAGCTGAAGGAAGAAGCACGAGGTTAGAAGCCGTCATCCCAGCTCTACCATCTTTCATGTGGCCTTTGGCAACCTAGCCGTTGAGCCCCTCGGGGCATAGTTTTCTCAGCAGCAAGCCAGGGAGGTTGTTTGTACCTGGTGGAACACCCCACATGATCCCCCGAGTCATCTGGGGGTATACCTGTTGAGGTTACAGATCAATGGACCCCACCCCCACCCCCCCGCCCCAGAT
>SJYT01026697.1:256744-278184 GCA_006410635.1 Cephalophus harveyi | reverse complement strand
ACCCGCTCTCCCCTCTGGTCTCCAGGCGGCCTTCTCCCTGTCTTCTTCTCTGGCAACATCTTAGGAAGGGACTTTCTATCTCCTGAACTTTCAGAAAACACACAGAGAATTTGCTCTCTTAAGAAAACTGATTGTAAAAGAGAAAGAGGTTGTTGGAATCATACCCACACCCTCTCTCTAGCCTCACATCAGCTTCAGGAATTCATTCTTGAGGTCTGTTGCTGGTAGAGCTTATTTTTCATAGGCTTCCCCCCACCCCACCCCCCAAAAAAGCCAAAAGCCGCACGAAATTGCTTACCTTAAGTTCTTTTGTTTTTGGACATCTGAAGGGCCAGCCTGGCAGTGTTTGGAAAGCGCTCTTCAGCGCGTTGGCAGGCTTCCCTTGGCGCCAGGCCACTGGACACACTGCAGCTTTGCTCTCAGGGGCTGGGCCCGGGGTTCCCCCCACCCCCCAGCAGAGCGCTGGCTGTGAACCCTGCCCCAGGCACCTGTCGAATCCGTAGCTAGAGAAGCACCCAGGAGTCCGGAGCCTGGCTAGATGGCCTTAGGCGTGTCCCCCTTTCTTTGGGGCTCCATTGCTTTTGTCAGTGAAATGAAGGATTTGGCTTTGATTTCTAAAGTACATGTGAGCTCTGACACTGCATGGCTGTGTTTATTACCTTCTCTTCCCTGGCATTTTCTTAACGTTTTACACGTGCAGAATATCCTTAAGAACTCTACCATGAACACCTTCACACCACCCAGGTTCTTCCTCCCTGTTGCACAGTGCTCGCTCTCCCCACAGCCCAGCACATCTCCTTCCTCCTGTTCCACCGGAAGGCGCCCCCACCGTGGGAAGCGGCCTGGGTCAGGGCTCTCCCATGCCCATCACCCAGGACAGAGAACTGGGGAGGAGCCCCTGACTAGGGAGGCTCTCCCGTAAAGCTGCAGGGTTCACGTGCATCTCTGAGGGCCTGCGGGTTCCTGCAGAGCCCACCCCGCTGCTGCCCCCCCAGGCGGGTAAGGAGTCGGCAGAGGCGCGTTGGCCGAGTAAGCGGAGCGCAGCTCGTCCTGGTTTTTCACCAGCTTCATCTGTGCTGTCGCTTGGTTTACTCGGGAATTGAGAACTGATTTTGGTCTGTGAAATCTTGTTGAGGAGAAAAATCCCCTTGCCCATGCCTTCCGTGTCGAGCAGGGTGCCCCCACTGCCCCGTCCCTCATGCCTGGCCTTCTCCCATCGGCAGCCTCCTGTCATCGGTGTCCAGGTCCGGGGCTGGTCTTGTCTCAGTGGTCCTGCCCCAGTAGGGAGGGGGCTCTTTCCCCAGCCCCGTGCCCCTCTCAGTCCTCAGTAAATTAACTCTTGGGGAAAGCATTTGACCATGAAACCTGAGTTTGAGTATGTCCTTCCTGCCTGAGGATGAGATGGTTGGGTGGCATCACTGACTCAATGGACATGAGTTGGAGCAAGCTCCAGGAGTTGGTGATAAACAGGGAGGCCTGGCATGCTGCATTCCATGGGGTCGCAAAGAGTTGGACATGCCTGAGCAACTGAACTGAGCTTCCCACCTGCTGCAGGCGGTGATTGTAACCCAAGGAAGGACATTGGTGGGGACTTCACAGGGGGACACACAGGCCAGCCCTCAGCAGAAGAAAGGTCCCGCCTTGTCTGTGGTCAAGTCTAGTAACCGCCCCCCGCCCCATGCCCCAGACAGACTGCTGCTGCTCTGCGCCTCCCACCCCAGCCTTTCCGCACCCAGTAATTCAGAGAGGAGGGCGGGGGCCACCCCACACATGTCCTCTACCCGCCAGCCCACCCTGGGCAGCGCCAGGCTGGGTGGGGGTCAGGTGTACGTTTGGCGTCAGTCCCTCGCTGCGTGTACTTCGTCTTGTCATCTTGAGCACGGTTTCTGGAACTTTCCCTATGTGTCTCCTGTAATTTTCTCCTTGTCCAGAGGCAGCCATGAGTCTTTGAACAGAAGGGGCAGCGCAGGGGAGTAGTCAGTGCCGTTGGGACTCTGTCCATCTGAGGGCCGATCCAGGGAGCTGCAGACAGCGCTCGGGGCCTCAGGCTCTGGCCCCGGAAGCCCAGGTCTCTGACCCGAGGGAGTCGAGGCCGCTCACGGGGCTCAGTGGCATCCTCCCCCGCTGGCCTGGGGGGCCCTCCCAGGGGTGGGCCTGAGCCGGCCTGCCTCCTTCCTCCCGGGCCAGTGAGCGGGTGCGGAGAGCAGGGCCCGGAGCCCGTGGGCCGGGGAGCCCAAAGTCCTGACTGCCTTTGTGTTCTTCGCACAGGCCAGCAGAGCCAGCCGCAGAGCAGCCAGCCCGACTACAGCAAGGCCTGGGAGGACTACTACAAGAAACAGGGTGAGCGCTTCGGCCCCTCCACACGGAGAGCCCCGGCCGCGGGGCCCACGCCTGCGGCTTCAGAGCCTGTGGCTCCCTGCCACCTTCGCCGCGTGCCCTCTGTGCCTCCATCTGGGCGTCTGCCTTTGTCTGCTCCACCCGCCCCAACCCTGTCAGCGAGACGCGCGGGCGTCCTTTGCCTTCCTCCCCTCCTCGATCTTCCCTTCCGGGCTCCACACGGGGCAAGCCCCAGCCCGGGCTGTCCACCTGAGGACCCTTGGTTAGGCCCATACCGGCCGGGGGCCGTTGGCCATTGGCCGCCTCGCCACCCGGCCGCTGCCCGGCTCTCCCTGGCCATCGCGGGCAGGTGAGACGGGGAGGAGGTGAGACAGGGAGGAGGGAGACTGAGGCTGCGGTAGGGACTGAGGCGTTTTCTTCCAAAGTAAGCTCTTCGCTGTGCCAGTTTTCTCCACTAACCCAGTTTTTTTTTAAAAGAGGAGAAAACTTCATAATGGCAACCCAAAAAAAAAACTACCTCAAGTGAATCATTTTAAATGAGTTCTGAGCCCTCTGTGTGCATCCCACACCTGCTGAACCAGCGCGTTCAGGTGTGGTCAGAAGAGGTGTCTCGGGTCTTGAGTCTGAAGGATGTCACTTGCCGCTTGGAAGAGTGCGGGTCAGACACTGTCAGAGAAGCAGCCATCCTGCGTTTGCGGTCGTTACCAGGTCCATAGCCCTGCTAGGGCCGGGGCAGGAGTCAGCGGGGTCGCCGTCGCCTGCAGCGGCAGGTGAAGGGCCTGGGCCCAGCCTTCCCAACCCCCCCCCAAGCCCCACGGTCCAGATTCTGGACCCCCATGGGCTGCGATGCCCTGAGCAGGCGTGCGTACACACACCCCCGCCGGGGCACCCACTTCCTCGCCCTCCCTCCTCCCACTCTGGCCCCAGGCACTGGCAGGGAGCTGGCTGGACAGACAGATGGACGCCGAGGACGTGGCTGATGACAGAAGCAGGCTGTAGGTGTGGAGCGGGGCCCAGGCGAGGGAGCGCTGACGGCCGTGCTTCTGCAGCTACGCTTGGGCAGGCCACGTCTGCCCGGACAGCGTGGGCATCGGGCGCTTGGTCCAGGTGCCCCCTGGGAAGCCTCCCAAGAGGCTCTGGGAAGGGGTCCCTGCAGGCTGACCGTGCCCTTCCCCTCCCAGTAACCGGCGCTCTGCTTTGCCTGTCAGGTCACGCCGCCAGCGCCGCACCCCAGGCCAGCACCCCGCCGGACTACACCATGGCCTGGGCGGAGTACTACCGGCAGCAGGTCGCCTTCTACGGGCAGACGCTGGGGCAGGCGCAGGCCCCCAGCCAGGTCTGTAGCCGATCGCCCGCGACGCCGGGGCCGCCCAGGCCTCCGCTCCCCCACCCCCAGCCTTCTGCGTGTGCCTGACCCCGGCCTGAGCGGTACCGAGCCACCACCCTGGCCCCCTCCTCGCCCCTGCTGGAACAAACCGGAGCCTCTTAGGGAAAGAACAGGTTAGGCAGACCGCCGGGCTGAGCGGCCTCGGTGTCTTCCTCTGGACCCAGGCTCCCGGTTGTAAGTGAGCATGCCAGGCTGAGCCGGCCCCGGGCAAGCGTGGCACTGCCCCTGGGGACTGTGGTGGCCACTGCCCAGTGCTGTTCTCGAAGAGGGTGGGGTGGCCAGGCTGTCACGCTCGTCCCCAGTCAGCAGTGAGGGGCAGCAGGCGGAGGGCGAGTCCCCCCTTCAAAGGCCGGAAACCAGAGGGCTCTGTCCAGAAACAGTTTTCTTCCAAATGTGGGGAAGACGGGGGACCAAGGACTCCCGCAAGCCGCACCTCAGGTGACCTGATGCCAATCAGGACCCTGTGGACAGTCCGTTGGTGACCACAGGCCCTGAACCCCCAGACCAGTCTGTCGTCTCACTGGGAAGCTAGGCCCTGTGGGGACAGGAGTTGAGCGGGGGAGGTGGTAGGTGACCGAGAAGAAGCGTCACTCACTCACTCCCCTCTCCCCGCCCGGATCCCCTGTGGAAGGAGGCTCCCGAGGCCTCACGTGTGAGAGCTTGTCTGGGCCAGATCCCGGGGTGCGAGGCCGGGAAGGCGCTTAGACATTGGCGCTCGCGCGCGCGCGCGTGTGTGTGTGCACGCCCAAGCACGCGTGTGCCAGCGCCCATTACCTCCGTGCAGACAGAGCCTCAGACAGCACACCAGCACCTGAGACTGCCCTCAGACTCACCTGACTCCCCCTTCCTTCCACAGGAACAGTAGGACCGGGACCCGCGGCGCCCTCCCCTCAAAAGCATTGTGAGCAAAAACCTATTGGTAACAGAGGTTTTTAGATTTGCAAACCCTTTGATGAAGAACCTTTGTTTTGTTCTGTGAAACACTATATTTAGATTAACAGGATTTTTCTAAAAATCGGGAGAATTAGTTACTAAAAATTGCTGACAATTTTTGTTTCATTATTTTTGTTCGTTACTTCAAATGTGTAAGCTCTGGGAATCTTTTTGGAGCAATACCTGCAGATTCTGGCCCCAGGATGTGCCTCAGAGCAGTGACATTTCAACATGGTGTGTTCTGTTTTTGTTTTGTTCGTGTGTCGTTTTATTTACAGTTTTTTCTGTTGCAACAGAAAAAAGTGGCTTGGAAGTCTTAGGTGGTTTGTAACAAATTCTTTAAAAAAATTTTTAAACAGTATTTAAATATTCTTAAATGTGTAAATTCATTAAATGTTTTACTTCTAATTTCTTGTATCTTGGCTGTCTGGTTTTATTGCATTTTTTAAAAAACTGAACTATTATGTATTGTAATTAATTATGTGAATTCTGAATTGAGACAGATAATTGTATTGCTGTCCAACAGGGATCGGGAGGGGGCATTTTTTAGGGTTTGTATAATTTCTAGAGTTCTAAAGGGGTTAATAATATAAAAATGTTTTTGTGTGTTTAGCAGACGTTTTTTCATGTCTTCATTATCTACCGGTTGCAATTGTGTATCTAAGACCTCCAAGCTTGTTTTAAAAACAAAACAAAAAACTTTTCTCTATTCTCTCAGTATCACCTTGTGCTGCCTGGTTTGCAACTCCTTCTTTAAGCTAATTTTATCTTAATGGCTACGCATCATCTGACAGTTTTGACTTTAGAGCCTGGGTTACCATCAGCCCCTCTTACCTGTCACATCTACGCATCTCTCGATGTGGGTGTGACACCAAGAAGTCAATAACGGGTCTCCTTGCGTGGGGGTGCGGTCATCGTAAGTGGAGCCGGAAGATTCACGATCCGGGGGCTGGGGGTGGGGGGGGGCAGTGGTCCACGCACATCCCTGCGCCTGAGTAGTCAGCTCCCTCCCGCCCAGCTCCCCACACACCCCTGGGAACCTAAACGGGGCAGCCTGGACCTGGCCCGGCACAGCCTGGGGCCCGCCCCTTCCCTGGATGGGTCTGGATGGGTGCTGTTTTCTCTCAGCTCACACCAGTGGTGGGACCTGGGCAGCTGGGAGAGCTGGAAAGTGCCAGCAAACATGCTCGTTCTGTTTCAGTGTTTTTATGAAGGAGGCAAAAAGGGGTGCCCTTACCCACTGGTTGAAGCCAGGGAGGGTCTTGTGGATTCAGGACACATGGGCACACTGTGGGCCCTGGACTGGAGGGGTTTTGAGGGGGTAAGGAGATGGGCCTTTGAACTCTTTTTCCTGCCTCCTTTCCCGTTGGTAGAAGTGACCAGCTTTGAACAGAGCTCTCCCCTTGACTCTGAACTCGCCTCCCTCCGCAGTGAGCCACGTGCATCGTTTAGACACAGGGCTGCAAGGAGGACCCTGTTTAGAACCTCCTTATGGCTCATTCTCATGGCGTGTGACTCCCGTTCTGGTCCCTTTTCTTCTCTCTACCCCAGGCTCTTAAGAGGAGGGGGAAAAAAAGCATCTGTGGCTCCTTTAGGCCAGCAAGGGGTGTGGAGAGCCGCCCATCTGTAGCCATTCTGAGGCCTGTTGAGAGCCGGAAGACAAAAAGGAGACATGGCATCTCTGACTACACCTCTAGAGAATCGACTTTGACGTTGAGAAATTGAATAGTAAAAGCCACTTGGAAAGAAGGAGGGGGTCACGCCAGAGAAGGGCATAAACGCTGATGGTGGGAATGGGATTTAGGGAGACGGCATTACAGAGAAGACTTCCTTCTAATTCATCTTCCAAGCTCCGTGCCAAAACAGCATTTGGCATGGTTCACAGGGAGCGATTGTGTGATAATGAACCCTAAGGTGTCCCTTAATTGAAGACTGAGCATTGCGGTTTGTGCCAAGAGTCATAAATGGCGCAGGCTTGCGGGAGGATGCATTTTCTTAAATGTATCGGTAAGTACAGATTAGCGCTTGTCCCCAGTGAAATGCCCATAATATAAATTATGGAAATCTCTCTCTCTCTCTGATGCAACCTTTTATTGAGGGGGGGTGGGGTGCAGTACAGCGGGAGGAGGGGGGAAAGTTTGCAAGCGTATGAAATTTGGCCTCTCATTAACATGGCGCCCACGGAAGATGGTTTTCATCAGCAGTCTGGTGTCCTGGAAGGCTAAAGTGCTTGAAATGTACCAAGTTCAGCGATTGTGTTCCATTAAGAAAGCTGCATGGTCATCACGGGAAGGACAGTCTGTGTGTTGGGGGAGGCGGCGGAGGCGGGGCAGGAGCCCAGGCTGTCTGCAGAACTCGCCTCACCTCCGTTCTCCATCACACGAGCATCCCTAGTCTCTGCCAGCCGCCTAAGCTCGGGTTCCAAGGACCCAGCCAGGCTGTTCCCCATCCACCCAAGAGTTTGGGCTCGGGGTGGCGAGTCCTCCAGCCAAGGTGCCTCCATCAATACCCCTGGTCTCAGGTAGGAGGTGTCCCTCTCCAGGGGTGATCATCTATGACAACCTCACGCAGTCAGGTTGGCTGGGGTACAGACAGCGTGGTTCAGGGCTTGGTCCACGATGGAGTCTGGACGCCACGGAGCCTCTGCTTCTGGCTGGCAGCAGCAGCACTATTTCCTGAGCCCACGTCTGGCCCGCTGGGACCCAGCTGGGGTTTTTTAAGATGGGCTAATGCAAATGGTCCTGATAGACTCTTCGAGATTAATGGCCAGAAAGTGGACTGACACTCAATTCCGCAGGGGGTGCTGGTCTGGGTCCATGTCTTGGATGGGTGAAGGGCAAGTGAAGACAGCCCTGAAACAATGGGAATCTTTGCTGGCCTTTGTCTTGAGGGCCTATGAGTAGCATCTCCCAAGAAGGTTCTGGCCCTTTCCAGGCATTTCCTCTGCTGGTGGTCTCCACACCTGGGGAGTCAGGCAGGTCCATGCTTCCCCTTTCACAGGTGAGGGCTCAGAGTCAGAGGCGAACCAACTGCCTTTATCCACCCAAGAACACAGGCCTTCCATGCCGGCTTCTCTGCTCTGCTTCGCCTAAGACTTCAATCGAGAGAAACACAATTGCCCGCCAGGAGCTCGTGGTCAAGGAGCGGGGACCCTGCCGTTGCCACCAAGTGAGATGCTTGGAAAGAGGAGGAGACAGTCATAGAGCTGGTGCCCCCTGACAGCCGTGGGCGAGGCCCTGTCGGTGCGCCGCGGTCGGTCACCTTCACTGATTCTGTATTTGCAAACTCACCTTCTCACTGAAATGCATTTATAACCTTAAGATCAGCACTCACCACACTTCTGTGGTTATTCCTAACAAAAAAAAATCGAGTTGCCTGATTCCCATGTTCCCAGCTGAGATGAACCAGGCAAACAGTCTGTCTTCCAGTTCCAGCTCATCCCATGAGCAAGGGTCCTTCCTCCCAGCACTCTCTTCAGTGCCATGTATTTTGCATTTTTGTGCTTTCTCTGGGTGATTTTGCATTTACAGTGACCCCTGAGGTAGCACTGTCTAATGATGTGCTTTACAGAGAAAATACAGGTGTGACGTAAGCTTTGTTCAAACATGAGGTGCTGTTGGCTGTGAGTTCAATATTAATGAATCAACAACAATACTTTGGCCACCTGATTTAAAGAACCACCTCACTGGAAAAGACCCTGGTGCTGGGAAAGATTGAGAGCAGAAAGAGAGAGGGCAGCAGAGGATGAGATGGTTAGATGGCCTCACCCACTCAATGGACATGAGTTTGAGCAAGCTCTGGGAAATTGTGGAGGACAGAGGGCCTTGGTGTGCTGCAGCCCATGGGGTCGCTGCAAAGAGTTGGATACAACTTAGTGACTGAACAACAGCTGTATGTATAGAAACATATATTGTTTCTTTAAAGAGAAACACAAATGAAGCAAAATTATGTGTTGGTCAGTTGATGAAAAAATGCAGTGAGCCTATATTTCCCCGAGGAGCAAGCATTCAGTGTCTCTGCAACTCTATAGAACATCACATTGCAAATAACAAGAACAGATGGTATCTCACTTTCCCGTGAGAGCCCCATGGCTCTGGGTACCCACACAGGAGATGAGGAACAGGTTTGAGTAGGTTCTTGCCAAAGTCACACCCCAGATATGGAGACAGCAGAGCAGGGCTCAGACCTCAGTCTGACTGTAAAGCCTGTCCATTGTGCCCCGCCAAGGACAGAAACAGACATGTTCGAGGGCCCCTGAGTTGGTTCTGGAGAGATCTAACAGGTTCAGCCCACATGGGGAGCAGAGTGGAAGATTTAAAGATACAAACTCAAGCTTCCATCTCCAATGCTCAACAGTTTCCTCATCCACAGACTGGGGATAACAGCTAGCTCCCAGATCTTGGTGCTGAGTTGGGGGAGCCATGACTGTATGTAAAGCCCTGGCTTATCCTGAGCTCTCAGAAAGTAGCAGCTTAGAGCAGTCACTGAGTCCACGGCTTCTGACTGCTTTGATGGCATTTTCTGCTCCTCTCTGAGGGCTAGGACAGGCTGAGATCTGAAACAAATGTCAGCCTCAGCACGGACCCTCTAAGCTTCCCCTGGGGTCTCTGGGTCTCCCCAGGACACATGATCTGAGGCCCAGCTCATTGGTCCCCCAAAGTCTGGGCAGCTATAGAAGATGCATGCTTGCTCAGTCATGTCTCACACTTTGCAACCCCATGGACTGTAGGCTGCCAGGCTCCTCTGTCCATGGGATTCTCCAAGCAAAAATACTGGAGTGGATTGCCATGCCCTCCTTCAGGGTATCTTCCCAGCCCAAAGATGAAATCCAGGACTCCTGTGTCTCCTGCATAGCAGGCAGATCACAAAAATGACTTTAAAGCTGCTAGGATTTTGATTGGGATTGCACTGAATCTATAGGAAGAATTGACAACCTAACAACATTGTCTTCCAGTCTATGAACGTGGTATATCCCTGTCTCTTGTTTAGTTCTTTGATTTTGCTCTATAATTTTCATGGTTTTTAGTATAAAAGTCTTGCACATCTTTCCATTGGTTCCTGGATTTTTTTATATTTAGCTACTATCCAAAATGATATTTTTTCCATTTCACTTTTTTGGCTGGTGATAGACATATAATTTATGCTTACACATTGACTTTGATTCCAGTGACTTTGCTTGAATTCTTTATTAATTCTAATAACTTGTAGATTTATGTAGCATTTCTATGTACAGAATCATGTCATTTATAAATAATGAAGGTGTCTTTTTTTGCATTCCAATCTTTACGCCATTTGTTTCTTTTTATTGCTTCCTATTACTGGCCAAGACTGCCAGTACACTGTCAGCCGCAAGGAGGGAGAGCGGTCTTGTTTGCAGTCTTAGGTCACACTTTCAATAACTCGCCATTCATTATGTGTGGTGTACAATTGTCATACATGCTTTTCATTAGGTAAAGAAGTTCCCTTCTGATTCTACATTGCCAGAAGTTGTATCATGAATGGGTGTGGAATTTTTCACATGCTTTTTCTGCATTTTTTTCACATGTTTTTTCATAGACATCATCACATGAATTATCTCCTTTTTAATTTTAATGAAATGAATCACATTGATGAGTATTCAATTTTTTAATTAATTTTTTGCTATTTTGCAATGTTGTGTTAGTTTTTGCTGTACAGGAAAGTCAATCAGCTATTGGTTCAGTTCAGTTGCTCAGTCGTGTCCCACTCTTTGTGACCCCATGGACTGCAACACGCCAGGCTTCCCTGTCCATCACCAACTCCTGGAGCTTGCTCAAATTCATGTACACTGAGTCAGTGCTGCTAACCATCTCATCCTCTGTCATCCTTTTCACCTCCTGCCTTCAACCTGTCCCAGCATCCGGGTCTCTTCCAATGACTGAGTTGAAAGAAAAGTGAAAGTGTTAGTTGCTCAGTCATGTCCAACTTATTGCGACCCATAGACTGTAGCCCACCAGGCTCCTCTGTCCATGGGATTTCCCAGGCAAGAGTACTGGAGTCTTCAACCTGTCCCAGCATCCGGGTCTCTTCCAATGACTGAGTTGAAAGAAAAGTGAAAGTGTTAGTTGCTCAGTCATGTCCAACTTATTGCGACCCATAGACTGTAGCCCACCAGGCTCCTCTGTCCATGGGATTTCCCAGGCAAGAGTACTGGAGTGGGTTGCATTTCTTACTCCAGAGGATCTTCCCGACCCAGGGATGGAAACTGGGTCTTCTGCATTGCAGGCAGATTCTTTACCACCAGGGAAATCTATAAATATATAGAATGTTCCATGAATTTGTCATCCTTGTGCAAGGACTGTGCTAATCTTGTCTATATCATTTCAATTGTAGTGTATGAGCTGGCTAGGTGAGCACGGATTTTCAAATGTTAAACTAGCCTTGTATTTCCAGAATAAACTTCACTTGGTGGTAATGTATTACCTATCCTTGCATATCATTGGATCGATTTGCTAATATTTTTGTTTAGGATTATTGTGTGCATATTCATGAGAACAATCTATAGTCTATACCATAACTTAACCCATTGAAGACCTGAAACGTGCCCACCCATGCTTCTAGCTTAACTCAGTCCCATTTGGGTTATACGCCCACCGTTCCTGATGAGGAAAGTTCTCATTCTGCACTTGGTCTTGGAATTCAGACTGCCACTATCTACTCCAGCAAAATCGTACCCAAAAGTTCATCACTCAGGTTATTACTGAGTTCCATGCTCAGTTAGAAGCCAGGCAAGAGGGAAATGACAACCTACTCCAGTATTCTTGCCTGGAGAATCCCACGGACAGAGGAGCCTGGCGGGCTACAGTCCATGGGGTCACAAGGGAGTTGGACACGACTGCGCGACCAAGCGCACAAGACTCTAGCAAGCAGGTCATCTCAGCACGGCCGGTAGTCACTGTGCAGTTAATATCCACAACTAACACCGCTGGAGCGCCACCTGTATACTCAAGGCACTCAGCTTGACCCTGGTGGTCAAGATCTCCTGTTTCTCCCCCTACAGATCTTCTCGCCCTACAGAGCTCCTCCCCGCATAGAGTTGGCCATGCGGGAGAGGGGGTACTTTACCACTGGCAGTGGTTACTTAGCAACTCAACTTTGAAAAAAAAGTTCTTCCCACACGTTCTTTTTGAATCTTCTTCATCAGTTTTATTAAAGAGTTATCTAAGATAACAAGGTAAGCAGTTCAAATACCATTGTCATGAACAACTGCGTATTTGTCTGAGTCAAGGTCATGCCCACACTGTGCAGCCGATGCAGAAATAATGTGGATGCTGTGGCTTCCGTGAAACTCATCCCCAAACTCCTAGTTTAGATTCTATCATCAGCCATAGACTGCTGTTTTGCTGTTTAATCGCTCAGTCATCTATGACTCTTTGCAGCCCCGTGGACAGCAGCAGGCCAGGCTTCCCTGTCCTTCACTGTCTCCCAAAGTTTGCTCATAACTCATGTCCGTTGAGTCAGTGATGCCATCCAACCATCTCATCCTCTGCCGTCCCCTTCATCTCCTACCCTCAGTCTTTCCCAGCTTCAGGGTCTTTTCCAATAGGTCGACTCTTTGTATCAGGTCTGGCGAGTAAATATGTAAATATGAATTTAGCCATCTCTTACTATTTAAATGCCACTGTATTTGTTTTCTTTGGTTTTCTGCAGTTTGACTGTGTCGTGCCAAGATGTAGTGCTTTTTGTGCGTTTGTTTTTGTTGTTCTGTTTCTTTTTTTTTTTTTTTTTATGTTCTCTGAGCTTTCTAGATCTATGGTTGACTGCCTGTCAATTTTTTTAAATTAAAGTAGAGTTGATTTACAATGTTGTGATAATTTCAGGCATATAGCAAAGTGATTCATATTATACATATATATATATATACACACACACACATATGTATGTATATATGTTCTTTTTCAGATTCTTCTTCCTTACAAGCTGCTGTGTTGTCTGTGTGTGATCAGCTGTGTTCATCTCTTTGCAACCCCATGGACTATAGCCTGCCTGGCTCCTCTGTCCATGGGATTCTCCAGGCAAGAATACTGGAGCGGGTTGCCATTTCCTCCTCCAGGGGATCTTTCTGATTCAGGGATCAAACCTGGGTCTCCTGCTTCTCCTTCATTGGCAGGTGGATTCTTTGCCGCTGCACCACTTGGGAAGCCCTGTAAGTATGTATAAGATACATTAAGCACAGTTTCCTGTGCTATGTGATACGACCTTGCTATTTATCTAATTTATACTGAGTAGTGTGTAGATATTAATCCCAAGTTCCTGAGTTAGGAGGGATAAACTAGGTGCCTGTCACCATCTTTTGAAAATTCTCAGCCATCATTATTTCAGATATTCTGCTCTCTCGCTCTTTCCACTCCTCATGGGGTCCCAGCTTCACAGATGTCACAGCTTTGGAGGCAGCCTCACAGTTCTTGGCTGCTCTTCCTGTTTTTTCTTGTATTCCTTTTTCTCTTTGCACTCCACTTTGGGAAGTTTCTCTTGACATCTCTTCAGATTCACTGAGTCTTTCCTCAGCCATGTCCAGTCCACTGATGAGCCCACCAGAGGCATCCTTTATTTCTGCCATTGTTTTCCCTCTCTAGTATTTCCTTTTGATTCTTCCTTAGAGTTTCCATCTCTCTGCCTAAATCACCCATCTGTTCCTGCATGGTGCCCACTTTTTCTATTAGAGCCCTTTACAGAGTAATCAGTTATTTTAAATTCCTTGTTAGAGGGACTTCCCTGGTGGTTCAGTGGTTAAGAATTCACCTTCCAATGCAAGGGACATGGGTTCAATGCCTGGTGGAGGAGCTAAGATCTCACATGCCACAGGGCAGGAAAGCTCGCATGCTACAGCATAGAGCCCACGGGACACAGCTAAGACCCAGACAAAATGAAGACCTGGTGCAGCCCAAAGTCCATCAGTCAGTCCATAAATTCCCTGTTTGATAGTTTCAGGCTGGGATCCTATCTGAGTCTCGTTCTGATCATTGCTCTCTCTCTCTTCAAATTGTAATTTTTTTCCCCTTACCTTTTGGCACGCTTTGCAATATTTTGCTGAAAGCTGCACACGTTGTATGAGATGATGGGAATAGATGGGCTTTTAGAATGAGGGTGCAAGTTAATCTGCCTAAGAGTAAGGCTGTATGTAAAGTTCTCCATAGATGTAGGTGCCAGAAGCTTCAAATTCTTGAGTGTCTTTTTCTGATTCGTCCCCTGACCTCGGGGTTCCCTACAGGCTCCTCCTCAGATAGAATCTGAGACATGCAGCTCTTTCAGTGGCAATGCACCAGTTAGCATCAGTTCAGTCACTCAGTCATGGCCGACTCTTTGTGACCCCATGGACTGCAGCACGCCAGGCCTCCCTGTCCATCACCAACTCCTGGAGTTTACTCAGACTCATGTCCGTTGAGTCAGTGATGCCCTCCAACCATCTCATCCTCTGTCATCCCCTTCTCCTCCTGCCCCCAATCCCTCCCAGCATCAGGTCTTTTCAAATTAGTCAGTTCTTTGCATCA
Organism: Cephalophus harveyi; assembly: GCA_006410635.1. NCBI lineage: Eukaryota > Metazoa > Chordata > Mammalia > Artiodactyla > Bovidae > Cephalophus > Cephalophus harveyi. Next base: position 264,018 of record SJYT01026697.1, on the reverse strand, counting down.
GGTGGCCAAAGTATTGGAGCTTCAGCTTCAGCATCAGTCCTTCCAATGAAATTCATGACTGATTTCCTTTAGGATGGACTGGTTGGATCTCCTTGCAGTCCAAGGACTCTCAAGAGCCTTCTCCAACACCACAGTTCAAAAGCATCAATTCTTCGGCGCTCAGCTTTCTTTATAGTCTAACTCTCACATCCATATATGACTACTGGAAAAACCATAGCTTTGACTAAATGAGCCTTTGTTGGTAAAGTAATGCCTCTGCTTTTTAATATGCTGTCTAGGTTGGTCATAACTTTCCTTCCAAGGAGCAAGTGTCTTTTAATTTCATGGCTGCAGTCACCATCTGCAATTAGCATACTAAGGCCCTGCTGGGGCCCTGGAGGGGCTGGGGCTGGGGAGTACCCTAGCGTCTCCCAGTTAAATATCAGACTTTTCTTTATTGTTATACTTTGGTTGCACTGGGTCTTCATCGTGACCTGCAGGCTCTTCACTGCAGTGCACAGGCTTCTCAAGTTGCAGCGCGAGCTTTTCTTGTGGGGCCTGGGCTCCAGAGCACACAGGCTCAGCAGTTGCTACTAACCCCGGCATTGGAAGACAGACTCTGAACCCTGGACCACCAGGGAAGTCCCCTAAGCGTCAGTCTTTTAGTGCACCTGCGTCTCAGGGCTGTTGCTTCCAGTGGCAGAGCTTCACCCTCTGCCTCCCCACCTTCTCTGGCTGCAGCAGTTCCAAGCAAATTCCTATCCCGTTTGTTTCTCTCTGAGGTGATTTGGGAAGTCTGGAGGTGGCTGGAGGGAGAATCCCCACTCCCCACTTGGGATTGGGCTTCCCTGGTAGTTCAGATGGTAAAGAATCTGCCTGCAATGCAGAAGACCTGGGTTCGATCTCTGGGTCTGGAAGATCTCCAAGAGAAAGAAATGGCAACCCACTCCAGTATTCTTGCCTGGAAAATCCCATGGACAGAGGAGCCTGGTGGGCTACAGTCCATGGGGTCACAAAGAGTTGGACATGACTGAGTAACTAACATACACACACACACACACGGGATACACCTCTGGGTGAACTTCACCAGGATTTTTCTCCTGTCCTCCCACCAAGGATTCTAGAGGGTCTTCACAGATGTTCTCCTGGAGAACTTGGTAAGATTCCTGGAGATAAAACCCATGAAAGTATGAGCTTTCCCCCACCTCCCAAGACAGGAAACCCCGGGAGTTTCTCAGCCGGTCCATACGCAGCCTTCCAGCAATTCATCAAAATTACCACTCAGTGTTCCTACCAGCCTGTGGCCCCAGGGATTGTTTCATCTGAACAGATTTCAGCTGTGATCCTCCAGAGTCCCGTCTCTCCAGATGACAGGGTGACAGCTCACCTCGCAACCTCATTTCTCTGATGGGCCCAAGAAGAACTGCTGATTTTCCATTCGGGAAAGTGATGCAAACTCAGGGAGACAGTGAAGGACAGGGAGGCCTGGTGTGCTGCAGTTCATGGGATCACAGGGAGCTGGACACGACTTGGCGAATGAAGACCAAAAAAAGGTGAAGGTGATGATTTCGAAGTTTTCCACATGGCAGAGCTGTACCTGAAAGCCCTGTAACTGTGCTCTAATCAGATTCCTTCCCAAGATCTCACCCAAAGAAAGTATTTCACTGCTCACCCAGCATTCAAAGTCTCCATTTGGGGGTGTGAGAGTGTAGCTTCTGGGACTTCCCTGGTGGTCCAGTGGCTAAGACTCCATGTTCCCAATGCAGGGGGCCCGGGTTCCATCCCTGATGGGAGAACTAGATCCCATATGCCAGAACTAAGGGTCCACAGGCTGCAACTCTAGATCCCGCATGCCCCAGTGAAGACTGACTAGCCCACGTGCCGCAAGTAAGACTAGGCACAGCCAAACACACACACACATAAATATTAAAAAAAGAAGAGAAAGTACAGCTGCTCACTTCATGATGAGAAAAATAGGGCACGGTGGGCTGGTGGCTCCAAGCACTCGCTTCACGGGAGCTGTAGGGAGGAAGAGGACATTTCAACCAGCGGGAGAACAAGGAGGCGAAGCTTTTCTTCTTGAAACTGCATGGAGATGGTCTCATCTCTGGCTAACATCTCATGGCGTGGCGTGGGCACATGGATGTGCCTGGCTTGCTCCGGAAGCATCAACATCCTGAGGGTGGAAACCAGCTGGGTCCTCTTCAGCCTCTCAGTGCCTGGACAGGGCTGGTGCAGCGCGAGTGCTCCTTAGATGCTGGCTGAACTAAATGACCCTGAACCAAAGTCTCTGGAACCAGAAGCCACCAGGGCCAGGCTGACCCTGCTGGACATGACAACCCTCACTCGATCTCCAGGTCCAGCCTGGCAGCCGGCAGGCGTACATTAAACAGTTGCATAATTAAAATAAATACATGAGGGACTGTCCTGGCTGTCCAGTGGTTAAGACTGTGCCTTCCAGTGCAGGGGGCGGGGATTCAATCCCAGGTCGGGGAACTAAAATCCCACATGCCTCTGGGCCAAAAAACCAAAACAGAAAACAGAAGCAATACTGTAACAAATTCAATGAAGACTTTAAAAATGGTCCACAACCAAAAAAAAAAAAAAATCTTAAAAATAAATAAAATAAATACATGATGGTCTGAGAGACTGGGGTGTCCAGAAACCTCCAGAAAAAAAATCCAATTTGTGACTTACTGGATATCTGAAAGTGAAAGTCGTTCAGTCATGTCCAACTCTTTGCGACCCATGGACTATACAGTCCCCAGAATTCTCCAGGCCAGAATACTGGAGTGAGTTGCCATGCCCTCCTCCAGGGGATCTTCCCAACCCAGGGATTGAACCCAAGTCTCCTACATTTTGGGCGGATTCTTTACCAGCAGAGCCAGCATGGAAGCCCTGGATACCTGGAGTGGCACATTTCATTGCATTGTAACTGTAGCTTATTTGGAAGAGGAAATGGCTCCCCACTCCAGTATTCTTGCCTAGAGAATTCCATGGACAGGGGAGCCTGGTGGACTATGGTCCATGGGATCGCAAAGAGTCACACACGGCTGAACATACGGCACACAGCTTATTTAACTGGTCTGCACGTGGGTTTGTTTTTCCTGATTGCCCAAAGTCTGCCCTTAGACAAAGAGGAGGCGGGGTGGGAGGATATACATGAGTCTAAATGGAGAAGGCAACGGCACCCCACTCCAGTACTCTTGCCTGGAAAATCCCATGGACAGAGGAGCCTGATGGGCTGCAGTCCACGGGGCCGCGAAGAGTCAGACAGGACTGAGCGACTTCACTTTCACTTTTCACTTTCAGGCATTGGAAAGGAAATGGCAACCCACTCCAGTGTTCTTGCCTGGAGAGTCCCAGGGACGGGGGAGCCTGGTGGGCTGCCGTCTATGGGGTCACACAGAGTCGGACACGACTGAAGTGACTTAGCAGCAGCAGCAACATTAAGAAAAATCTCCATCCAATTTGAAATGGATAACCAACAAGGACCTACTGTATAGTGCAAGGAACTCTGCTCCATATTATGTGGCAGCCTGGACGGGAGGGGAGTTTGGGAGGAGTGGACACATGCATGTGTGTGGGTGATTCCCTTCGCTGTTCACCTCAAACTACCACAGCACTGTTTTCTTTGTGTGTGTGGGTGTTTGTTTTCTTTTTTTCTTTATTCTTTTATGGGATTTTTTTGTTTTCTCTTTTTCTCTTTTTTTTTTTTTAAATCACAACATTGTCAACTGGCTATACCCCATACAAAATTAAAAGACTTTAAAAAAAATCTCCATTCAGTCCAGTTGAACACCCATTTTCGGATACATCTAGAGTCCTGAGCATGGGGGCACATGGAAGGCTTTCTTCTCTGGCTTATATGTGGGCTTATACACTGATATGATGATACCACCCTGAGGGCTTTCTTCACTGGCTGCAGAGAGCAAGGAAGGCATAGAAGGGACGGGTCCAGGCTTGGAGAGCATCCATGGCTCTTGCTCAGCCTCCGTTTCCTCTGCTGTAGGACGGGGCGACTGTGGAAACGCACCTTGCAGAGCTGCTACGTGAGCTCTTCACCATCTCCTCTGTACCTGCCTGACGCAAGGCGCAAACGAAGCTCTCAGACAGTGGCGGCCCTCACCACTTTATACTCCGTGCTGCGGACAGTTTTGGAGCTAGGACAGCAATGATGATTGGATGCCATGGGAGCGGCATCTCTCTGTGGATGAGATACAGGGCTGGAGGCAGGAAGGCCCAGGGAGTCTGAGGCCCCAGCTAGGATGAGTGGGAGCAGGCCTGGCCTGCAGTCCTGGGTCCCTCTGGCTCAGCCTCTCGGGTCTCATGACACACATCCCACTGCCTCGTGTCTACCCAGGTGGGAGCCTCCGAGGCTGGGCCTTGGCGTCTCCTCCCTAATATCCTAGCTGGGGCCCAGGGTTCTGAGGATCTGGGCTGCCCTAGCCTGTTGGCTATGCTGGCTCAATAGCGCCTGGAGGTCCCTAGATGCCACTTCGCTGGGACACAGAGGCTTCCTCATGCCACCCAGAGAAGGTGAGCAAGTTCAGAGGCCTCATGATCCTTTGAATCAGTCCACACCAAGAAAGCTGAGCGCCAAAGAATTGATGCTTTTGAACTGTGGTGTTGGAGAAGACTCTTGAGAGTCCCTTGGACTGCAAGGAGATCCAACCAGTCCATCCTAAAGGAAATCAGTCCTGAATATTCATTGGACTGATGCTAAAGCTGAAACTCCAATATTTTGGCCACCTCATGCGAAGAGTTGACTCATTGGAAAAGACTCTGATGCTGGGAGGGACTGGGGGCAGGAGGAGAAGGGGATGACAGAAGATGAAATGGCTGGATGGCATCACCGACTGGAGGGACATGAGTTTGAGTGAGCTCCGGGAGTTGGTGATGGACAGGGAGGCCTGGCGTGCTGGAATTCATGGGGTCGCATAGAGTCAGACATGACTGAGCGACTGAACTGAACTGAACACCATTTTGCCTCCATCCACCCCCGTCATTCTTTCCCTGGCTGAGCATCCACTGTGTGTGAAGCCCCAGAGCTGGCCCCAGAGACCAAGGAAGATCCAGACAAGGTCTCTGCCTTCCAGGAGCTCCCAGTCTGATCACCAGGCTGTGAATATGGCAGAAGGGAAGATGAGCAGGTGCAAGGGCCCAGAGATGGTGGAGGAAGGGCCTCTGGAGAAAGAAGGGGGTGTGAGTGAGTCAGAGACGGTTCCTTGGGGCTGGTCCTAGGCACACAGGAAGGGCTGAAAGCTGGTGAGGGACCAGGCCAGAGGGCCTGGAGAAAGACAGGCAAAGAAGGGTACCACCCATCTCCCACCTACCCCCGGCCCCAGCCTCCTCTCTTCATCCTTCCTGCCTGCTTTCTCCAGACCCTCCCCCTGTACCCAGTCTCTGTGTCCCAGGCACCCCCATTCCTGCCTCTCCACCATTTCTCTGACTCTCAGAAGTCTCCCCAAGCCCCAGGCGCTTTTGGAATCCCTGCCTCCACTTCCTTCATTTCTCTGCATCCTTGGATCTCCGAAGTCTCAGACTAAATTTTATCACGGCCTCTCTTTGCCTCCGTCTCCCTCCATCTCTGCCCTACTCTATCTCCTAAAGCCTGTGCCTTGCCGCGCCCCTCCTGGAGTTCCAGTTTGCCCACGTGCCTCACCCCTCAGCCCCGCCGCATCGATCTGCCAGGAATTCCGCGCTGCCAACCGCGGGCCTGGAGGCCCCGGGCGTGGGCGATGCGGGGGAAGGTTCCAGGAATCGCAGAGGAGGAGGCACGCGGGCCTCCGCGCCCAGAGAGACTCGCGTGCCAGTCACCTGCCTGCCGGCCTGGGTGCAGATGACGGCGCTCGACGTGAGAACCCCCGGGGCGCGCCTTTGTCTCCCCGCGGCCACGGAGGCTAATTAGATTGGAGATGGGGGGGGGGCGGTCCTTTTTCACGGCAGCGCTGAGGCCGCCACTCCGCCCGACATCCCCGCGCTAGCCAGCCTGAGTCACGTCTATTGAAACGGTTTCGGCGGACCGCGCCCCCAACCCATCTCCGCAGTGGTAGCTTTTTTGCGCGCGCAAGCGGGGACCCACCCCGGGTCCCCGAATCGGCCTGCGGGAACCGAGGAGACACGGGCTGCAGGCGAGGAAAGGAATTTCCTTAGGCCCCGCGGGCTTGGGGACCAGAGAGACTGAGATTTAGCAGAAGAGAGAAATTTGGGGAGGAAGCCCAAAGGGTGTGAGGAAGCCGGAGGGGCGGCTGGAGCGCAGGAGAAAAAGGAGAGAGCGCCAGGGACGGAGCGGGAGAGAAGGCGAGACGCGCATGGGGGCGCGCGACGGCTGCGGAGAGCTGGTGGAGCAGGGACGTGGCGGGAGGAGACGGGAACCCGCGTGTGGGCCAGGAGGGGCGGGGGCGGGAGCAGCCAGAGGCAGCCCGACCCGCGGACCGCCGGACGCGCGGACCGCGCAGGGGCCCCACTCCCGCCTCGGGGCTGCAGCGCAGGGGGCCAGGGGACCGGGGTAAGCGGCCGGGGCGCCGCGGGTCCGCATTCTTCGTCTTTTCTTCCTCCGGCTCATTCCGGCCGATCGATACCTGCGCGGGCCCTGCCCCCGCCGCTAATATCTTTTTAATGAGTTCGCGGGGCTTAGAGCGAGTGCGAGCTGCCCTCCAGGGTGGATTTTCCCCTGGCAGATGTTTCGGGAGGAGGAGGCGCGCGGGGCCCCCGGGAGGTGGGGACAAATCTCTCCCTCCGAGGGGCGAAGCAGAAGACTCTCTTCTAAAGTTCAAAAGAAAGACGGGCTTTCACTCGGCCCCCAAAAATGTATTTCCCGGCGGACAATGGGCTCCTTTCTGCGCCTCCTAGGGCCGGCGGGGCGGGAGGGGCGGGAACCCGTGCGCCGCGGCCCCGCTTGACAGACGAGCGCCCCCTCCACCCCGGACCGGGGCCGCCGAGTGAGGGCGCGGAAGCCGGGAGACAGGCTTCCCCTCCGATCACCCCGGGAAGAGAGCAGACCAGACCTGAGCGCACCGGCGTGAACGAACGTGCCTTGCGGGCGGAGGAGCGGGGCCTGGGGCTCCCTAAGAGGCCCCCCTCCCACCCTGGGCCCTGGGCCTCGCAGATGCGGCCACCGCACTCGAAGGGGCTCCTGCGGGTGCCTCGAGGGGAGGTAGGACAGGCCTCCGGGGTCGGGCTGTGGTCCGGGTTCTCTCCGCGATCCGCCCAGAGCGGGTCAAGTAGAAATCACCAGCCAGCCTCCGGAGGCCGCGGGGCGCCGAGTCCCGCTTCACCTGCCCGGATGTCCA
>SJYT01026697.1:238769-256462 GCA_006410635.1 Cephalophus harveyi | reverse complement strand
ATTGATTCGTTCCGCCCGAAGCCCGGACCGCGTGAATAGGGGCCCGGGTTGCAGCGGCGGCGGCGGCGGCGACGACGGGGATAAAGATGTTGTCCCCGCCAGGGGGAGGGGGCGCGGGGCGGGAAGCGGGGCCATTCACTCCTGGCCCGGCCCCTGGGGAAGCCGCGCCGAAGAAAGGGGGCCGGGGCCTATTCAAGCCCTACGAGCCTCCCACAATGGACCGATATACTGGGGGCCTCTCTATTAACGCCCATGAATATTAAAGAGATCTCGGAGCGGCGGCCCGCGGGCGCGAGGGCGGAGGTGGGGGGGCGCCTGCGTGTTCAGGCCAGGCCCGGGCTAGGGGAGGGGGCTTCGAGCGGACACACTCCGCGCCCGGGACCCCCGAAAAAGGACTCGGTTCATCCGCGGAGAAACCTCGGGAAATGCAGGGCTTTCCCTCTCAATCTCAGCGAGGGTAGATGCAAGCGCGGGGGCCTTGCTCCCCAATTCCAAGGGGCCCTAAGACTGGGGCGCGGTTGGATAGGTCGGCGGCTAGACACAAGGCGCAAAATGTGAGCGCGCGGTGATGCTCCCAGGCCGCTCCGCCTCCGCCCCGCCCACAGCAGCGCTCTCTGCGTTCGCGGGTTCAGGCGAAGGGAATAGGGCTCCCTAGCTGCAGTCCGAACTCTCCATCACTTCATCTTCTGACCCCGAGCCAAGAAGGTCCAGGACCTAAATGCTGCACCCCAGGACAGAGGGACCGCACAGACTTGTCTCGGTGGGGTGTGGCCCCCGGAATCGGCAAAATTCGCAGGGTATTCATTGGAAAGTGAGAGACAGAGAGACACAAGGCGCGGAGAAGCCTCGGTTCACAAAGTCCAACCCAAACCATTGCCCACACAGGGACACCGAGGCTCAGAGAGAAGGGCCGTCCCAAGGATGCACAGCAGGCCTCGATCCGCCGCTGTCTCCCGGAGGCGCTCGCTGAGCTTGGCTGCGGCTCCTGGGGGCTCTCCCCGACGGCGTAGTCGCCTCCACCCTGGGCGCATCTTGCTCTCCACCGAGTCTTCCTAGAAACAGAGGCCCAGGAGCGGGGGAGGCTCCCACGCCCTGAGTCCCTCCGCTCCCCTCGGAGTCGAACTCTCGGCTCAAGCCAGAGCCAGTGTGGCTCTCTGGCGACGTCTGGAAGAAAGTCAAGGTTCCCAGGACCCTGACCCGCGCGCGGGCTTCAGCTTGCTCCTCCGCCGCGCCGCCCTCTGCTGGCGCCACGCCCGACGGTCGCCCCTGGTGCCCAGTGCGGCTTCCCCTGAGGCATCAGACTCGAGGTGACCTCAGGCCTTGGGTCTGAATAGGGGTTCCCGCCTTCCTGACTCTACGCCCCGATGCGCACCCCGGGATGGCAGGAGACCCCTGGGCCGAACCGGGTGTGTCTTGGTGTATCCCTGGCGGCCAGGTGCGGGGCCGGCTTAGCAAAGACAGGACTCGGCTGTGAAGGGAGCTCTTTGACAAGGGGCACGAAGACAGTACTCCTTGTAGGAAACCAGGCCTCCTTGCCCCTCTGCCCAAGTCCCCTCTCTGAGGACAAGGCCTGTGTGTGGCGGGGCGGGGGGTGGGGAGGGGGGTCCTATTCCTCCAGCTCACCAGTGAGCCCAAGGCACTGGCCTGAAGGTCCAGAAAACCGGTTATTGGAATCTGACATTGGTGGGAAGGGTACGGAGTTCAGCAGATGGGGGTGCCTCGGTGCTCCCCATGGCTCGTCTGTGGCTGGGAGGTGGGGGTGGGACTTGAGAGTAACCCTGGGTGGCAGCAAAGCCCGCAGGTTAGCAGTGACCTTCCCGCTTTGGTTCCCGGCTCCCGGTCTCCCGAGAGAGACTGCGCTGGCCCTCCGGGAAGCCTTGGAATCTTCGTGAACAAAGTCTGCTGGCCGGGTAAGATTGAGGTGGGGTGGGGAAGCAAGTCGGGAGGGAGGGAGTGAAGTGGGAGGCCAGAAGAGAAAGAGGTAGGAGGCAGGAAGGGGTGCAGGACGCTGGCGGGCTTCCCTAGGTCGCAGCTGAGCTGAAGGAGTCAGGGGACTCGACCCTCAAGCCACGGGAGCAGCGCGGCCCGGCCCCGGGGAGCTCCCTGCAGATGCGGACGGCGTTGGCTCCTGGGCACTGCCGTTCCCATTGGCGATGCTCCAAGGACCTCTTTCGATCTCCCTACCTCGGTCAGGAAAAAGCCTTTGCCAAGCGACCCGCGAATTTCGGTCTGCGGGTGTGCCCTTCCCAACCCCGATCTAGCCCCCCTAGGACCGGGAGATGTCTCCCGCGAAGCCGTCTCGGGACAGCCCCAGCCCCGACGGCGGCCGCAGCTCCGCCCCGCAGCCCTCTCCGCCCAGAGAGGAGTTTCTCCACCGGCTACCCGCAGCCAGCCGGGCGGTTGCAGAGGCCCGTTTGAAGCGAACCGCCGGTCTCCGCAGCGCCGTCTGCGCAGGAGTTCAACCCGGGCCTGCGCCGGGCCGGCTGGCTCCGGGACGACTACCGCAGTCTGGGGCGTGGAGCGCGGGGAGAGCGCGGCACCCGGCGGGCCAGGCGGGGCCAGGGAGCGCAGGGGAGGTGAGTGGCGGCCTGGCCCGGCCGGGATGCCGAGCGCAGATCCGGCCTGGGATCGTGGGTGAGCGCGGGGCCCGAGGGCAGGCGTCTGCTCCTGCCTCGTCTTGGTCCCTGGAGTCCGAGCGGGCCTCGCTGCGCCCCCCGCCCTGCTCCGTTCCCTCCTCTCTTCGCCGCGGGCCGAGTCGCCTCCGCCTCCACCCCTGGCTCTCCAGCCCTTCGCGCCGCCTCTGCCATCGCTGCACATTTCTCGTCTCCCTCTGCCTTCTGCCTCGCTCTCCCTCGTTCACTTCCTTCCCAGCCACTCCCTCGCTTCCCGCTCCCTCCTGCCCCTCTTCCTTCCCCATCGCAACCCTCTTCTCCCGCTCCTGGGCTCCCCCCCAGCTCGTCCAACACATCCCCCGCCTCGGCTGGGCCGTCCGGCCGGCCGTCCCTTCGTCCTCGGCGCCGGCGAGCCCCGGGCCGCCCATGATGGGCTCCGTGCTCCCGGCGGAGGCCCTGGTGCTCAAGACCGGGCTGAAGGCGCCGGGGCTGGCGCTGGCCGAGGTCATCACCTCCGACATCCTGCACAGCTTCCTGTACGGCCGCTGGCGCAACGTGCTGGGCGAGCAGCTCTTCGAAGACAAGAGCCACCACGCCAGCCCCAAGACCGCCTTCACCGCCGAGGTCCTGGCGCAGTCCTTCTCGGGCGGTGAGTCGCGCCGTCGGGGCCGACGGCATCCCTCCCTCCCCGCAGCCCCCTGGTTCCCGGGCCCACACGCGCGGGCCGCGGCAGGGACCAGAGGGCGGTGGCAGCCGCTCGCGCCCATCCGGGAGTTCCACACGCGGCCCGTGACTCAGTTTCCCGTAAGCCGAGCCCGGGCGCAAGCAGCCAAGCCCGGGCAGGGGGACGCCTCCACCGCGCGCGGCTTGAAGTCCGAGATTTGGGCGCTCCGGCTGTCGGGCCCGCCGCCCCCGCGCTTCCCTAGCCGCCCCTCACCCGCCTTGAGCCGGCGGGTTCCTGGCATTTAAAGCCTTACTAGGCGTGTAATAGCAGTTGACTCAAAAAGAAGGGGTTTTAAATTCATTTAGTTAACTTGGGCTTGACCCGCGAGAGTTCCCACTTAAACCAAGAACTTTAAAAGGCAGCGAGGGCTGGGGAGGGGGGCGGAGGGAGGGCGGACAGGAGAGAAAGCGGCGGAGAGAGAGCGAGGGAGAGAATGAGAGAGGGAGAAAAGTTTCTTTTCTTTAAGATGTCTCAAGTTCTTACTCCTCATTCATCAACCCGCAAACAATATCTTTCCCCGGCGCTGGCATCTCTGCGCGTCGCCCCCTTTTCCCCCTTTACGATTTCTGTTCCTCTCTTAATTTACCGTGCAGACTAATTCCACTTCCATTCACGCTATGTCAACCGTCTAATCCCCCCTTTTTGTAAGGGGAATTCCTCGGCCCCTTTTAAACAAGTCCCCTCCGCATTGAGCTACAATTTACTGCTACAGCATTCTTCCAGGGCTAATGAATTTAGAATTAGCAATTTCTTTCGAATGGAGCCGAATGAATGCGATCACTTTAACAGCGTGACAAATTGCCGGCCGCGCCGCAATGGACACCGTTTAACCCCCTCTTTCAGCCGGCCCGCTCGCCGGGTATTTTCCCAGGTAGCTTAGAGGGGAACCTTGTAAGACATGAAGGCCGCCCCTGTGCGCCTCTCCGCTCCCACCCCGGCTGCCCGGCCAAGGCTGGAGACCCCCCTAGGGGGCTGCAGGCCGCCCCGGCCCTTGTCCACCCGGAGAAGCGACTTCGCGGCTGGCCTAGGCCCGGGCACTGCCCTCCCTGGCACCTCCGGATCTCGCCGGGAACCCGGGCGCGCCCAGGGTCACCCAGAAAGCCTGAAATACCGCCCGCCGCCGTCGCCCGCCTTTCTTTTGAGCAGCCTCCGCCTCAGCGCCCGACTTCCTTTCCCAGCGCGGTCGGCGCGCTACGGGCGCGAGCTTCCCCGCACCCCAAGCGGAGTCAGAGCCCCTGGCCGAGCCCCGGGTCCTCCGACAGTGCCCTGCGCTCCGTGCCGGAAAGCGCAGCGCGCGCGGAGCCACGGGAGAACAGCCCAGACCCCGAGCCGGGCGAAAGAATCTTGGCAGGGCCGTCACCTCCTCGTGGGAGCGGGCCTCAGTTTACTCATCGGTTAAGGCCTAAACTGCCGTTGGCCCAGCAGTTCTTAAACTTGGCCGAGGTGGAGGGGAAGGGCGGTTGTGGATGTTCTGAGAATTCGTGGAGAGACCCAAAACGAAAACAAACACAAGAAAACCCTCCTAGAAATGAATCCCAAAGGCACGTCTTGCTTTCGGAGGCTCCGCGGGTTGCTGCGCCTCCACCCCCGGGGGGTGGAGGAGGGAGGGGGAAGAGCCGGGCCTCCCTGCCTTCCGCTCTGATCCAGTCCCCCTGCCTGGCGGCCACAGAGGTTCAGAAGCTGTCCAGCCTGGTGCTGCCGGCCGAGGTGATCATCGCGCAGAGCTCCATCCCCGGCGAGGGGCTTGGCATCTTCTCCAAGACGTGGATCAAGGCTGGCACCGAGATGGGCCCCTTCACTGGTCGTGTCATCGCTCCGGAGCACGTGGACATCTGCAAGAACAACAACCTCATGTGGGAGGTAGGCAGGGTCTCGAGTCGTGGGGGTGGGGGAAGAGCAGCGTGGACTGGGGGGTGTGGGATGTGGGTGGGGCCCTGGCGGCCTGCCTGACCCACTGCCGCTTCTTCCCTTGCTGGAATCTGTAGGTGCTTTGGGCTGGGCCATGACTGGTCCCTGAGGTCGATTCCTACACCTTGCCTGATGTCTGCAGCTTCTTCCCCAAATCACAAGGAGAAGCCTCTCTCCTCCTGTGAACCTTGGGGAGCACTTCCGGGGGTGGGGTGGGGCTGCGCCGGGACTCAGAGAAGTCTTGTACCTTGCTCAGAGTCCCACTGGAGACCTGGGAAGCCATTCCTGGGAGCCACCTCCTGGCCACCTGCATTTTTCCCGTCAGTCCAGCAGCAGCAAAAATGAGCCCCTCAGAGCCAGCCTTGGACTCGGGGTGATCATGGCTGGAAGGAAGGATGAAGGGAGAGGGTGCTCCCTGAGAGTCAGTCGGCTTCTCAAGCCAGGTGGAACAATGACGGCGGACACGAGTGCCATTGAACTGGCACAGAGTCGGCTTTCTGAGCATGGAGTCCGCTTTCTGAGCACCGGGCCTGCATTCCACCAGATTGTCTCAGCAGCCCAGTGGATTATTATTCCCATTTTAGAGAAGGAAAGTGACCTTCCATCCAAGGACTTCTGTCTCTCCTCCCTACAACAGTGCCAGATGCCAGCAAAGTGCCTCCACCCCCCCACCTTGGGATAAAGCCACTCACTCCAGAGCACTTCCGCCTCCTGGGGCTCTCACTTGGAGGAGGTCAGCTGATGCACCCACTCCCTAGTGGCATTTCCCCTCCCTTCCCCAAGGCTCCACCACGACCCCCTCCTAGCAGATGCTCAAGGAGTGGGACAAATCCTGCACGTGGTCACAGGACGGGGGAGCGGGGAGAGGCCACGGGGATGCTCCAAGGGCTCTCCTAACCTCGCCTCCTCCCACATCTCTGGAGGCCTGGGCCAGCAGTTCCTTTCTCCACTGGCTGCTGGGTTAGGAAGTTGGGCTCCAGAAGATCTAGGAGTACTTTTGGTGGCTCCCACAAAGAGAGGCCAGGCCAAGGTCCCCAAGTGGGCCAGGCTTCCCTTTATAGACCCCTCTGTGTCCCTCTCTGAGGTCCTGCCCAGCGCTCTCCACTGCTTCCCCAGAGAGCTGGCTGGAGGGGATGCCGTTTTGGTCAGTGATCTCCTGGAGACCCCTCTTCATCCAGGGATGGGGAGGCCGTGGCAGCAGGAGCCTGTGGGGCCCTGGAGACCGACTCCCTATTGGCCACTTCCAGCCCGCCGGCCTCAGGCTAGTTGCCATACTGCTCTGAGCCCTCCTTTCCTCTGCTGGAAAGCCGAGATGATAACAGCTGTGTCCACTTCCTGGGCGTGCTGGAAGGCTGGAAAGAGACACTGTGTGGATGTGCCTGGTGTGGGGCCTAGTCCTGGCCCCAGGCAGCACACACCACACAGCCCTGCCTCACCCGGCCCCCGATTTACCTGCGCCCAGGTATTCAATGAGGACGGCACGGTGCGCTACTTCATCGATGCCAGCCAGGAGGACCACCGAAGCTGGATGACCTACATCAAATGCGCCCGTAACGAGCAGGAGCAGAACCTGGAGGTGGTCCAGATCGGCACCAGCATCTTCTACAAAGCCATTGAGGTGAGTGCGTGTATCACTGTGTAGGGATCAGTGGGGGTGCAGCCGGGCTGGGGTGCAGGGCGGTTGTGTCCAGGAACTATGGTGGAAGCAAGAGGGGAGTGTTGGGGAAGATGCTGGCCCAGCTGGCCCTGCCCAGGCTGGAGGACTGAAGCCCGAGCATCATGGTCTCCGGGACCATGACCTTCAGGGCAAGCTTCCTGCTGCAGATCAGAAAGGACAGAACCTTTGACGGTACGCCATTGTGAACATCATGGGTGCCTCAATAGCCAGGTCCCGGGATGCCTGCTGAGGGGGTCCTGGGACTGAGAAGCCACAGAGATGCAGAGTCATCAGAAAGCAGTCCAGGGAAAGCATCTGGTGGGGAGGGAGGGTACTGCGTCAGCAGTGTTTCAGCTGTGCATTGCCCGTCATCTGCATGCATGGGCCACCAGTGACGTGTGGATGGCGTGGATCACGACTCTAGCCTCAGCTATCACATCCTCATCACTTGAGGCGTCAGGCTTTTCCTAGATATGGTATGAGCGAGATCGCGTTTAATCCTCATGTATTTAATCTGCGAGGAAGGCTTCTGTGATCATCTACAGTTTACTGGGTCTCAGTTGGTAGACTGGCAGACTCAGTTGCTTTTACAGGCATTGGAGTGGGGTGGGGGTAGGGGGATGTTAGTATTGATATCTGAGCGAGTGAAGCTTCTCAGAGAAGACAGAAAGCGAGATAGCAGGCAGATAGATATCACTTCCCATGATGGGGGTGGGGCTGGGGGTGGGGTGAGGAGCTGGCCAGGCCCAGGGCAGGAGGTTCAAGGGGGATGGAAAGGAGGTATGAAATGCCTGGGCAGAGGCAGACAGGCTCATGGTATTTGGGGAGGGGATAATGGAGTGAGTGGTGGTAGTTGAGGCAGCCAGGCTGTTGGGAGCTGTAAGACCTTGTCCCTTGGCAGGAAATTTCTCAGTGTCTGGCCCAGGAGGGGGGCTAGCAGCCCCACCTCTTCAAGGCAGGCTGGCAGCAAGTGCTGTGAGGGGGTGGGGGGGCAGGGGGGATCGTGCCCCCACAATCTTCTGGACCCCATGCTTGTGGAAAGAGGCACAGTGCCTCTTGGGGTGGGGCTGGGCTTGGCTGAGTTTGGGGGTGTTCTGAATGACTCTCCCTTCCTTTAGTCCATTTTCTTCCTGCAACTCAGAGCCTCACATCTTTCTAAGGCTCTGAGGGGGCACTGGACAGTTGTTGCTTAATAACAAAACCCCAGGGAATCTCCCAGGGGTGGCAACAGAATGGCCTTTGCTTGGGCCCTGGTGTGGCCAGGAAGTATGTTCCAACGAGGGCTGGACCTGAAGAGAAGCAGGAAGGGTAAAGAGAGGTTGGGAATGCCCTGGAGGTCCAGGGGTTAGGGCTCGGCGCTTTCAATGCGAGGCCCAGGTTTGATCCCTGTCTCAGTACTGAGATCCTACATGCCCTGCTGTGCAAAAAAAAAGGAAGGTGAGCAGTTCTTGGACTGAAGTTTGCATGAGACGGGGTAGAGTAAAGACAGGACTGATCCGAACCCAGGCTGAAGGTGGAGGTGCTTCTTACGGGAGAAAAGCCAACCCTAGGATTGGCCTCATGTGTGGCTGAACCCCACTTCTGGCAGAGAGCACCCCCTCTCACCTGCTCGGCCTCACATGCATCCTTAACATTTGTGTGCTGCTCCTTGGCTCCTGAAACAGATGAGATGGGGGACACACACTCATTCCATCCCTCCCACGGAGAGACGCACACACTCATATTCACACACACTCACACACGCAGGGTAAGGATGCCGACGTGATTTTAGCAAAGGACTCCTGACAGCATCAGTTATGGAGGCAGGAGTCTCATCTCACTGTTCAGGTCACTGGCTGAGTGCTGAGCAGAGTCAGGAAATATTAACAGACATTTGTACAGAAATTCAGAGTCAGAGGGCAAGGTGGTTAAGATGTGTCTCCACGGAGTAATCTAAGATTATCAGATTTTTAAAAGTCATCTACATTTGACGAGGAATTAAAATTGAAGAAAAGAAGGGAATTTCCTAGTGGTCCAGTAGTTAGGCCTCAGCCCTTTCATTGCCAAGGGCCTGGGTTCAGTCCCTGGTCGGGGAACTGAGATCTCAAAAGCCACCACTCGGAGCGACCAAAAGACAAAACAGAATAAAATACATTTTAAACATTGAAGAAAGATTAGGAAAATATATCCTCCTGGATATGATCTAGATTAGTGGATATCACCAATTTGGCTATCCATGCTTCTACAGAATTAGCAAGCCGAGTGCTGGAGTGAGGGATAAGAAAACACAAAATATCACCCATTTTACTTTAAACAAGTGATGTTGGACACTTTTTTTTTTTTTTGGTGGTGACAGTTTTCTTAAAGTGATGCGCCAAAATGTCAGATGCCACTTACCGGACCAGCTGTGCGTCCGGGTGTGTGTGACTGACTGCCGTGCAGCAGGGCTCGGCCGGAAGAAATTCCTGCTGCCCCAGGCCACTCCCCCGGGCGCCTCTGCAGTATGGGGGCTGTTTGTCCTGTGTTTGTGTGAGGGAGCCAAGAAGGGTCTGTGCCATGATCTGTTTTCTTAATCTTCCCATCACCCAGAACTGTTATGTTTATTTCATAACAATAACCCGTTTCTTGTGAAAAAAAGAAAAAATGGAAAGAAACATCTTCATAAAATAAGCAGAATATACTAATGTGGCTCTGAAATTTTCTATAAATTCAAAAGTAAGGCCGTCCAAATGGAGACGAGGGTGATGGGTTTCTGGGGCCAGCCGGTCCAGGTGGATTTGGTATCTGGCTGGATTTGCCGGCATGTTATACTAGGACCCTCCTCCCTTTGCTGTCTTCTACCACGGAAGAATTTATTGTAACCTCAGATGCCTAAAATGACATTTCTAGAATTTGCCCAGCACATGGCACATGGGCACTACATGTTAATGCATGAGTCTTTCTCTGGGTGATGGGAGCTGGCTCGAAAGTGGACACACAGACCTGTTTCTCCCAGGAAAACAAAAGTGATAAATAAAATCGGCTGCCCTGCGAAGCAAGAAAGTTGACCCCCAAATTCAATACAAGTAAAGTATTTAGGAATAATTTATGCAAATTTTGGATTTGGGAACTGGGAAGAAACTTCTCAGGCTTTCCTCACCCCGTGTTTTGGCATAGGACTGTGCCCTGAAATGCGGGCTCTTTCCTTGTTGCGACTTTTCTTCTTGTTCCAGGCTATTGAACTTCTTCTCCCCCTAGAGCCCAACAGCTCCATCTCTCCATCTTTCTTTTTCTGTGAGGACAGGCTCTATTTTCCTTTCAACCTTGTTCACTGGTGGGTGCAGTTAGGGACTTTGATTATTAATAATAAGCATCAGTAATGATGCTACCATCCGTGGAGCAGCTCCGGGCGCCAGCACCACGCTAAGGATATTCGCAACTTTCATCCCCTCCGCCTGGGGCTTTCCTTATCCCCATTTTAATGACGATGAAACTGAGGTTCAGGGGGATCTTGGGAGACTGTTGAGCTGTGGTTTGAATTTGTCTGATCCCCGAGCAGAGCCCGTGGTCACTGCGCCATGGGACCTCCCTGGCCAATATCTATTTGCTGGAACTCTATTAATTGGTGTGTCAGGACATCTGTGGTACAATGGAAATTGATATTCGTCCAGATGACACCGAGGTCCTTCTGGACGAGGGTTTCTGTACCACCAGGGACGGGGGCAGGGGGCATCAGAGCCTCCTGGGAGCATGTTCCATGTTGTGACATGAATTTATATTAGGAAAACAAACCCAAACTGCCACACATTTTCAACTGATAATAAAAATTCAGAAATGGGTCAGGACAAAACTTCTGGGCTGACAGGGAAGGTGAAGAAGCACACGTGGGAGATCATGTAATTTGTCAACTAAAGAGTCAGACTCTGAAATTCACCCAGAGTCTTGATGATGCGAACTTTATGGCGTGGCATTCGTCTCCTTGGGAACTGCGTTGTTTATTGTGTGTCCCGAGTTAGTCTCCGCTCTCCAGAAAAGTGAGCAAGCAGCTGATTCTCATTCCCTGAGCCCCAGTGGAGAGCCCCGGCTGGGCCAGGCCAGAGCATTGACTGGAAGGAAATGGGGCTAGGGTCTTCCCAGGTGGTCCAAGGGTTAAGACATCACACTTCCACTGTGGCGGGAGGGGTGTGGGTTCAATTCCTGGTCGGGAGACTAAGACCCTACATGCCGTGCAGTGGGCACCTCTTCAAAAAAAGGAGAAATAGGGCTCCTGAGGGCACTGGGGGTCCTTGCAGAGGACTGTGGCTGTTCTTTGCTCTCAGGCGACCGGCATCTGAGAGCCTCCGGCCGATGGTACTAGGCTGTCAGGGAACAGGCTGCCGGTTCTTGGGCTCTCCTGGTCTCCATCTCTGGGGCCACTGGGAGCAGGCAGAGGCCAGAGGTCCAGGCCAGGAGCTGCGGCTAATTTCCTGGAGCTCTGATGGGCAGAGAGAACCTTCAGTGCCCGGCCTCCAAGAGGTGAGGCCGCCTTCCCCAGCGCTGCTTTGAGAACTGGACGCTTCTTTATTTTTTTCTTGACCAGGATAACCTCAATTACTCTCATGTCATCAGTTCTGATTACTTTATTTTTAAACATATTTAATTTTGTACCGGGGTACAGCCGATTAACAATGCTGTGATAGTTTCAGGTAAACAGCGAAGGGACTCAGCCACACACACACATGGATCCATTCTCCCCCAAACTGGAAACTTCTTGCTGTCTGGGGATGTGTGTCATTGCCAATTCTAGCAGGTTCTTTTTAATATATTTTCTTTCTTTAAAAACTGTTCTTTTTGTGGGACTTCCCTGGTGGTCCAATGGCTAAGACTCCAGGCTCCCAATGCAGGGTGCCCAGGTTTGATCCCTGGTTAGGGAAATAGATCCCACATGCTGCAACTGAAAAAAAATAAAAATAAAAAAGTCCTTCCTGTTGCAACTAAGACCCGGCACAGCTAAATGAATTAATTTAAATATATATATTCTTTTTGTATAAAAGTAATATATGCTCATTAATTCTTAAAACATTGGATGCAGCATGTAGAAGATGTAAGTCAATTTTATCAACATTAAAAAAAAAAAAGGTCTCAAAATGACAAACCCGTCTGAGGAAAGATTCGCAGAAAACCAGAAAATGTTGCTGGGCACCTTGGGTGGGAGAATTACTTTTTCCCAATATGCTCCTTTGTGTCTGTGTCACTGTTCTAATTTTTAAAATCCAGGAGTAAAATTAATTTTAGTCCATTTGAAAAACGTGTCCGTAAGTAAATGACTCAAAATAGTCAATATTAAAGCTCTTATTTTAAAAACATTATCCCAGCCACCATTTTGAATAATAATCCTCAGAATTCGTGCATTTCCAGATGTCCTGGGCTCCTCGTTCATCACCACGATTGTTGTCACTGTTATATTTGTTTTATGTTTCGTAATGGTTGTCACTGTCAGTTCAAATGAAAAGGCCGGTGTTGACTTAGGCATTTGACTCCCAGACTGCAAGTCTGGAGATGGCGATGCAGTTTTCAGAGACATCGTGGGGGCCTGCTGACCCCTCTCACCCTACCTCTGGGCTTTCCCCTCCCGCTCAGGGCAGATGGGGCCAGGACACAGTGGCACCAGCGTGGTATTGGTGTCCTGGGGGCACGCGGGCCAGTGCTTTTTTTTGCTGTTCTGCCTCATGGCATGCGGGATCTTAATTCTCCAGCCAAAGACTGAACCTGGCCTTTGGCAGTGAAAGCGCCAAGTCCTAACCACTGGACCACCGAGGGATTCCCCAGCCTGTGCATTTGATGGTCACTGAAGGCAGAGCCACGGGCATCCTGGGCCCCCCTCGCTACACTGCAGGCTCTGTGGGGACAACTGGGGGGACCCGATACCCCAGAGGTGGATGTCCAGCAGGGCGTGGTCTCTGTTTTACAGTTGAGGAAAGTGAGGACTGGTGACAGAAGGCCACTTGCCCAAGGGGGCACAGTCAGCAGGCGGGGAGCCCAAGCGGACCCCGACCCATGTGGCCCCAGCGCCTGAGCCGGAGCCCTTGGCAATACCACCTCCTGAAGGAAGGGGCATGTATAGACAGCTGGACGGCTGGACCAGACAACTGGTCACTTTAGAAGAACCGTGATGTACAAAGATCTGGTGTCATCTGAACATTGAAGCCAGGAGCTGGGACAATATCAGAGGTGACTGACAGAGTCTTAGAATTGGGGGGACCTCAGAGATCATGCTACCCACCCCCCTCATTTGAGGAGACAAGCTTAGGAAGGCCGAGTGCTCGCCTAAGGTCACCCAGGGACCCAGGGACTGAAGGCCCACCAGCACCATCTCTCAGCAGCCTCCTTCACAGTGAATTTATCCTGAATACTTTACTCCATCACCCTCTTTTCTAAGGGGTTCACTGAACCTCTCTCAGCTTTTCCAGTAGGGCCTCCAGCTCTGACCTGCTGGCCTCCTTGACAGTGGCTGAGCCTGTGAATGATCAGAGGCCACGGGGACTCTTGCTGCAGTGCCAGATTCTCATCTGTCTGCTTTTAGGCATGGCCTAATTTCCCTTGGCTTCTGAGACTGCATTTGATCTTTCCACATTTAAACCCCATCAGTCTGAGCGGGCGCGGCACCCTCTGCCAGGCTCCTTGTCACTCACTGACCACGTGGCTTGCCATGACACCCCAAGGGCTGTGGGCTCTGTTGGAAAGGGGCATGGGACCTCAGGCTGAGTCATCGGAGGCTGGACATCGCATAGGCCCCCTGGAACTTTGTTTCTTCCACCCGCTCCTCTCCCTGCTTCCCTCCTCTGCAGGGTAGGGCAGAGCTGGCTCTGATGGTCTGAGGTTCTTCCTGGCTCAGACCAGAGGAACGCAGGTGTGGCAAGCAGGACGGTTCTGTGATGATTGGCAGGGGTCAGCAGGCCAGAACCAAAGGGAAGGGGTGGGGGCTTTCTCTGTGACCCTGGAAGCCAAGGAGAAGGGTCCATTCTAGGGTGATTTCAGACAGCCTACACGGAGTCCTGTGTGATTTTTTTGTATTCACTTCAACTAAAAGAGGACTCACTCGGGGACTTCCCTGGCAGCCCAGTGGTTAAGACTTTGAGCTCGCATCACAGCGGGCACGGGTTCAATTCCTGATCCAGGAACTAAGATCCCACATGCCACGTGAGGCAGCCAAAGAACCAAAAAGGACCCACTAGGAAAACAACCCAGCTGTTGCCTGGGGGTGTCCACCTTGCTCTGGGCTGATCAGAGAGTGACCCCCAGGGTGGGTGCCAAAGCCACTCCTCTGGGGTCCAGGCCTCAGGAGGTGGTAGGCCTTGCCCTCTCGCCTTTGCTCCAGCTGGCTGGGACCTGAGGGTTCTCCACCTTGAGTTACTGGCTGCCACCAGAGGGGTGGCAGGCCCCTGGGATGTCCCAGAGGAAGGGGTCAGCACCACCTCAGGCGCGAGCCTTCCACAGCCTCCCTGGATTGTCACTGCAGAGCCCTCCCGACGGCAGGTCCTCCCCTGGGAGCAGCAGAGCCCCGCCACTGTGGAGTTCTCTGCCATAGACCTATCGCTGTTTAGTTCCCAAGTCATATCTGACACTTCTGCAAACCATAGGCTATAGACCACGAGGCCCCTCTATCCATGGAATTCTCCAGGCAAGAATACTGGAGTGGGTGGCCATTTCCTTCTCCAGAGGATCTTCCCGACCCAGGGATTGAACTCTCGTCTCCTGTATTGCAGGCAGATTCTTTACCTCTGAGCCACCTGGGAAGCTGTACCACAGGCCTATGACATGGCGAGAGAGATCCCATTTAAGGCTGGGTGCCCCGGTACGTCTGGAGGCAGAAGCGTTCATTGATCTGAATGCTTCTTTTTTAGCTGTTTGCAGGGAGTCATACAGAGGCCTGTGACAGGGAGAGAAGTGTATGTGATGTGGGGCTGCCTCCTGGGTGCGCTGGTTGAGAGATGTTTCCAGAACACCATCAGGCAGGGTGTAACTGAGAACCACAGGGCGCCTCGCAGCCCATGCTCCTTGGGGATGTCTGGCTTAGCCCTGCAGACCTGAGGGCTGGTTGGCTCTGGTTCCCCTCGGAGAGAAATTACAAGTTTTCTAGCTTTCCTTCTTCAGTTACTTCTGCTTGAAGCATGGTTTCCATCCCCTTGTTGTCAGTTTGGGAGAGCGGCCAGGAGACAGCTCTGGTCCCAGCAGCAGAGCCAGGATGAGATGATGAGAAGCCTGGGCAGAGTGAAGCAGTGGGGCAGAGCATCCCAGGGCCTCCCGCGTCTGTGAAGCTTGTTGGAGATAACCTGGTAGAAAGGGACCCCAGTGTGGCTCTCTTGGGGCTGCGACTGTATCCACATGTCCATGGTGGGAGCTAAGACAGCTCCTCCTGGCTGTGAGGGGACATCCTCCCCTGGCGGGGGGGTGGGGGGGGCAGGGGGCTGCTGCCTCCCTGATTTCCTCTTGCCTCCTTCCCTACAGATGATCCCTCCAGACCAGGAGCTGCTGGTGTGGTATGGAAATTCACACAACACCTTCCTGGGGATCCCTGGCGTGCCCGGACTGGAGGAGGAGCAGAAGAAGAACAAGCATGGTAGGTAGTCCCCATGAGTCCACAATGACAATGGACCCACAGAACTCAGAGAGTGAGAGAGTGAGGGGATGTGTGTGTGTTTGCCAGGGAAACTCCTGGCCTCTGGGGACCTTGGTTCCGCTTCCAGCAGTGTCAAGCACATGGTACTTCCTGGTTTAAGGAGGCTGATGCCCCTGGAGCCACTGCCATGGTCCAGGCATGGATGGAAGACAGTTCTGATTCTGGACAAAATAGACTGTCTGGGGCCAGACTGGGTGGAGGGAGAAGCAGGGTGTGGCAGGGGAGCAAGGGACCAGGCAGTAAGGACACTGGATTGAATTCCAGTTCTGCTGTGCAATCTTGGGAAATGGCTCTGTGCTCGGTTTCCCTACCTCTAAAGAAGGATGTTTGTTGGGCAAGATGATGTCTAAGCGCCCTCCCAGCTCTGTCCATGGTGCTGGACCTGGCACAGAGTAGGTGCTCAGTGTGCATCTGTTGAATGAAGGCTGAGCGTGTGTGCACGTGTGTGTGCTTGTTGGGAGGTGGGGGCGGGGGAGGGGGGCAGCACTGATCATCATGGTAGAGACCATTTGCTCAAGACCTATTTCCTGCCAAGTATTGGGCTGAACCTTTTACAGGTATCATCCCACTTGGGTCCTCATAAAACCTTTGTGATATTTGGTCATTTTTATTTTTAAAGGACGACTCTGAGGCTCAGGATTACTGTCTATCCAGCCCTTGCTCTAATGCTTCACAAACCATTTTTTCTGATCCTCATAGCAACTTTTTGCTGTGATAAGTAATGATAACGATGTCCTCATTACTTTCATTTTGGGGATGAGAAAAGTGAGGTACAGTTCACTGGTACATAGTTGAAAAAGTGAGTTGCCCAGTCAAACCCAATTCTTTGCAACCCCATGGACTGTACCCCACCAGGCTCCTTTGCCCATGGAATTTTCCAAGCAAGAATATTGGAGTGGGTTGCCATTCCCTTCTCCAAAGGATCTTCCCAACCCAGGGATTGAACCCAGGTCTTCTGCATTGCAGGCAGATTCTTTACCATCAAGGCCACCAGGTACATAGATGGCACTCAGTAAATAAATGTGGGATAAATTAATGAAAGGTTTGGGAGGGGGCGGGAAGAGGAGTAGTTGTAACAGTTACTACCATTTATGGACGGTTACTATAAGCCTGGTATTTCCTAAGTCCAGGCTTAGGCAGGTAAAGTGCTCTGTACAGAGTAGACTTTGAAGATGTCAGCTTTTTTTTTTTGTGAGCATCTCAGGAAGATCCCCTGGAGGAGGAAAAGGCAGCTCACTCCAGTATTCTTGCCTGGAAAATCCCATAGACAGAGGAACCCGGCAGATTACAGTCCATGGGGTCACAGAGAGTCTGACACTATTGAGAACTGAGCACGCACACGCACTCAGGTGTAGTTGTGCATAATCCCCGTGAGGTCGTAGTAGGTTCCCATTTTTTAAAAACTTATTTTTCAAAATTTACTTATTTGATTTAATCGGAGGATAATTACTTAACAATTCTGTGATGGTTTTTGCCTTACATCAAAATGAATGGGCCACAGGGTATCCATGTGTCCCCTCCATCCCTCCGCACCTCATCCCTCCAGCTTGTCACAAAGCACCTGGCTTTGGGTGCCCTGCCTTCACGTAGGTTCTCATTGTACTGGATGAGAAACTTGAGGCTTCCCCGAGAGGCTAAGTCACTAAGTCCCCGAGATCTCGCAGCATGGGTCTGGAGTCCAACTCATAACGGATGCCAGGTCAGGGCGCTCGCTGCCCCTTCCCACCCCTGTGTGGCGCCCGCAATCAATCTGCGGAGCGGTCACCCCGACGGATCGATGATCCGAGGCGGCTGAGCCCCGGGAGGGCGCCCCTTGGGGAGGCGTACGGGTGCGGGGCGTGGTGTCGAGCCGCCGGCCTCGGGGATGCTAACGAGGCTGCTCTCTCTTTCTCCTCCTTCCCGCCTGCCCGACCCCACCCGGACCCTGCCCGCGCGGCCAGAGGACTTCCACCCCGCGGACTCGGCGGCGGGCACCGCGGGCCGCATGCGCTGCGTCATCTGCCACCGCGGCTTCAACTCGCGCAGCAACCTGCGCTCGCACATGCGCATCCACACGCTGGACAAGCCCTTCGTTTGCCGCTTCTGCAACCGCCGCTTCAGCCAGTCGTCCACGCTGCGCAACCACGTGCGCCTGCACACGGGCGAGCGCCCCTACAAGTGCCAGGTGTGCCAGAG
>SJYT01026697.1:155117-238606 GCA_006410635.1 Cephalophus harveyi | reverse complement strand
GCCCACCAGAAGAGCGCGCGCCACCGGCCGCCCAGCGCCGCGCTGCAGGCCCACTCGCCCGCGCTGCCCGCGCCGCACGCGCACGCGCCCGCGCTCGCCGCCGCCGCCGCCGCGCACCACCTGCCGGCCATGGTGCTGTGAGCACCTGCGCCTGCGTGCGCGGCCCCGCTTCCCGCGCGCGCCCCCGCTCACCCCCGCGCGCCACCGCCGCCCCGACCCCGGGCCGCCGCGCGACACCTGCCGGCCCTGGTGCTGTGAGCACCTGCGCCTGCGTGCGCGCGCCCGCTCCCCGCGCCCGCGCGCCCGCGCCCCCATTCCCCGGGCCGCCGCGCGACACGTGGCTGTCATCTCTCCTGACGCGACCTCTCGGCCGCACGCGGCCGCCGGACCCAGCTCTGTAGGCGCGCCCCAGAAATGACGCCCAGGCTTACTCTCTTCGCCCCAGTTTCGCACACGAGGACCCTGAGGGGCGAAGTCCTTCTCCCAGGCCTTCCCTCCCCTCTCCCCGACCTCGGCCACCTCTTCTTCAGACGGTCCCCGAGTCGCGCGCCTCCTGAGTCGGCTGACCGGGATGATATAGCCCCCTCGTGGGTGGCCGGAGGGGGGACTGAAAGCCTCCGAGGGTCCTCAGCGAGGGGGAGGGGAAGGGAGACCCCCACCACCCTCACAGAGAGCCGCGTGCTGGGGATGGAGAGCGACCTCCCTGTCCCAGGGTGGGCACAGCGGGGCTGGCACGCGCCATCTCCCTCCTCCTCCCTCCTCAGGGACTGCTATCCTGCAGTATCGCCCCCTCCCTGAGAGCTGGGGGCTGGCGGGCTCAGGGGCAGCCGGAGGAGGCCGGAGAGACCTGCCCTTCCCTGCCAGGACGGGGTGGGGGGCTTCTCTCCTCTGGGCCACTTGCCCCCCCCCCCCCAAATGGGCTCCCTGGGGACACACAAGGCACAAGTGTGCCAATCAGGCTGAGAAGGAAGGCGAAATCGCGGTGGCTCAGCGGTAAAGAATCTGCCCGCCATGCAGGAGACCAGGTTCGATCCCTGGGTGGGGAAGACCCCTGGAGGAGGGCATGGCAACCCACTCCAGTATTCTTGCCTGGAGAATCCCATGGACAGAGGAGCCTGGTGGGCTACAGCCCACAGGGTTGCAAAGAGTCGGACACGACTGAAGCGACTTAAGCACGCACCAAGGCAAAATAGAAATCCACTCCCTGGGATAAGGCCTGCCTCTCTTTGGGCCTACGCTTCCCCTATCCCATCTGTAAAATGAGAGAATTGGACCAACGCCACCTCGCCTTCAGCTCTAACGTCAAGCTTGGAAAGGGGATGCCGGGCCCTCCTCGCCACCCTCCGGCGCCAGGAGGCCAAGACTGGCTTTTCGGCCCGGAAGGCATCTCCGAGCGGTGCGGGATGCCAGGAGGTTCCGCCCTTGGCTCCGTCGGGTTTCCCCACGCTCCGGGCCATGGGCGCCCTCTAGTGTCGCCTTTCCCACCTTGCAGTCATTTACTAGAATCCCGCCTAGGGCGTTTTGTAAAATAAACTATAATATTGATGAAAAGTATAAAATGTATAGAGTTTTCAAGAACCTGTGCTCTACTTCCAGAAAACGGTCACTTTAACTTTGTAAATACTTATCTTAAATGATATTTACGAACCTGTGATATATATTATTTGATTGTACATGTAGAACTGTAAATACATTTGTACCTCTCTTGTATTCTAAAATAAAAATTACTTGGAACATTTACCGCTTAGCATCTGAATGGGTCGACGCTTTTGTCTGCATGAAAGGGAAACGTGGAAAATACCTAGGAGTTGGAGAGCGGGCAGGAAGAGTTGTTTCACCTACTGGTTTTTATTGTCGCAGCTGGGGCATCAGCTCCCCAGAGAGAGGCCACAGTATAAAGCAGTCAAAGCTCACAAGGCGCTGAGCAGATTCCTCCTGGTTTCCAGCTGACTCTCAAATATCAGTGTCTTGCTTTGTTACTGCCCCCAAATCTTTGCTGCCTTTTTAATTAATTTTCATGGACAGCTTGAAGGAATCCATGCAGCCTGTGCAGGTGGACCAAGATGGACATCAAGTACCCTCCCAATGCCTAGAATTTCAAAACGCTCTGGTGCCCATTTCCAGACCCTCCTTCAGGAAGAACAAAGAGCAGGGAGGCCGTCAGTGTAGAGCCAGGCCCTGGCTGTCCTCTTCAGGACCTCCTGGCCAGGAAGAGGTGCACAAACTGAGAAGTGTGAGTTCACGCCTGTGCTCTGGCATGTAACAGCCATGAGGCTGTCACCCTTCCAACCTGCTGGCATCCATCAGGCCCAGCTCTCTGTGCATTCTAGCTGTGTACACACACACACCCCCCTGAAGATGCTGGAATTCACACTTGTACATACAGGCCATCCCCATTTGGAGCTTCAGGTGTTCCCAAAGACCCAGTACTTCGGGGACTGATCTTGCTCGAAGGTCCTGCAAGTTGTTCACTTACAGGTCTTTGGGGCCAGTGGGGGACATCACTCTTCCTACTCCTCCGCTTCATCCCCTTAGAAATCTTGCTTCGCCTTTGATTCCTCGCGAGACGTTTTTCCGATGCCTCTGGTGGCCCCTGGCCTTCCCCTCCTCTCACTGCAACGGCAGTGTCAGACTTCATAAAAGTCAGTGGGCCGGCCCTTGATCAAAAATCTAAACTGCTTTCTGTAGGTAATTTTATGAAGTTCCAATCGGCAGATCTGAAGGGCAACAGCCCCTGCTCCAGAATCCACCTGGTGGCAGCAGGCTGTAATTGCAGACTAAAGTGCTTGTGTTCGATAGCGTTGCTGGTACTGGAGATAACAGGAAGAGCAGGGAGGCATTGACTGCCGGAAGGACTGCACACAGGTGGGGGCTTCTCTGGTGGCTTAGCTGGTAAAGAATCCGCCTGCAATGTGGGAGACTGGGGTTTGATCCCTGTGTTGGGAAGATCCCCTGGACAAGGGAAAGGCTACCCACTCCAGTATTCTGGCCTGGAGAATTCCATGGGCTATACAGTCCCAAAGAGTCATGTCCCAACCCAAAGAGTCGTGTCCCAAAGAGTTGGACACGACTGAGTGACTTTCACTCCTCGCTGGGAGGCTTGATACTCAAAGCTTAATCTCTTACTTTGTTCACTTTTTCAGCAGGGGCCTTGGGCTCCTTTCCCAAGGGTGCACACCCCCTTCCTCCCAACAAAGGCACACAAATACACCACCTCCCAGTCAACCTGCAGATTCAATCTGAAGGGCTTGCTGCATATCCTATAGGCATGCGGTATAGACCAGCTGGTCAAAGGGTAAAAATAAATAATTAAGTCTTTTAGGATATTCAAAAATAAATAAAAACAGATCAGATTAAATTACTTCCTTGCTTAGAACACTTCTGGCAGCTTCCCTGTTCCCAAGAATGAAATCCAGACTCATCTTTGCCTGACTCTGCTCATCTGCGACCGAACCTGCTCCCTCACCCAGTACACACGCCACAGCCAGAGATGCTGGCACCACGGATGTATGTGCTTTTGCTGCTGTCTTGACCTTGTAGCCTTAATCTTGGAAAACTCACTTATTCATTCTTGTAGCTTTGGGAGGTTCGATTACGTAGGACCTCTATGTACACAATTATGTTGTGTGTGAATAAGGCAGTTTTATTTTTTTCCCAATCAATATGACTTTCATGTCTTTTTTTATTGCATGGTTCAGGACCGCTGGGTATAGAGAGCTCTAGATAGAGGTCACTGCTCTGTGTTTGAAACTCTACTTGGCCATTCACTAGCTAGGTGACCTTGGACAAATGAATTAATGTCTGTGTGTCTCAACTTCCTCAAATGACAAATGGGGTGATACTTCGCTCCTAAGGAGATTGTGAGGACTAAGTGGGACAATGGATGTAAGTGAAATACACAACTTGGGATCTGGCATGTGGTAAGTGCTCAGCAAATGGAAACCATTGTTAACACAAGGATGCCTTTGGTGGAGTGAAGGGTTGTGGCTGCTTCTACCACCCACCTCACTGGGCATCCCCCAGGGGCATCTAAAGCAGCTGTCCATCACCCCATCTCCTGCCCTTTCCATTAGCCATTATCCTTGCAGCTCTTGAAATGGAGGAACAGATAATCTAAGCTCTCAGCTTCCTTCCCACTTTGGAGCTGGCCTGCTAGGCTGCAAGGCCACGATGGGGTGGGACAGATTAAGGACAACGGCTTGTTAGCACCCATCCTGACTGCTTCCCATGGCATGGCTGCCTTGGGGAAGTCAAACTTCATGCACGTTGGCTCAGGGCTTCAAGGGTGGGTGTTGTGGGAGAACCAGGCTACCTGGTCTGTTCTGATGGGTCTGATGGGTCTTTGGAGTCCTGTAGAGGCACTTCTGACACACGCTATCAAGGTGATGGACAGCTGCCTTAGTCACAAGTCTGCCCAGATGTAAGACAAGGAGGGACAGACTGCCATTCTTAAAATTCGTGGACATGCTTAAGAGCTGCCATTGCCATCAAAACTGTTTCTAATATTGTGGGGAGAGGCAGTCCTCAAAACATGAGGTCCTTGGGTGGAAATCCTTGTGCACATCTCTGACTGCAGAACTTCTGGGGATTGGGGGGTGGGGGGAGGAATTACCTGGTGGTCCAGTGGTTAGGACTCCATGCTTCCAAAGAGCTCAGGGCTAGAGGGCTCCTGCTGCCTCTGTTTTCGCACTGTTCCTGATTTCCCTTTTGGTTACTTTCACTCAGAGTTATCTGTGGCCCTCAGCCCAACTCCCGAGTGTCAGCAGTTCCTGGCCTTCAGGGCTCATTCGAACGCCATTGCTGTCAGGAGGCCTTTTCTGTCCTCCTCTGAACCCTCTGATCCCTGAGCTCCTGACCGAACACCCTGATGCCTGGGGTAGAAACGCTCCAGAAATGTGGAATAAGTTCATTCGTTCCACAGATATTTGCTGAGTGCTGTTCTAAGAGTACCTGGATTTGTTTTTCTATTTTTTCATCTTGTGACTGCTC
Organism: Cephalophus harveyi; assembly: GCA_006410635.1. Lineage (NCBI taxonomy): Eukaryota > Metazoa > Chordata > Mammalia > Artiodactyla > Bovidae > Cephalophus > Cephalophus harveyi. Next base: position 233,617 of record SJYT01026697.1, on the reverse strand, counting down.
TGCACGGCATCTGGGATCTAGTTCTCTAACCAGGGGGAAAGTCAGTGACAAGAAATAAAACAGGATCGAGTGATAGAAACAGGATTAGTCTAGATAAGGTGGTCAGGAAGGCTTCTCTGAGGAGGTGATATATGAGCTGAAATCTAAGTGAGGAGGAGATACAGGAAGACCTGGGAGGAAGAGCGTTCCACGCAGACAGCACCAAAAGTACACACGTCCTCGGTGCCAGCACCTCTGGCTGCAGCGTGTGTACTGGATGAGGGAGCAGGTTCAGTTGCAGATGGGCAGAGTCAGGCAAAGATGAATCTGGATTTTTTTCTTGGGAACAGGGAAGCTGCCAGAAGTGTTCTAAGCATGGAAGTAATTTAATCTGATCTGTTTTTATTTCTTATTTTATTTTTGAGTATCCTAAAAGACTTACTTATTTTTACCCTTTTCCATTATGGTTTATTTTAAAAAGTGAAAGTTAGTCACTCAGTTGTTTTGGACTCTTTGTGACCCCATGGACTGTAGCCCACCAGGCTCCTTTGTCCATAGGATTCCCCAGGCAAGAATACTGGAGTGGGTTGCCAGTCCCTTCTCCAGGGGACTGAACCAACCCAGGGATTGAACCCAGGTCTCCTGCATTGTGGGAAGATTCTTTTACCATTTGAGCTACCAGTGAAGCCCTGGTATGGTTTATTACAGGATAGTATATATAATTCCCTGTGCTATACAGGATAACTTTTTTTTTTTTTTTTTGCTTTATGTGTCTTGCTCATTTTTGTTTCATTTTTAGTTACACGTTTTATTGAAGTGTAGTTGGTTTATTATGTTGTGTTAATTTCTGCTGTACAGCAAAGGGATTCCATTTTATGTGCTCAGTTGCAGAGTCGGGTCCAACTCTTTGCGACCCCATGGACTGTAGCCCACCAGGCTCCTCTGTCGGTGGAATTTTTCAGGCAAGAAAAATTGGAGTGGATTATCATTTTCTAGTTCAGGGGATCTTCCTGACCCCCTGTGTCTCCTGTGTCTCCTGCGTTGGCAGGCAGATTGTTTACCACTGTGCCACCTGGGAAGCCCCATTCAGTTCATATATATATGAACATATACAGTTTTATACATATATGTGTATACATGCATTCTTTTACAATTTAATTAACTAATTATTTAATCACATTGCCATAAAATAATTTTCTTTTTTTTTCTTTACTTTTGTATACATTCTTTTTAAAAATATTCTTTTCCATTATGGTTCATCGGGCTTCCCTCGTGGCTCAGCTGGTAAAGAATCTGCCTGTAATGCGGGAGACCTGGGTTCAATCCCTGGGTTGGGAAGATCCCCTGGAGAAGGGAATGGCTACTCAGTCCAGTATTCTGGCCTGGAGAATTCCATGGACTGTATAGTCTATGGGCTCGCAAGGAGTTGGACACGACTGGGTTATTTTCACTTTATGGCTTATCACAGGATACTGAATATAATTCCCTGTGCTATATAGTAGGACCTTGTTGTTTATCCATATATAATAGTTTGCATCTGTTAATCCCCAACTCTCAATCCATCCCTCCCCTATTCGCCTGGCAACCACAAGTCTGCTCTCTCGGCCTGTGAGTCTGTTTCTGCTTTGTAGATAAGTTCAGCTGCCTCTGTCTGCTGTACAGAAATTGGGTGTAGGCATGGTAAAGGTAGAATTAGGGAACTGAGTTAGGTGGTGATGCCATTGACTTGGGGTGATGGCCCTGGTGCTGCACAGATGGGGAGGTAGATGGATATGGGAGGAAATGGTGAATGTTAGACTTGTTCAGAAATTAATATCACTTTGGGAGTTCAGACACCTACTCACAGACTTCTGGACCCCTCTTACAAAACCCTAGTGCTTAAATCTGGGCTCAAAAGCCAGTATTTCTAACAAGCCTCTTGGGGATGTGATGCAAAGTCATCCATCAAGGATCATAATGCCTACGTGAGAAGAAGGCTGAGCGCCGAAGAATTGATGCTTCTGAACTGTGGTGTTGGAGAAGACTCTTGAGAGTCCCTTGGACTGCAAGGAGATCCAACCAGTCCATTCTGAAGGAGATCAACCCTGGGATTTCTTTGGAAGGAATGATACTGAAGCTGAAACTCCAGTACTTTGGCCACCTCATGCGAAGAGTTGACTGATTGGAAAAGACTCTGATGCTGGGAGGGATTGGAGGCAGGAGGAGAAGGGGACGACCGAGGATGAGATGGCTGGATGGCATCACTGACTCGATGGACGTGAGTCTGAGTGAACTCCGAGAGATGGTAATGAACAGGGAGGCCTGGCATGCTGGGATTCATGGGTCGCAAAGAGTCAGACACGACTGAGCGACTGAACTGAACTGAACGTTTGCTTAATGCAAAGCACCAGACGCTTAGGATGTGCAGGCTCTAGGATGAAGCAGGTGCAGTCAGGAGGAACATGGCGCTGCCGCCAACTGCTGTGTGAATTCCAGTCCTTTTCGGGGCCTCAGTTTCCTCCTCTTTAAAAAGGGACCTGCAGTGGACTGAATGTTTATGTCCACCCCAAATTCATATCTTGAAATCTTAACCCCAGGGTGATGGTAGTAGGAGGTGGGGCCTTTGGGAGGTGATTAGGTCATGAATGTGAAGCCTTCCTGAACGGGATTGATTCCTTATAAAAGAGACCCCAGAGAGCTCTCTGGCCCCTTCCACCATGCAGGGGTCACAGGGACCCTCTATCTGAACCAGACACTGAATCTGCCACTGTACTAAGACAGATCCACAACCCCAATATTGTGAAAGGCTTCATAAGCATAGTGTCGTGAGAACGGGAGGGGTTATGGTTATGTCCATCCTTCCTTGAAACTGGATGGTGTCAAGACTATAATCCAGCCTACAACTATAACCCAAGACTAGAACTTGGTCTAGGAGCATTCCCAGGCCTGGCAGCCTGACTGAGCTATACTGCTTCAAAGGACACCACCGCCCTCTTCTGGTCGAGAGCAGACTCAACAGATGCATCCTTTCTCATATTTTTTCTTGGCTCTAGCCCCTTCTCCTCAGTCCTCTGTCTTATGAGATGGTTGGATGGCATCACCGACTCAGTGGACATGAGGTTGAATAAACTCTGGGAGTTAGTGATGGACAGGGAGGCTTGGCATGCGACCATGGGGTCGCAAAGAGTCAGACATGACTGAGCGACTGAACTGAACTGAACTGAGCCCCTTCTCCAGGCAAGGAGGCGAGCAAGTGTCTGGCTGTCTGCTTACCGATGATCTGTGAGCAATTAGAATCTATATCACTGACTACCTTACAGGGTTGGCTTTCTAGACAAATGTAGTTGTGAGCCACGCTTAGGTGAAAGAAATGCTATCCTTTTGAAAATTTACCAGGCTATTGGTCTGATGGGTCTTCAGGAGAAAACAGACTTAATGTACTGGTCTCAGTGAGTGGTGCTGATGCAAGTTATCTCATTTCATCCTGTTTAGAATCCCTGTGCTGGGCTGTGCTGTGCTAAGTCACTTTAGTCTTGTCTGACTCTGCAACTCCTGACTCTTTGGGACTCCACAGACTGCAGCCCACCAGACTCCTCTGTCCATGGGATCCTCCGGGCAAGAATACTGAAGTGGGTTGCCGTGCCCTCCTCCAAGGGATCTTCCCGACCCAGGGATTGAACTCGTGTCTCTTATGTCTCCTGCATTGGCAGGCGGGTTCTTTACCACTAGCGCTACCTGGGAACCCTGCATGAAGAATTATCACCTCCAGTTCCCTGAGGTTGAAACTAAGTCTGTTGTGAATGCTATAAAGCATGCAGGGCAAGGGTGAGGGAGAGGGTAGGACCTGGGGAGAGAGACAAGGGAAATACTCCTGACACCTAGATAAAACCACATATACTTCTATCTGTTCATCACTGAACCCTTAGGACAGCTCCTGGCTCATTTTGCTGTGTGAGTAAATATACGCGAAAATCTTTGTATTGTGTCCATTTGTCCTCCATGTCAAAACACACCCGCTTGGCAAGATTTAAATGTGTTCTTAGACGGTTTCTCGCTTTTTCCAAAAGAAATACCAGGGAAATCAGCTCGCTTAAGAAAGAGTGGAAACGGCACCTGCAGCATTGTTTGGGGGTGTAGGTGATGGCTGGTGCTGAACCAGCACTCACGAAGCGACAGTAATGTAGAATACAGGGGCTACTAGTAACAGTACGAAAAGAGGCTCTTTCCTCTGTCCAAATGGTGTTTCTCCTCTTGATCCTCCTGGTCAATCGCATACCAAAAAAAAGAGAGAGAGATTTCAGCAGCTTTGAATTGGAAGGAAACTCAGAGGCCCATTTCACAATTATTTATAACCCTGGAAAACAGTAAGTGAGATGAGCACAAGAGTTTTGCTGAATAGTCAAACGCTATGCAACCTGATATTTTATTATTTGACAAGAGCAGCCTTCAGTTCAGTTCAGTTCAGTTCAGTCGCTCAGTCGTGTCCGACTCTTTGTGACCCCATGAATCGCAGCACGCCAGGCCTCCCTGTTCATCACCATCTCCCGGAGTTCACTCAGACTCACATCCATCGAGTCAGTGATGCCATCCATCCATCTCATCCTCGGTCGTCCCCTTCTCCTCCTGTCCCCAATCCCTCCCAGCATCAGAGTCCTTTCCAATGAGTCAACTCTTCGCATGAGGTGGCCAAAGTACTGGAGTTTCAGCTTTAGCATCATTCCTTCCAGAGAAATCCCAGGGTTGATCTCCTTCAGAATGGACTGGTTGGATCTCCTTGCAGTCCAAGGGACTCTCAAGAGTCTTCTCCAACACCACAGTTCAAAAGCATCAATTCTTCGATGCTCAGCCTTCTTCACAGTCCAACTCTCACATCCATACATGACCACAGGAAAGACCACAGCCTTGACTAGACGGACCTTAGTTGGCAAAGTAATGTCTCTGCTTTTGAAAATACTATCTAGGTTGGACATAACTTTTCTTCCAAGGAGTAAGCGTCTTCTAATTTCATGGCTGCAGTCACCATCTGCAGTGATTTTGGAGCCCAAAAAAATAAAGTCTGACACTATTTCCACTGTTTCCCCATCTATATCCCATGAAGTGATGGGACCAGATGCAAATAGATAGCCAATGGGAATTTGCTGTATGATACANGACATAACTTTTCTTCCAAGGAGTAAGTGTCTTCTAATTTCATGGCTGCAGTCACCATCAGCAGTGATTTTGGAGCCCCCCAAAATAAAGTCTGACACTGTTTCCACTGTTTCCCCATCTATTTCCCATGAAGTGATGGGACTGGATGCCATGATCTTCATTTTCTGAATGTTGAGCTTTAAGCCAACTTTTTCACTCTCCTCTTTCACTTTCATCAAGAGGCCTTTTAGCTCCTCTTCACTTTCTGCCATAAGGGTGGTGTCATCTGCATATCTGAGGTTATTGATATTTCTCCCGGCAATCTTGATTCCAGCTTGTGTTTCTTCCAGTCCAGTATTTCTCATGATGTACTCTGCATAGAAGTTAAATAAGCAGGGTGACAATATACAGCCTTGACGTACTCCTTTTCCTATTTGGAACCAGTCTGTTGTTCCATAGATCTCTATTAGCCCAGCCCACAGATACACTGAACTCAACAGGGCCAAGACTGGGGACAAGCTCCAAGTGAGATCCCTCTCTTTCTAAAGGACACCAGCACTTGTAAGCCAGAAGCCTGCAAGTCCTCCTAGAAGCCTCTGGGTATACATCTCATGCAACAGTCACCCTTATGAAGATGCTGCCATCTGACTCTGTGGGATACTTAACCCTTCCTTCAAACCTTCCATCACAGTGTGTCATTATTCGGTAGCCCTCATGTGATAGGAGCTTCCCAGTGGCTCACCGGGAAAAGAATCCTCCGGCAATGCAGGAGATGCAGGCAGACATGAGTCTGACCCCTGGGTAGGAAGATCCCCTAGAGGAGGGCATGGCAACCCACTCCAGTATTCTTGCCGGGAGAATTCCATGGACAGGCTAGCCTGGTGGGGCTACAGGGTCGCAGAGGGTCAGACATGACTGAAGAGACTTACCCTGCCTGCGTGTGACAGACCCCTTGCTGCCTCCTCCCCTCAGGGCCTACCTGAGTGAGTCCCCTGCCTCTGGGACCTAATAGCACCAATAGCCCCCAGCCTCTTCTTGTGTAAGAACTTGTGATTATATTTTTTAATTTTATTCTAATAATTATATTTATTTACTTGGGGCTGTGCTGCGTCTTCATTGCTGTGCAGGCTTTCTCTAGCTGTGGAGAGCAAGGGCTGCTCCCTAGTTTCCGTGTGCAAGCTTCTCACTGCAGTGAGTTCTGTTGCTGAGCACGGGCTCTCTGGCACAGGGGTTTCAGTGGCTGCATCACGTGGGCTCGGTAGCTGTGGCTCCCAGGGCTCTAGAGCACAGGCTCAGTAGCCGTGGGGCATGGTCCCAGTTGCTCTGCAGCATGTGGTATCTTCCTGGACCAGGACACGAAACCCATGTCTGCTGCATTGGCAGGTGGACTCTTCATCACTGAGCTGCCAGGGAAGTCCTGTGATTATATGTGTGTGTGTGTGTGTGTGTGTGTGTGTGTGTGTGTGTGTGATTAAATATTTTAATCATGGGTTTCCTTCTTCCTCGCCTGTACTAGGCTGTGATTTCCTCCAGGATGAGTCTGTCATGACAATTTTGAAATCTCCACCAACCAGCATCTTAGGGCCTGGCACACAGTAGTTTGTTGCATGAATTATTCAACAAAAGGCTGACAACAATTTTATACTATAAAAGATCATTATTACATTTCGGTCCACATAGAAAGGCCTTCCTAGGTATCTGCTGCCAGTGCAGGAGATTCAAGAGATGTGGGTTCAACCCCTGGGTCAGGAGGATCCCCTGGAGTAGGAAATGGCAACCCACTCCAATATTCTTGTCTGGAAAATTCCACGGACAGAGGTGGCCTGGCAGAACTACAGTCCATGGAGTCACAAAGAGTCAGACACAACTGAGCACACAAACATCACATGGGAAAGGAGAGAAAAAAGCCACCAACAGTCCCATCACCCAAACATGAACTATAGTCACATTTGTGTATGTTTTCTTATCTTTAGTTCTATGGATAAGATTTGTTTTTACCTAAGCATAATAATACTGCACTTGTAAATTTGAATCCTGCTTTTCTACTACAAATACTTATTTTTCATATGGTTAAATATATTTTCTAGCTTTATTGAGATATAACTGACAGATAACATTGTATAAATTTAAGGTATACAGCTTGATGATTTGATATTCATATGTATTATAAAATGACTACCATGATAATAGTTAATATCTCTGTTACCTTTTAATTATCTTTTCATGTGTGTGATGAGAATATTTAAAATGCTCTTAGCAACTCCAAGTGTATAGTACAGTATTGTTAACTAAAGTCACCCTGCTGTATATTAGATCTCTAGAACTTATTCATCTTCAAATCATAAGTTTGTACCCTTTAAACAAGATCTCACCACTTCCCCTCCTCTCCAGCCCCTTGCTACCACAATTCCAGTTTCTATGAGTATAACTTGTTCAGATTCTAATATAGATGAGATTATACAATATTTGTCTTTTTCTGTCTGACTAATTTCACTGAGTATAATGCCCTCAGTATCCCTCTATGTTGCTGCAAATGGTAGGGTTTTTCTTTTTTATGGCTGAATAATATTCCATTATATTTAAGAAGATATATATTATTGTTTACTCTTTAACTTAGTAATTTTATTTATATATGGAGTTTGCTGTTTATGTAGTCAGTTCACTATTTTCCGCTATGATTTATTCTATTGATTATAACTTTAGAAAGGACTTTTCTGTCCATAATTCAGATACATATTGAGTCATCTTTCCTTCTACTATTTTTATGTTTTGATGGACTGGTATGTCTAATGCTTTTATCCACTTGAATTTGTTTTGGCATGTCACGTAAAATAAAGGTCTAACTTGGTCTTTTTCTCCTCAGAGTTAAACAGGTAAGCATCATTTTTAATAAGATTACAATATTTTACATTGTATTGCATTTCAAAACAAGATTGCTGAAAGGAACTCCTGATGATGGTTCTAATGAAATAAATCTCATAATGTAATTTGGAACATGAGTTACGTGTATGACATTCCAGGAGGTGGGGGCAAGGTGGGCCAAATATGAGCTAGGCCTTGGAAATGCTCCTTTTGGGGGAGTATCTTTTAGGCTGGTACATGAGCAAAGAGAAAAAGCAGGAATATGGGTTATGAACCCCTTTACCCCAGGAACATTCACATGTACAAAGGATTGGTTTAGTAATACCTAGATATGATGCTGCCACTTCCATTTTTGTGTGTTAGTATCTCAGTTGTGTCCATCTCTTTGCGACCCCTTGGGCTGAAGCCTACCAGACTTCTCTGTCCATGGAATTCTCCAGGCAAAAATACTGGAGTGGGTTGCCATTTCCTTCTCCAGGGGATCTTCCCAACCCAGGGACTGAACCCAGGTCTCCTGCTTTGCAGGCAGGTTCTTTACCATCTGAGTCATTAGGTCTATAAATACAATATGATACAAAGAAGAGAGAACAGATGGTGAAGATATTATTTTAAACTTGCATCACTTCATATTCAAACCTCATATCACTTCATATTCAATCCTGACCCTGTGTTAAACCATGACTCATATCTCCACAAGTTGCTAATTATTTTGAAGACTATAGGAAGCCATATAAGCTGAATACAAATTGGTCTGCAAAAACCTAGGCTACCATCATTAACATGTTCAATTCATATATGTATCAAAAGTCATGGTGACTGTCCAATAGGAAAGGAATCACTCATGAAGCATGCCCTCCACCACAGTGTGGATCAAGAGGGTCAGTATGCATGATAGTGGTCTGCCTTCACATTGTAGATCTGGGTTTTATTTAGAAATTCAAGCACAGCACCGAGCACCAAAGGCCTCTGGTTGATTTAGTAGCATTAGCTAAGCTAATGTGTCCATGCACAGTACTGGAAAATTTTCCTTGTGCCCTTTTTAGCCATCATAACAGAAAGACTTTACTTGTCATAATATCAGCATTGTCATTTTGCAGAACTGAGTGTATCAGCAAAAAAGAGAAAAAATTTTGCAGCTGTGCACACACACACACACACACACACATTTGGCTCAGCTTTACTGATGAGATCTTGACTTGGAAATGAAGTAATTTTGTCATTCATACAACTTATAAAACAGACCCCAAACCATCACTAAATAAGTAGTTGTCACAGAACCATAGCAAATCCTTAAGATACTCAACCACAGCCTATATACCAGCTACCCAGATTTTTCTCTAAAAAAGTGGTCAGAAAAAAAAAAAAAAAGTGGCCAAATGTTCAAGTTGGAACAAGGAAGGGATGCAACTCCCTTGTCTTACATTTTGAGGTTTTTAACTTGATTTTACAATGCCTTTTATCAGTTACTATTTATTAGCTATCTCTGACCTCTCTTTCCCAGCCAGGTTCCAAATTCTTTGAGTGTGCAGGCTGCCTCATCTCGGTGGTGTGGCTCTCCAGCCTAAGTGCCTCGTGCATGAAGGATGCCCAGGGGATGTAGAAGTCCTGGTGCTTCACTTACACCTTTCAGTGCAAGCCCAGACAAGAAAATACTGGGTTGGCTGAGACGTTTGGTAAGAGTTTTTCCATAACATCTTACGGAAGAACTTGAACTTCTCGGCCAACCCTATACCCAGTGGTACATCTATTAATAGTCCATGTTGTTTGACGGCCTTTAAGGATGAACAAGACAGGCTTTAACAATAATTAATATATGATGATGGTAAAAATAACTGACGTCTGGCGAAAAAAATGAGTTAGCTACCTTATTATTCAAGAATGATGATCCAATTTGTGGATTGTCTGGGCCACTGGGTCTCCTATCCTTTGTAAGTGAAACAGAGGAATATGCAGACTTTTCAATCTGGGTGTAGACGCCAGTTTCTCATATCAGGTTGGCCAGACACAGCTCCTGGAAGCCTTTTCTCTGTGCGTAGTCCATGACAATCAGGGTTTGGGGGAAGGGGTGATTATTTCTTATGCCATCTTTGAAAGTCTCTATTCATGTTTTATTTCTAGGAATTAAAAATAAAAATTTGGTTTACTGGTAATTTAAAGAATTATGAATTGTTAAGGGCTTTGAAAGATAGCTTTATCAGGGTATAATTAAAATAATTAATTTTAGAGCCCTGCTATCACCTCAAAAATTTTCCTCAAGCCCATTTACTGGTATCACAACTCCCAACTCTAGCCCACAGCAATCACTGATCTGTTTCTCCTTCTATAAATTTGCCTTTTCTAAACACTTCATATAAATGAAATCAGACATACAATATACAGTCTTCTGTGTCTGCCCTCTGACACTTAGGACCGTGTTTTTGAGGTTCATCCATGTTGTAGCATAAATCAGTAGTTCTTTTTATCGTTGAATATTATTCCATTGTGTGGATTTACCATTGTTTGTTCATAAATATTTACCATAGTTACCAGTTGATGGACATTTTAATTTTCCAGTTTGGGCGATTATGAATGATGCTCCTCTGAACATCTGTATCTTTTTGTGGACATATGCTTTCATTTCTCTTGTGAAGATTCCTAGGAGTAGATTGCTAGATCATATGGCAAGTTTATGTTTAACTTTTTAAGGAGCTGCCAAATTGCTTTCCAAAGTGGCTATATCATTTTACATTCCAACCGCCAACGCGTGAAAGTTTCCATTTTTCCACATCCATGCCAACACATGGTATTGTCTTTTTGATTCTAGTCATTCTAATGGGTGTGTAACTGTATCTCATTATGGTTTAAATTTGTGTTACCCTTGTGAACAATGATATTGAACATATTTTAATATTCTGATTTCCATTCATATATCTTCTTTGATAAAATGTCTATTCAAATCTTTTGCCCCTTGAAGAAACTGGATTTATCTTCTTGTCATTGAATTTTAAGAGTTCTTTACTGTTTCTGGATACAAGTTCTTTACAGATATATGATTTGTAAATATTTTCTCCCAGTCTTTGGCTTATCTTTTCATTTTCTAAATGGTGTCTTTCCAGCACAAAATTTTTTTTAATTTTTTTTTTTTTTTTTTGATGTGGACCATTTCTAAAGTCTTTGTTGAGTTTGCTAAAATCTTGCTTCTGTTGTTTATGTTCTGGTTTTTTGGCCATGAGACACATGAGTTCTTAGCTCTCTGTCCAGGGATCAAATCTGCACCCCCTACAGTGACAGGCAAAGTCTTAAATACTGGGCCACCAGGGAGGTCCCAGAAGTTTATAATTTTAAGTGTTAGTCGCTCAGTCATGTCTGACCCTTTGTGATCCCATAGATTTTAGCCCACTAGGCTCCTCTGTTTATGGGATTCTCCAGGCAAGAATACTGGAGTGGGTTGCCATTCCCTTCTCCAGGGGATCCTTGATAAGGTCAATTTAGCAATTTTTTTTCTTTTAAGTATCATGCTTTTGATGTCAACTGTTTTTATATTATATTAAATTTTTATATAAATATAATTAACATATATAAATATAATTAACATTTTCTATAAATATAAAATCACATATAAAATATGTGATTTTATGTAAATATAATGTTTAATCTTATTTTAAATATATGTTAAGAGGAAAATTAGTACCAAAGATTTCTCTGTTTTTTCCTCCTGACCTACTTTTTATTTTGAATAGAAGCAACAATAGTACTCTTTTATAAATTAGTGTTGCTGCTGTTGCTAAGTTGCTTCAGTCGTGTCTGACTCTGTGTGACCCCATAGATGGCAGCCCACCAGGCACCCCCATCCCTGGAGGCTTTTCAAATCCACAGTGAAAGATAACCACTGTTTATCACCCAGTTCTAGAGCCCCAGTCTGCCACCTGGGCCACAGTACCAATGCAAGGACACTTCCTAAACCCAGCTTGACTTAATAGACAAGCAAACAAAACACACGGACACTCTTCTATTGCTTCGTCAATTTCCTTCCTGTACTGTGCTTCCGGTGTGTGTATTTTTTCATTTTCCCTTCTGCCTCTGCTGGGGTTATCACCATGTGTGTAGGAGACCCTCAATCCCTAGACAATTGATTTCCCTAATGGTTGATGGATTTGTTGTTTTTTCCTTGTGCTGACAGAAGCTATTTGCCTGCCTTTTGTCGAACATTAAATACATGCTGGAAGCAAGAGTATCATTAATATAATGCTGTATGCTTCTGAGACAGCTTTCTCATTAGTGTCTAGCATACTGAGCAAAGAAGTCAATTTCTAGAAATAAAGAAAAGTGTGGTGTTGACAATGCAATCAGAGTCTCCTTTTCACATGGAAAAACAAGAGGGAAAAAAAATAAAGAATTCTAAATACCAAATCCAAAAACCTTTACTGAAGGCATTTGGAAGAATTTACTCCTTGCCCTGAATCAGCCATCAGTGGACAGCAAGAGCTGATGATTGGAACCTGGGGTTAAGTATGAGAGAGAAGAAAGAAAAGAGAGAAGGTCAGAGCCTGGAGAGAGTAAGAGTTGAAGCAGGGGGTCCAGAGCTAGCAGAGAAGGGATGGTTGAAGATATATGGAAAGAGCACCTTGCTATCATGGTAACTGTCAGCAAAGTGTGGCGATTTGTGTGGGAGTGTAGAGACATTGACCTTGAGTTGGAGTGGGAATACATCATCTAAGCTGAAAGGATAAAAAGCAAGTGGCCACAGATAACTGTGTTATTTGGGTGGAGTATACAATGGAAAGAGAACATGCCTGATGGAAGCAATTTTACCTGATGAAGTTAGAGGTGAGGCCATCTGGAGTTCACGTAGGGAAATTGAAAGGTGAAGTTTGGGGATTACTAGTGATTATCTCCGGAGAAGGCAATGGCACCCCACTCCAGTACTCTTGCCTGGAAAAATCACATGGACGGAGAAGCCTGGTAGGCTGCAGTCCATGGGGTCGCTGAGTCAGACATGGCTGAGCGACTTCACTTTCACTTTTCACTTTCATGCATTGGAGAAGGAAATGGCAACCCACTCCAGTGTTCTTGCCTGGAGAATCCCAGGGATGGGGGAGCCTGGTAGGCTGCCGTCTATGGGGTCGCACAGAGTCGGACATGACTGAAGCGACTTAGCAGCAGCAGCAGCAGTGATTATCTCTAGTCTTCATGTCTAGAGAGAACCAAGGTTAAGTTAAAAGATCAGTTAATGAGGACAGCTAGGATGAGCCAGAGAATGAGGGGTTATATCGTTTTCTCCAGCCACATTATCTGGTATTTAGGAGCAGTGGGAAAATGAACTGACCCAGGTTTGAAGGTCCCTGGGGAAGAAGGCTGACACAAGGAAACAGAAGATGGGGGGTATAGTTTGGATGATTAACTGTATCTTCCAGATTGAGTAGGAGAGGCAGGGAGGCTAGAAGATGTTGATACCAGTGATTTCCAGACTTATCTGTACATAGCATCACCTGTTTGTGCTTGCGTGCCAAGTCACTTCGGTTGTGTCCAACTCTTTGCAATCCTATGGACTGTAGCCTGCCAGGCACCTCTGTCCATGGGATTCTCCAAGCAAGATACTGGAGTGGGTTGCCATGCGCCCCTCCAGAGGATCTTCCCAACCCAGGGACTGAACTCACGTCCTCTTACATCTCCTACATTGGTAGACACATTCTTTACCTTTAGTGCCTCCTGGGAAGCCCCACCTGAGGATCTCTAAAACTCCAATGCCCAAGCCACATTTCAGGTGAATTAAACTACAATCCTGGGGCATGAGATGCAAGCACAGACATCCATACTTTCTGAGGCTCCTCCAAGGTAATTCTAACATGAAGATAATTTGGGAATCACTGACCATACACATTAAGACACTGGTTCTTAAAGTGTGGTCCACACATCAGCAGTGTCAACATTTCCCTGGTACTTATTAGAGATGCAAATTCCTGAGCCCTACCCTCAACCCATCGCATCAGAAATTCTGGGGTTGGAGTTTGGCAATGTGTGGCTACACAAGTCTTCCAGGTGATTCTGATGCTTGTAAAAGCTTAACTAGCACTGAATTAGGATGAAAGGAGGGAATCTTCAGTTCAGTTCAGTCACTCAGCTGTGTCTGACTCTTTGCGACCCCATGGACCCCAGGCCTCCCTGTCCATCACCATATCCCGGAGTTCACTCAGACTTATGGACTCATTGAGTCCATGATGTCATCCAGCCATCTCATCCTCAGTCATCCCCTTCTTCTCCTGCCCCCAATCCCTCCCAGCATCAGAGTCTTTTCCAATGAGTCAACTCTACTCATGAGGTGGCCAAAGTACTGGAGTTTCAGCTTTAGCATCATTCCTTCCAAAGAAATCCCAGGGCTGATCTCCTTCAGAATGGACTGGTTGGATCTCCTTGCAGTCCAAGGGACTCTCAAGAGTCTTCTCTTCAGGCACTCTGTCTATCAGATGTAGTCCCTTAAATCTATTTCTCACTTCCACTGTATAATCACAAGGGATTTGATTTAGGTCATACCTGAATGGTCTAGCGGTTTTCCCTACTTTCTTCAGTTTAAGTCTGAATTTTGCAATAAGGAGTTCATGATCTGAGCCACAGTCAGCTCCCGGTCTTGTTTTTGCTGATTGTATAGAGCTTCTCCATCTTTGGCTGCAAAGAATATAATCAGTCTGATTTTGGTGTTGACCATCTGGTGATGTCCATGTGTAGAGTCTTCTCTTGTGTTGTTGGAAGAAGGTGTTTGCTATGACCAGTGTGTTCTCTTGGCAGAACTCTATTAGCCTTTGCCCTGCTTCATTCCATATTCCAAGGCCAAATTTGCCTGTTACTCCAGGTGTTTCTCGACTTCCTACTTTTGCTTTCCAGTCCCCTATAATGAAAAGGACATCTTTTTGGGGTGTTAGTTCTAAAAGGTCTTGGAGGTCTTCATAGAACCATTCAACTTCAGCTTCTTAAGTGTTACTGGTTAGGCTTGGCTATCTCTTGAAGAACAGGTGTAGTGCGAGAACTTGAAGGTCTGGTATCCTTTGTTGCTAAAGATTTTCAGACCATAACTAGCTCAGCTTTGAGACTTGAAAAGATCAAGGAACTAAACACTAGTGTATTGGATGGCCATCCACAGATAGGTTTAAACATCTCAGAATTAGGTCAGGATTTGGCATGTACAACATACGTCTAGGTCTTCAGTGTTTGTAGGAGATAGAAATAGAAAATGGTAACCTCAAGTGGCATAAGCTTTGATGCAGTTTGTGCAGCACCAGGGAGCCAGCTGAATCATCCTGACCCCAACCCCTGCCTCCTGTCTCGGGGTGTGTGGGAGAAATGGCAGCTTCCACCAGAGATGGAAGTCAGAAAACGCACACCTTCGGGAGAAGGTAGGCTTCAGTTGATAAGAACACTATAGAGAAGAAAATATTGAAACACTCATTGTCTGAAATGGTGGCTCCAGAGGGCATGCTGGAAATAGGTGAAGGGTTTGGAGAGAGGGACTGACTGTGGAGAAGCAGAAGGAAGCATAAAGCTGAGGAAGGTAGGGAGTGACACAGGCTTGATGTTGGGGTATGGAAGAATGGGGAGGAAGCAGGTACTACTTGCCTTTGGGCCAGTGGGTATGGGTCAGTGGTATAAAAGGCCTTGGGAGAAATGACTGGTCTCTTCCAACATGAGTTATTTGGTGCCTGTGTGGTTGACGGTCCCAGACAGTCTTTTCCCATCTTTCAGAGAACTGAGTCACCGTGTGGTGAAAGCCACAGTCTCCAGCAAGGCTGCTTTGTGTGAGGTGGAGAGGCTGCATGTCTTGGGAATCTGCCTCAAGATGGATGGGGAGTCGGGGGGCCTGGTCTTCCGTGAGCTCTTTCACCTGCACAACTACCCCTCTCCCGCCACCTCATCCCCCCAAGCTCTGGATCTTGGTTCCAGGGCCCAGTTTTTATCATAAAGGAAAGCAGGACCAAGAGAACCTTGAAATCTCTTAGATAGTACTTATCCTGGCTCTGACTGATAAGTGAGGCTGGAGGAGAAAAGGAGGAAGGAATCAATCAAGGAAACATTAACAAAAGCAGAGGAAAACAGGTCCTTTTTGCTGGGCTAAGTAGTCTGGCTGATGATTTCTGTCTGACTCACAGCCACACTGGGGCTTCTGGAATGAATTATAGCCAGGTATGAATCAGGCATCCTAAGAGCCACAAGATGCAGCTTCATTTACAGACCGGGTTCAAATTGCTTGGGCTGGTCCAAGGCAAAATTGTGATGCGGCTTAATTTGCTCTGGATTGTACTCAGTTTGAGGGCCTTTTGTCTTCCTCGAGAAACCTTTTGCCTTGGTTTTTTCTCACCCTGTAGCACTGCACCCACCCTTTAGGAGCATCCTCAGGGGCTCAGGCAAGGGACAGCTTGAAGGTTCAGCCTCCTCCTTCTACCCTCAGCAGGCAGTCATTACAGGTCCTCCCTTCCTGATGACTTGTAGCCCACCATTGTGCTTTCCAATCATCCCAGTCCGACTCTTGTAAATATCACGTTCACAGTGGTGAGGTTTTCAATTCTTGGACTCAGGACTCATCCTCAAAATATTTAACAGCTCATAGGGCAAAGGCACTAACTGATTAGTCAGAATAGGCACCAGCTCTGAATACTTCAGTAAAGCAGCAAGGTACATACTGGCTGTAGAGCTGTGTCCTGCCCACCCAGCCTCTCAGCCCTGCGGTGGCCTTGGACTCTCCTGCCTCCGCTGTCCACTCCCAAGGGTATTTCCTGGGCTAGTCATTACTATCAACAACGACCCTTTCTCCTTTCTGACTCGATCATCCTCTACTGACCTTTCAGCTTATCTCCCCCCATCCAAGAATGATTTAATTCCAGCAGCTCTCCAATATACCTACAAGCTGTTGATCCTACCAATTTTTCCCTAACCCTCCAACCTTCCCTCCTTCTTATCTAGCTCAGATTCCATAGCTCATCGTTATTATCACTCCTTCATACTCTCATCCTCCTTACCTCTCTTACTTCAGTGTACTCAAATGGGTAATCGCCATCCTAGTTAAACCCAGTTCATCACATACTGCAGACTCGTGTTTGCATGACTCCTATTTCCTACCATCTTAAAAACAACCCCCACCTTGATCCCACTTCACCTTCTAGCCACTGACTCATTACTCTCCTCCCTTTTATAGTAAGATCCCTGGAAAGAGTTGTCTATCTTCACATCTCCAATTTCTCCTTGCATTCTGCCTTAAAGCCACTCCTATAGGGATATTCCCCTCCACTCTTTCAACAACTCTGCTCTCATCAGAGCCACTAGCCATCCACTACAAAATCCAGTGGTCACTTCCCAGTGTTCATCTTGTTGGATGGATAGGTAGTTTCATGGTGATCACTCCCTTCTTCTTGAAGCATTTTCTTCTTTTGATTTCCAGGATTTTACACTTTCCTGATTTCCCTCCTCAGTCATGAGCCAGTCCTCCTCAGTCCTTGCTCCCTCTTTTTCATCTTACTGAGTGCTAACTAGTGAGATGCTCAGAGTTGGACCTCTTCTCTATCTATACTTACTCCCTGACTGAGCTCATCTTTTCTTATGGCTTTAAATACAAATATGTTGCCTTGATGATTCCCAACTTTATATTCCTTGCAAGGACTGCTCACCTGTATTCCACTCTCGTATGCTAACTGCCTGCTGGGAATCTCCACTTGATAGATAATAGGTGTCTCATAATTAACATGTTCATAATGGAACTTTTTTGACCTCCCAGTGGTTCCTGCTGTAGTTCTCACAGCTCAGAAGGGTAGTAGCTCTATCCTTCCAGTTACTCAAGAAAGAAATCACAGAGTCATCTGTATGTCTTTTCACTCTCAGACCCTGCATCTTATTCATCAGCAAACTTCAGTATATTTCTAGAAGCTCATCACTTCTCATCACTCCAGCTATTTCTGCTACTGTCCAAGGTGACAATGTTTTTTGAACCTAAATTATTGCAATAGCTTCTTAATTGGTCTCCCTGTTTTCATTTTTTGCCCCTCATCCAGTCTAATTTCAATACAATGGTGATTCTTCTCAAACATTAGATGGCAAAGCTCTCTCTTAAAAACTCCCCAAAGTATCTATTTCATAGAAACCAAAAACTAAAAATTATATGATTGACAAGGCTCCATAACACCACGTGTTTCTCATCCCCCATTCTCCTCTGACCCATGTCCCACTGCTCTCCCCTTCGTTCATTCACACAATGGCCTCCTCGCTAGTCCTCAAATGTGCCAGGTGTGTTCTAGCCTCAAAGCCTTTGCACTTCCTGTTTCCTCTGCCTAGAATGCTCTTCCTCTGCTTTGCTAGTTCCTCAATTCCAAAAAATTGTTTTATTCCAACAGCTTTAATGTAACGTTCCCACAGACCACTGTACTTAATATCTCAACTTACTTCCTCATCCTCTTTGCTGGCACTTCTCATCCCTCTTGGCTTTAAAAAATTTCCCTCCAGCACCTAATCATCATCCAACATACTGTATTTACTTGTTTGTTTATTTCAGGTGTTTCCCAGTATAATGTAATCTCCACGAGGACAGGGTAAGAATTGATACCTGTTTAGAAGAATCTCTAATATATATTATAAGCCAATGAGTATTTTCTGAGTGGATGAATATTGATGAAAAGGACAGCAAGGACAGCCTTGATCCATAAAACCTAGATTATCAGTATCAGAAACCACAATCCACAGGGAGAAGTATTATAGTAAAAAGGGTGACAAAAGAGTAATAGGTTGCATGAACAAATAATCCTGAGGAAAGGAAGGGAGAAACTCATTTCCTTCTAGCAATCAGATATCACCTGGTGCTTTTTCCTTCTCATCTCATGGCCTGTAGGGAGGTGAACTTCAAATATTAACCTGACCTCAGATTTAACAAAATCTGGAGAAGACTTCATATATAATCAAATTACCTCATGGTCAGTGCCAACATAGTGTTACATACGTAAGAAATCACAGTGTAACATCCAAAAAGTTTTTTCTTCCAGTTTTGTTGAGATATAATTGACATACAGCATTATCTAAGTTGTACAGCACAGTGATTTGACATGCATACATATTGTAAAATGATCACCACAATAAGATTAGATAATACCCATCATCTCATACAGTTAAAAAAATTTTTTTTCCTTGTGATGAGAACTTTTAGGATCAACTCTCTTAGTAGCTTTCAAATATACCATACAGTGATGTTAACTAGGGCTTCCCTTGTGGTTCAGATGGTAAAGAATCTGCCTGCTATGCAGGAGATCCTGATTTGATGTGAACTAATCAGCATGTTGCACATTACACCCCCAGTATTTATTTATTACTGGGAATTTGTCCCTTTTGACCACCTTCATCCAATTTATGCCCCCCTCTCCACTTCTGGTAACCACAAATATGTTGCATCTGAGGGTTTTTTTCTGAAGAGTTCACATATAAATGAGATCATACAGTGTTTGTCTTTCTCTTTCTGAAATTTTGTAGCTCAGCTGGTAAAGAATCTGCCTGCAATGAGGGAGACCTGGGTTCCATCCCTGGGTTGGGAAGAGCCCCTGGAGAAGGAAACAGCTACCCACTCTAGTATTCTAGCCTGGAGAATTCCATGGACCGTATAGTTCATGGGGTCTCAAAGAGTCTGACATGACTGAGCAACTTTCACTTTCTTTCATGTTTCTGAAATTTTACTTAGCATAATGCCCTCAAGATTTATTAATGCTATAACAAATAGCAAGGTTTCCTTTCTCTCTCTTTCACTGTGTGTGTGTTTGTATACATATCGCATTTTCCTTATCCGTTCGTCCATTGATGAACACTTTCGTTGTAAATAATGCAGCAGTAAATATGGTGGGGTGCAGATATCTCTTTGAAATAGTTATTTAGATATAGTTATTCAGATATATACCCAGAAGTAGATTTGCTGCATCATATAATAGTCCTATTTTTAATATTTTGAGGAACCTTCATACTATTTACCATAATGGCTGCAACCAACTTACATTCCCACCAATGTATAAAGGTTCCCTTTCGCCACATCAACACTTACTTTTGTCTTGCTAACAATAGCCATCCAAACAGTTGTGATGTAATAGAAGCTCATTGTGGTTTTGATTTGCATTCCCCAATGACAGTGATATTTAGCACTGTTTTATGTACCTTTTAAAGCATTTGCCTGCAATGCGGGGGACCTGGGTTTGATCCCTGGGTTGGGAAGATCCCCTGGAGAAGGAAATGGCAACCCACTCCAGTATTCTTGCCTGGAGACTCCCATGGACGGAGGAGCCTGGTGGGCTACAGTCCGTGGGGTCGCAAAGAGTCGGACACAACTGAGCGATTTTACTTTCACTTTTCACTTTATGTACCTTTTAGCCATCTGAATATCTTTTTTGGAAAAAACATAGTAAGATTCTTTGTCCATTTCAAAAATTGAGTTGTATTTTTACTACAGAGTTGTATGAGTTTTTTTTTAATATTTTAGATGTTAACCCCTTATCACATATATGATTTACAAATATTTTCTCCTTTTTCATTTTGTTGATCATTTATTTGGTTGTGCAAAAGCTTTGTAATTTGACATAGTGTGATTAGATGGCAAATTTAAAAAATTGTTGCCAAGACCAATATCAAGGAGTTTACTCTCCTGTTTTCTTCTAGGAGTCTTATTTTCTTCTAGGAGTCTTCAGGTTTTATATTTAAATCTTTAATATATTTTGAGTTAATCTTTAGTTAGTTTTGTGAAGGGTGTAAGATAGGGGTCTAGTTTCATCCTTTTAAATGTGAATATCCAGTGTTTAAGCACTATTTATTGAAGAGACTATCTTCTCTGAGTATTTCTTGGCTCTCATCAAATATTAGTTGACCATTTAAGCATGAGTTTATTTCTGGGCTCTCTTCTCCCCCCCCCCCCCCCCCCCCCCCCCCCCGCATTGGTCTTTGTATCTGGTTTTATGCTGGTAACATACTGTTTTGGTTACTATAGCTATGTAATATAGTTTGAAATCAGAAACCGTGATGCTTTCAGCTTTGTTCTTCTTTCTCAGGATTGCTTTGGCTATTTGGGGGTCTTCTGTGGTTCTATATGAATTTTGGAATTATTTCTCCTATAAGTAAATTTTTACTGAAGTCTCACAAAGAGATACCAAAGTGAAATACATTACACAACAGGTGGCATGATTCCTAAAGATTCTCTTCACTGTCAAAAGCATCATTTTCAATTTAAAATAACAGTTCTTATAAAAATACATAGTGATTGTGGGTCAAAGTTTTTTTTTTTTTTTAATCATCAAAATGATGATGAAGCCAGTTAAGGATGATAAGACAATATACTGAATAGTTAGTGAAACAAAAAATGTTTAAGAATAAGACTACTAATACAAAACTAATGTATTTACCACAGGACAACAAACCATTATCTTTGGGGTTCTCTTTTCTACTTTCAGAAATAATTTGTGTTTATACAGCTCAAAAATTATTCTCCATAGGTGTCTTAGCTCAGGCTCCCATAATAAAATGCCATAGACTAGGCAGATTAAGCAACAGAAATTTATTATCTCAAAGTTCTGAAGTCTAGAAGTCTAAGATCATCATGTCAACTTGTCTAGTTTCTGTTGAGATTTCTCTTCTTGGTTTAAGGATGCCCATCTTCTCCCTATATCCTCAAAAGTGAAGTCTAGAGTGTCCCTTCTTAGAAAGCCACTAATCCCATCACAAGGGACCCATCCTCATAACCTCACCTAAATAAAGTAACCTCTCAAATGTTTCATCTCCAAATATGACCATATTGGGGGTAGATCAACATACGAATTAGTGATAGAATAGAGACAGTTCTTTCCATGGCAGTAGGCAAAAACATTTGCATTAGCAGTTTTCTTTAAAGTTTAAATTTTACACTTATAAAATGGTAAAACATTCTAATCAATAATTAGTAAGTTGGACTCCCCTGGTGGCTCAATGGTAAAGAATCCACCTGCCAATGCAGGAGATGTGGGTTTGATCCCTGGTATGGGAAGATCCCCTGGAGAAGGAAATGGCAACCCATTCCAGTATTCTTGCCTGGAGAACCCTAGGGACAGAGGAGCCTGGTGGGCTATAGTCCATAGGGTTGCACGGAGTTGAACACGACTTAGTGACTGAACAACACAACAGTTAGTAGGTCAAACAAATTTACACCCTTCTGAGTTCAGATGACCCTTATGAAGACTTAAAAAAAGGACCCTGGCATGACAGGGAAGGCATTTGCCTTTTGGGACTTGGGCAGTTTTTCTTAACATCACTTATTTACTTCTGAAGGCCTACTCAAAGTTCAGATTTATGAATTCTGAAACACAGTCTGGGAGGGAGGGATATTCTTTATATAGAAGAATATAAAGTGAGCATATAAATACAGTACGTGGGTCCCAGGGACTTAGGAGGAATCTTTGCTAATTAGAACTTCATGGAAAATCCATGTCCAGTCCTCCTCGTCATAGCAATTTCCACAGTTTCCCCCTAAATCTGTCTTTCCTTCTACATGTTCCATGAAAATCTTCATCTTTCACTGATTCTTCTTTCCCCACTCAAGACTCTTTTCCAGCTCCTTTTGGCCCAATGAATTTCTTCTAACATCTTTCTAATGTAAATCATTTTAACGTCTCCAGGTGTCTTTTAATTCTTGGTACCCAATATCTCTATAGCAAGAGGCAAAAAGAGTCCTTAGAACCAGGAATAGGGGAAGACCATGAACAAAGTCATATTTATTCCTTCAACATGTAGCTTTAGGTAAAGACCATTACTCCTTTTCACTAAGATGGAGATGACTGAGGAAGCCTAATGGCTACCTCCCTAAGGAATTTTTAACAATAGTCAGGAAGCCTTAAATCAAAAAAAAAGTGAAAATCATTATTGTGCAATTTCAGGCAGAGGGAATGAGGTCTGTGAGATTTGAGGGGCATAAAGAATAGCAGTATTGATTTTTAGAAAAACTCCCAGGAGCATGCATTCTGCAGAGCATCACTCACCTGTCACTGTAGCCAGTTCATCATAGCATGCTTCCCGTGTGCCACCTGCTGGGACGATGAATGAAATGATCATCACATCAGTACTGCTACCACTCCCCCATCATTGTTTCCCTCTTGTTATAATGATATTGGCAGCTGTGTGGTTAGCATGGGGTATAATGTTTCCACGGCTTAAAGTAGCTGGCGTGAGACCCTCTCAACGTGTGTCAGAATGCCTTTAAGACCCCCTCATCGTGCAGTACCAATTGAGTTAGAAACATAGTCTTGCTCTCAGGAAAATTATTGGAAGAGACAAAAAAATTGTCAGTTACAAAAATTTGTAGAATGCTGACTTCATTTGGAAAGTGCATTAAATAAATAACACACTGCACTGAGGCTTCTGGAGTAGGCAGAAGGAAGGTGTTTTAAGGGCTGATAGGAGAAAGGAAAGCAGGAACTACCTCAGAGGATTCTTGTCTTTCTGTTAGCTAGAAGGATATAAATACCTATTTTTCTATGTATAGAAAATCCTCCAGAGTGTGCCTGGCCTCAGCACATAGACTTTGCACAATGGTCTGGGACTGCCAGCCATGCTCTGGTCTCCATCCCAGGGCTTGCCTGGCTTCTGTCTGCCCTGGGTTCCCTGCTGAGGTCACAGCCATGTGGAAGCCAGGCCTTCCCTGTGACTAATGACAGAGCTTGTCAACCAGCTGGAAGACAGGACTCAAGTGCTGGGGAAAGATGGCAGATGAAAGCCTGGCTTGGTGCTAATGTGACTCCTTCCAGAGGGTAGCAAGTCAGAAGAAAGCCTTCCCTGCTTTGTGCAAAAGGCCTTGTGTGCTTGTGTGCTGTGTGGATGCCCGTGTCCCTGAGTGGTGCTTAAGGAGAAACACATGCTGCTCAACACTGAGGTCGTTAAAGCCACTTTAATTTTCTAGGAGCATCCTTTTCATGGGAGAGAAGGAAAGCATACAGGATGCTGCCCAAGTGGGGTCTGAGAACACAACTAGGGCTGTAACAAACGCAAAATTATTGAGTACATGGCCTGAAGTGCTCATTAATAGAATGCAAATGTTCTGGAAATAGATTTTCTTTCCCATTCCCTTTAGGGCATTCCATTTATTTCTGTATGTCCAAAGAGACCCATTTTCCTCTGTAACCCATGGGTTACAGAGCAGGTAACCCATGCTCTGAGTTACAACTCTTTCTTATATGCCCAGTTTAAAGATAGCCTAAATATCCACCCCACTACTGTATATAAACAGATAACGATAAATTCCATGCTAAAAAGAGCTGGGAACTCTGATGGTCAGCAGGGTCTTCACCTAAGTAGAGGAACACAAATGAACAGAAGGGCAATTCTGTAGGGTTAGGCTTTCTCTCCTGGAATTACTAGCAAGACTCAGCTTCTTTAATGCTCTCTCTGAGGGAGGAGCCAGAGAGACAAGAGAAAGCTTCAGGCTAACCTGATGTTTATTAACGGCTGAGGGAAAGAGCTGAGGGTAAGATTCAGTAATTACCATGGGAAGCAGAAAGGAACACTGAACTAATATAGCAGATAAGAGTTATAAAGCCCCCAAAAATACAAAATGAAGACAAAGCATTCAGATTTTTTATTCTCTCCAAGCCTAACGTCTTACATCCTTTCTTTTATCTTCAGAAGGAGGAAAATTACTTTTATATTCAGACCTCCATACCTCCTGGCTCTCTTTATGTATAATATTTTAGAGGTCCATGGCTATCTAGGAAAATAAGAGGAGTGTTCACGGGATCCATCCTGGTTCCCTCTTCCTTCCCTGCAGCTCTGGAGCATCGCCCACCATTGGTTTGAGATAGGCTGACTCAGGCATATCAACCCGCTCGTCTTGCCCAGGCTCTGTGCTCCTCTACAAACACTTAAACTGAAGTACCTAAAGAAAAGCATCTTGGAGGATGGGGTAGGGTGGCGGGGGGTATATTTTAAGGCAGATGACTAGGATCATCCACTCCTGCTCCTTACCTGCAACTTTCCAATTAAGGAAAGACCCAAATTTATTAGGCTCCCAAAGGGTCTTCCTTTCAGAATGGGGAGTAAATGTAAACACAAACATAAAATGAGGTAGCAAAACATGAAGGCCCATGGAAGAAAAAGAGTAGGCAGAAGTGAGAGGCAAATGAGGAAATCATTCTGTAGGAATTAGGAGATCATTGTGAAAAACAGACATGCCTTCCAGCATGCAGGTCTGGGGACAGATTTGGTGGAATGCCCTTCTTTAGGGCCGTACAGGAACAGTGGTGATCTCAATGACAGCCCCCAGATAATGTAAATTCTGTCACGAAAAAAAGAGTAGATCGTTTCTAGTTCATGAAATAGAGACACATACACTTAAGAATGATGTTAAATACGAATTAACTTCACATGCAGTGCCCAGAAAGTCCCATCGAGGGAAACAGACTGATTTCTGAACATTCTGCCTCAGGAAGTTTTTATTACACTGCATGTTATTTTCCCATTGTCTGCAAGACCTCCTTTTTTGTCTAACCTATGATGTCATGCTTATTTGCCCTCTCCTGACCTAAACGGTAATGAAGTCTTTAAAAAAAGAACTCTCCTTTCCAGAGCTAGGACACTAAAAGCTTGTTCAGATATGAGACAATTGTCTCGATAATATCTAGTCTAGACACAGGGACTCATGAAAAGAAGGTACAATTATAATCTTTTAGTCTGAAGTTGATGTCTTCAAATAAGTTTTCTAAAAATCTGATGTTAATATGTGTTATTTTTATCAAGATGATATTTCCCGGGTCTTCACCAGAAGAAGACCCGGGAATTATCTCTTCTTTCTGCATCCTCTAGAATTGTTAAAGTCAGTAACTGACCCTGTGATGGGCAGGCAGGATGTCTCAGGCAGCAGCTCCGGGGCTCTGAGCACCTGAACAAAATGCTGAGGATCTGGCCCCTCACCATCCCAGTACAGGAGAGGTGCTTCCTGAGTTCCCACCACCAGAAGAGTCGTGGACCTGTTCAAGGTCCAAATTAATTTAACAAGATGTCAGTTTGGCCTCTGTTGCCAGAGGGATGGCCCATGTGTGACCATTTTTCACAGAGCACAGCTATTTGCCAGAATTGAAGTCAAGAAAAATAAATCTCTCTTCCTCCTGAGATCTCTGCTGCTAATCTTGGTGCCCCTGAAGTAGCAAACAGATGTTCCAATAAAAGGCCCACCCATGTTCTTATAAAGCCGAAGAGATCAACAACCCAGGCAAGTTAGAATTAGCTGAACTATATCAAGTGCTGCCAACCAACACCATTCTTATTATAAATCATAGGGAAGGTCTTTAGGACAAAGAGAGAGACGTTGTTTTTAGAGCAATGCAAACAAATAATTGTTGAGTGGATAGATGAAGGCGCACCCATCTACTCAGGGTGTTTACTCCTGAGAGTACTCCTTTCCTCTCCTTCCTTCCCCTCTCTCCCTTTCGCCTCCTCCCAGACGTCACCAGACACTTGCCCACTGAGTGCTGTGGAAACCACGCGAACATTTTCTGTGTCTACTCTGCTCTTGCCTTCCATCCTACTCCCTCTCAAAGCCAACCCCACACTGTCACAGCATGGTTTTTCCCAAATGCTAACCCGATCATATCAGCCCCCTGACTAAGCTCTTCTCTGCTTCCTCCTTTTCCTGCAGTGGTTGAAATGTCCCAGACCGCCCCCAGCCCACTTCTTCAACCCATGGTGGGCTCCACCAACACAGCCCGGCCGTTTGTTCCCACTAGACCAACCCCTCATGGCTCTGTCCCACATCACACTTCTGAACAGGCAGATACCTCAGCCTGAAGAGTCCCCTTTCTCCTACTCAGCCCTCAGCCACTGTCTCAATTGCTTTCTGTTCTAAAGACTCGCCTGGAAGCCCAGGCAAAATAAATTCATCTCCTCCCTATGCTTTCCTTTCTCAGTTTCCCCTATCAGTGTTTAGTAGGGTTTACATGGGCTGTTCCAGCTACTCAGCCAGTCTAAAGACACTCAAGCTGGTGAAGTGCAAACATGGATCTGTTTTATCCTTCAAGTGGCTTCTACCAGCTTTGTTGCAGTTGACTCTCCATTCCTCTGGGCAGCAAGCTCCCTAAATGGTACTTCATTCTGTCCCATAATCCTTCAGTCACTTCGCATCCTCCTAGGGCAAGCAAGACCAGGTCAGGGGGCGCATCTGCTCTCTGACATAGCCTCTTTATTAGAGTAAGGGGCGATAGAAAAGGTTTCCTTTTCTCGTTGGCTTCAGCAGTGGTGAGGTTGCTGACAACTCTGTTGTTTCTCACAGCTGGTAGGTGGGGGTCATTGTATAAGCAATCAGTGTGGTCTGGTGGAAGCCCTAAAATGTCCACTGAGGAGGACTTGTTTCCCAAAAGATACCCTAAGCATTGGTGTTTCCTTCCCAGGTGATCAATAGCAACTTCTAGCTGACACCACTCCCCTCCACTCCCCTCTACTCCCCATCCCCAGAGGTATCACTCACATCCCTCTGATGTCTGTTCCTCTTTACCTCTTGACACAAATTTGGCTGAAACAATTGAGAGCTCTTGTGGAGTTTAATGTTAGAGAATGTTGCCTGTTAGACCTATGGAAACTATAATAAAATCTTGAAAAGAAAAATATATGCTCTTGTCCTTAGGTTTAAAGTAAATATTCCAAAAGTCACCTGATTTACTGTAGATCCCTTTTTTTTTTAATTCTTTTTTTCTTTCTCTTGCTATCTTAGGAATCTGGCTACAGGCTAACTTAGATAATCATATGGAGCCAATCACTTTTTAAAATCTTGTCATTTTAAATCCTAAAAAGCCATATGTCTTTAAATGACAGTTAGAGAAATTAGACCCTGCATTTCTCAAAGAACTGCTGAAGAACTCAAGAGATATTCTGCGAAGACATGGCTCAGTGGTCAAATACATTTGGGAAATATCATATTCTCTAGGGCCTCTTCCTGTTCTATACTGTATTCTATTTATTTTCTCCAGTCACCATCAATATAGGCATATCAAAACCTCTGAGAAGTCCTGCATCAAATGAACCTGTGCTTTTGAACCTAAGACTTTGTAAAAGTATGTGTGTTCTGAGTTTCCTGCCCCAACTTTTTACCCTGTGTGACACCTATTGACCCAGTTTGGCTTTTGTGATGAGGCAGAGTGGAATGCCAGAAAGAGCATTAAGAAATGGCAGTTACTGGGCCAGGATCTATCCACCTTGTACCCTGGAGCACCCTCTCAGCGTCAATTCTCTGGCATTTGTAAAACTTGGCATGCTTCAGCTCATTGCAGCTCCAACCTTCTATAAGACAGGCAGTCAGAAATGGTTTCAAGCTTTTTTATGGCTAAAAATAGAAAAAAAAAATGATTTCATGATTCAGCTACTGACAACTAGTAGTAAAGCATGTTAGTAAAAGCATATTAGTCTAAACTAATAGTAAAGCAAACTAACAGTAAAACTAAAAGTAATATAAGTACTTCTGTGTGTTTCTCAGCAAATCTATGAAAGTTCTGCCTGATTAGGTTTTTAAAAGCTTTATTTGTTTTAAAATTTGTCAAAGGCAGAAAAAAAATTGCTAAAGATGATAGATTAATTTTAAACCATTTGAATCTAAGATATGAAAAGTCAAGAAAGTAAATCATCAACAAATTTAGTTTTGTATACATAGAGTAATATGAACTATATTTTATATGCTTTTTATATACTTGTGCTCTTTGTGGTTGGGTTTAGTTGCTAAGCCATGCCTGGCCCTTGCAGCTTCATAGACTGTAGCTCGCCAGGCTCCTCTGTCCATGAGATTTTCCAGTCAAGAGTAGTAGAGTGGGTTGCCATTTCCTTCTCCAGGGGATCTTCCCAACCCAGGGATTGAACCCTGGTCTCCTGCATTGCAGGCAGATTCTTTATCGACTGAGCTATGAGGGAAGCTCTTTGTAGATATTACTGAAGACAGGTAACACCCAAGCTATGAAAACAATCAAAATCTGCATTAATCAATTTTTGAATGTGGTTTTATCAGGGTGTTACAAATTTTTAAAAAAGAAAAAATAACTGCATTTGTTATTTTTTCCAAAGTTACTGGATAGAAATAAAAATCCAACAAGTGTTACAAGTTAGAGCATTTGGGATCTTAATTTTAAAATTATGAAACTATACAAATAAGAGTAACTCTAAAAAGTGTCCCTGAAACCTCTTTTTTCTGTTTTGTTTTCAGTCTAAATTAATTCTTCCACCCCAGTTAAATATTTCAGATTTCCTTACAGTGGGACTCTGGCTTGTTATTGAAGGGTTCTAGCCACCTGAGAACAGCATCTGTCTTCCTGTCACCATGCCAACTCCTTAGGCAACAAATGAGGGATTTCCCCCTTTTTTTTCCCTAGTTTTGCCTCCGGTGAGGGAGAGTTATGCTCCTACCACAGGAAGAGTACCATTTCTTATTACAATTGATTCCTTTCCTCTGCTTTGTGTGAGAGAAAGGCTTGAGATGAAATCCTTTGTCTTTTTAGATATGATTTTTGTTTTCTCACTATTCTTACTGACGTCTTTGTGTGGTGCAGTGGCTGGGATCCCACGGCATTTACATGGCAACCAGGAAATCAGTCATTCACAGTTGCCATGGTAACCAGAGGGGGCAGGGAGGAGAAGTCCATTTTATCACAGTCACTGTGTCCCTTCCTGGAAGCCTACAGAATTTTTAGACAGAGGTCATTATGAACACAACAACAACAACAAATGCCTGTTGGCATCAAGACAGCTGTGTCCTGGCATCACAAAACATCCTGTAGAGGAGGGTGTGGGTGAGGCAAACATCACAAGGAGGCCAAGGGCGTTGCCTTCTGCGCTCAGAGCTCAGGGTGCTGACTTAGTCTCTGAGCAAGTCTGTAGAGGGAGGGCTTTGAGCACCAGCTCCACACTGAATTGCCCAAGCTTCTCTCTAAAGCTTCAGTCTGCAAAAAAAAAAGAGCAGGTAACCACTGCTGTATAGGAGACTTAGGGTCTCAGTGTGGGTGGGGAAGCACAGCTCGGCTTTTATGGTAAAAGGAGCCCCAAACTGCGGAAGTGGGGCAGAGGGTGCTGTCCCAAGAAAAACGGAAGTGTCTGTTAAGTTGTTTCCTCCCGCATCTGCTTCTGGAATTGAAGGTCGTCATGTTTCAAATTTTTTTTAAAAAGTCATCTGAGATGAACCAATAAGATTATCTTTTACAAGCATGATTAGAATCCTTAATGGATACTCAGATGATGCTTTATAATAGACAACAGAGGCCCTGGTCTCCAGGAACAGACTTGGTTCTTGGATTTATCTAGTCTCCTCTTTGGGTAACCAGAAGTGACCTATGAAACAATCACATTTATAACTGAAGTTGAGAATGCACTACTTGATTTTAAAAGTCTTCTAAGGGCACTCTCCTAATAGGCTGAGGTGAGGTGAGGTGAAGTCACTCAGTCGTGTCCGACTCTTTGCGACCCCGTGGACTAGCGCCTACCAGGCTCCTCCATCCATGGGATTCTCCAGGCAAGAATACTGGAGTGGGTTGCCATTTCCTTCTCCAGGGGATCTTCCCAACCCAGGGATCGAACCCAGGTTTCCCACATTGGAGGCAGACGCTTTAACCTCTGAGCCATCAGGGAAGCCCAAACGACAGAAATGCTATGCTGTGTATGTAGATCCTTTCCTTTGCAAAGTGAGGGGAGGACCTCTCATCTTCCTTTTTTTAAACAACAGAATGCTCTTCTTTTCCTCTTTTGACAATGAAATGAACAAACTCTTGATTTCCACCCCTCCTTCCTCCAAATTGCTCCTCTCCCCACCCTCACCCCCCAACACACATTTCCTTGTGCTCATCTCAATAAATAGCTCCAGGCTTCATCATTCACTTTAGAGTCTTCCTTACTTTTACTTCTCCCACATTCAATTTAGCAGCAAATTCTTACAGGTCTAGTTTCAAAATATATTCTGAATTCAGTCATCTCACCACCTTTATTCATCATACCCAAGCCTCCTCATCTTTGTAAATTCTAAAAGGCCCTCCTTACTGTTGCCTGAGTTTCTGTTATGTCTACCTATATCTTGGTCTCATAATGCAAGTCAAATCATGCCATACCCCTGTTCAAACCACTCCCCAGTCACCCATAGCTGTACCTAACACTCAGAACACAACCATAACCCACAGAATGCTGCCTGACCTGGCCCCTGACTGCCTCTCCCCTTCACTTTCCTATTTGTGAATTATCTTCCACTGAGGCTGACCTCCTTACTGTTCTTTGAATACATGGAACATTCCCTTATCCTAGGAGCTCTGCATTTGCTGGAACATTCTTCCCCCCACTTTAGCAGGCCTCAAACCCTCACTCACTCCCTGCAAGTCTCCAAACGTTGGCTCCTACAAGGAGACCTTTGCATCAGCCCAAGTCTTGGTAGGAAATAGAAAGCACACAATTCTTATGGGAATGAAGGGACTCAGTACAGAGATGTGTACATGGTTAAGGAACCCAACAGCAAGACTTGATGCCACGACTGGGCTTGAAGGGGCAAAGGGAAGGAAGAGTGTTGCAGAAGCACTGAGAGAGCTGCAGTTCTGGAGGCCCTTGGGGCTGCCCAGAGGGAGCTGTGGTGACTGTGGGAGGAAACTAGGACCAGAGCAGAATGTGGAGGAGTAGACACACTCACCTCACCTTCTGTGCGTTGGCCAAACACAGCTGGAAACCAGAGTCCAAGGCTGTTGGGTACTATTCAACTTTTCTATTGTTGCATCACAAATTACCCCAAAGCACAGAGGCTTGAAACAATAAACATTTATTAATCCCTTCCAGTTTCTGTGGGTCAGGAATTTGGAAGCAGCTTATCTTGGTGCCTCCAGCCCCAGGTCCCATATGAGGTTGCAGTCAAGATGTCAGTTTTTTGAAGGCTTGTCTGGAATGGAAGGGGGCTTCCCATGGACAGAGGAGCCTGGTGGGCTATGGTCCACAGGGTCACAAAGAGTTGGACACAACTGAAGTGACTTATACACATACACACAGCACACTGGAGTGGAAGATTTGTTTCCGAAGTGGCTCATTTAACGCGACTGGAAAACTGTTGCTCATTTTTGGCAGGAGGCCTAAAATCTTGCCCCCACATGGGCCTCCTTGTAGCTCCTTGAGTGTCCTCATAACATGGTACCTGACAGGGTACCTGGCTTCCCCCAGAGTGAGTGATCCAAGAGCCCATGGTGGAAGCTCAGAGCCTTTTACGACCAGCCTGGGAAATCACACATTGTCATCTTGGTCCCACAGGTCCACCTGTGGGATGAGACCACACCAGTTGTGAATAGCAGGAGCCAAGAATAATTGGGGCCATCTCAGAGATACCACTGGGCACAGAACACAACAGAGAGGGCAGAGAATGAATTGAAAGGAATGGGTAAAATGTGGAAATCAGGGACTAATCAGCAGCCTTCCTGACCATCCTACTTAAGATACTGTATGCATTCCTGCCACTCTCTTCCCCTTTGTTATTTTTCTCCATAAGACAAAGCTACTTGACATACCAGATGCTTGTTTGCTTTTATTTTTTGATTCCCCTACTATCATATGAACTGGCTGGCACCTAATAAGCTTTCAATAAATACCTGTGTATTTGAATGTATAAATTATACCCAATTTGAGATAAAAAGTAAGCGCTTTTAAATAACCAATTCCAGTGACATGCCCACGTTTTTTAAACTAAAAGTTTATTTTGTGCCCCCACACCCCACTGGTCCCCCCCACCCCACCGGCCCCCCCATTCCTGTTTAGTGAATTAGAATTTGCCTCTGGGAGTCTTACAAGCAACACAGTTGCTTCTTGGTCTTTTCTTCCTCTTCATCTGGTGGTGGTGATATTTTTCCCTTCTTTTTACAGTCAAGTTTTCATATTTTTTTTCCACTTAAAAATAAGTTACATTGCCTTTTATTTATTTGGCTCTCGGTTGAATTCTGTTTTCAGAAGTCTTATTTTAAAAAATGGCTCTTATGAGAAAAATAAACCCTTCTCTCTTAATCTTTCCCCCTTGTTTTCCCCTCTGGATGGAGGAGCCTGGTAGGCTGCAGTCCATTGGGTTGCTGGGAGTCAGACACGACTGAACGACTTCACTTTGACTTTTCACTTTCATGCATTGGAGAAGGAAATGGCAACCCACTCCAGTATTCTTGCCTGGAGAATCCCCTCTTGTATTTATTCCTGAAACCTGCCAAGGGCACCTGTGGGGACTTCTGCAGCACCTATGAGGCTAAAGAGATTGCTGGCCTCTGCTTACTGAGGGTCCAAAGAGAGTAGGTTGCAAGCAGAGAACATTTCTCCTGGGCCCCACTGGAGCCCATGTTCACTATATTTTCTCCATTGACTGACCATGAGGAGAAGAAGTAGGCAGCCCCAGGAAATCTGTGCCCAAATCTAGGATGGGTGGAGGATGGCTTTTCTCCTCCAGCAGCCCTACAGGGTGTATTATTAACATCTTTCCAGAAACGAAGTGGGAGAAACTAATCCCATATGTCATGAAACAGCTTCCCTTGGAGTGGAGGAGTCGTAGTCAAAGTGATAAAAAGACGTGATTTGATGCCACGTGTGCACATGTATCATTCCACACAACATCTACACAGAAGCATTCACTCATAATTAGATACACCTCGTTTCACCATCCGTACCAGAATCAGCAGCTTTCATCTCTTGTTAATACTAAACCTAATCCTGGCTGCCAACTCAGTTAGAGTGTGGTGCTATTTCATAAACCTCATCATTTGCACATATTATAATATAAATAATGAGTAATTCTTGTAAAATCCATTCATTCATTTAACAAAGATTTTTTTAGTGAACGCTCACTGTGTATCAGGTGCCCTCAAGATAAGCAAACAGTTATCACTCAAGAAATTTAGTGGTAGAAAGGTGTTTTTATTTTCCCATCCGATGAGTGTTGTAAATGGTGGGACTTTAAAGAATTTCCTTAGATTATTATTGCAGAATAAAATGGGAGTTTGTCTTGAAAATCCATTCATTCTGGACACTTTAATTTCTTCCTTGAAATCTCATTTTTTTCTAATGGTGTCCCCTCAGCTAAGGGCTTCCCTGGTAGCTCAGTTAGTAAAGAATCTGCCTTCAATGCAGGAGACCCTGGTTCGATTCCTGGGCTGGGAAGATCTGCTAGAGAAGGAAACAGCTACTTACTCCAGTATTCTGGCCTGGAGAATTCCATGGACTATATAGTCCATCTATGGGCAAGTAAAACTTTTTTCTTCTTGACTATATTAGTTGAGGTTATTGTTGCCACTTTGTTCAGATGTAAAACCATTGATGTATGTAATCCTTAAGTAAAAGTTCAGGTCATGTAGTTTTCCATGCTTATATCAGAGTACCAAGTGTGTTTATAAGGTATTGGTGGGATTTTTTTTTTAAGTCATATTTATGCTGTCAGTTTTCAAATAATATAACTCTACTTTCTAGATGCAAAAATTTGATGGTGGAAGGTTAGGGGGGTTGTCTGTAAATGTTTAATGGCAAACAGATAGCTTGGCTGTGGTCTGAATCAATTTCAGTATTTTGTACTGGGAAGGAATCAATGACAAGCACTAGTCTTGAGCAAGTAACCCAGTCTTTCCACTTGAAAACAAAACCATTAATAGCAATGTATAAATAATGATAAACTTGCTTCCTAACATGATACTATAGGATTTTTTTTTTTTTTTTGGCTGTGCCGAGACATGTAGGATCTTAGTTCCCTGACCAGGGATCACACTTGGGCCCCCTGAGGTGGAAGTACAGATTCTTAATCACTGGACTGCCAGGGAAGTCCCAGGATGTAATTTTTTTTTTAATTAGAAATAAAATTACAGATGTTTGGCTTATAATCTTCCTCTTAAAATTAATCTCTGTACCTCACTTGAAGTGCTTTTGACTTTACCCATAAATGCAACAAATATTTACTGTGCACCTATATGGCTATGTTCTGAGCATTTATTAGAGACACAGCATGAGTAGGACATGACCTGTGTGTTTCAGAATTCCACCCATGGTGGAGGATAGAAGAAGGGGAACACACAAGGACAATACAGTGTGATAAGAGATATAAACTGGATAAGCAATAGGGGATTTGTGGAGGAGCAGGGTAACAACTAACTCAGCCATTTCGCTTTAGAAAACTGCACAAGTAAAAGTAGTAATTTGCTAAGAAATCTTATTTATTGGCTACGTTTGCCAAGTCAGTCATTTGAGATTTTCAAATTTACTATACACCATGCAATTCTTTTCTGCTGAAATTATCTGTGTAATCATACAAGTAATATTTAAAGAATGTTGAATAACTTCTTACAGAAGTAACTGAAATCATTTTTGTAACATTTCATTGGAAGTTATAGCAAATTCTTCACATTACTGAAAATGCACCTTCCAAGTTTACAAATTGTGAAAAGGGCCATCAACTGACAAACCTTCATAAGAGCTTTTTACATATACTGAGACTGCATTATCATCTTAGAAAATAACAGATATTACTTCCTGATTTAAGATTCTTATTTGGTTGGCAATTTCAGGGTCTTTCCTGTTTCAATATCAATAGCACATTTTCCTCCTTGCCACATCCTCTTCTCAATTTCTGATTCCCAAGGACATTTTGGGTCATATTTTAAGCAGCCTTGGTAGTGGTTGGTTTATTCATTTTCTTAGAATTTTGTAAAATGTATGCTCTTACAGCTTCAAAGTAGTCAGTAGTACTCATAACTTTCTTCCACAGGACCTAATGGTTTCAACTCACTTAAAGTTAACCAACTTGTCCTGAGCACGCAGTTTACAGAGAGCAGAGACACAGCCCTGCCCTCAGGAAGCACTCAGTCTAGTTAGCCTCCAGTGGACTTAAGAGTAGAGACAGATTCACCACCCCGCCCCCAGCATCACAATGCTCTTCCCACCTCCTACGGTTCTGTTTCTGAAATTCTACCACAGGAGAATCCAAGGTGGGAAACTTAAGACGTAGGAGAAAGCTAGAGCTGGGGAGACCAAGGTCATAAGCAAACCTGTGAATGTTCTTTGCAGTAGGGAAATCACCTAAAACACAATGACAGAAGGTCCTTAAACATCTTTTATTGTCCAGCCTTTTGCCAACTTATTTACCATCCAAATAGATCAGCCTGTCTGACAACACATTTGGCAGAGAAGAATCAAATCTTGCCCTTCTGCCTTATCTGCAAATCATTAACTTATTATCATATAGCTTTTCTTTCAAGATACTTCAAAATGATTTACTTGTGTGATATTAATCTCACTGGTTCGTACCCTTTAATTCTGACCTTTTTGAAGGCTTGTTTTCCCCAGGCTTTGTTTGTGTGCCATATTCTCTAACCTCTGCCGTACTTGGTTGCTGACTCCTTCCTCTTGATCTTGCTGCTTGTTTCCTGCTGTTTCTGCTTTTCTGTATGTTTCTTCAGAGACTTTTGAGAGGGAATGAGTTGTATTTTGCAGAATCATGCTTTGTTTTTATGGTAACAGTGCATTGGGTGTAAGCTCTTTCATCACCCTGATGGACAGCCCAGCTCTACTTTCCGCTGGTGGAGGGTTTGAAACATTTTCTGCTTCTGGGAAGACACGAAGCAGGCAACATCCACTCGGGGAGTATCTGCCCTTTGTCCCTACTTACACTGGCCAAGCACTCGCTATGCACAGCTGTTCGGATCCACAGCCAGGCCTCTCTGGCTCCTTCTTGCCTGCTTCCAGCTCTGACTCCTTCCCCATCTCTTGCCTCCTTCCTGCCTTTGTCCCTTCACACCCAGTGTCTTTTCAAGACCTCCTGCTTTACAATTAGCCATCCTCCAGTCCCCCTCTGCTCCCACCTATCTTTGGCCTCTGAGCCACACCCTCTGGCCTTCCCTTCCCATCAACACTTGTATTTGTGGTTGCTGTTGTTCTGTCCTTCAGTCGTGTCCAATTCTTTGTGACCCCTTGAACTACAGCACGCCAGGCTTCCCTGTCCTTCACTATCTCCTGGAGTTTGCTCAAACTCATGTCTACTGAGTCAGTGATGCCATCCAGCCATCTCATCCTCCGTCGCCCCCTTCTCCTCTTGCCCTCAATCTTTTCATTTCTTGAACTCATGGAACCCTGTCAACCTCCCCAGGGCTATATGTAGTACAAACATATAGACACTTGAGTTAACAGCCCAGATGGGTTCAGTCATGGTGACATGTCAGGCAACTTAAGGGGAAAATCGAGGAGCATTTAGCCCTGCCCAGTGCAAAGGGAAAGGACAGCTCATGCTTCTCTGGAGGAAGAAGAGGTGGCCATCCCTCGGCAAACCCCTTGTCCTATTAACTTTTGGGCTGGGATTCACTGCAGAGGCCGACATGTCCCATTTGTGAGGGTCAGCCGCTCTCTCAAGAAACATTAGTTCTACCCACCCTGACCCCTGACTCTCTATGAACCCAATATGATTCGTCTGCTTGGCTCCTAACAGCTGGGGGTAGGCTCAGATGTCTCTGGGGGAAGGAATGACCATGTGACACACAGATCAGATCCTGATTATGCCTTTTTTTAAAAAAAAGTCTTTAGAGAGACTGTTCTGTTCTTTCAGTTAATCCAAGTAATGCCTGGAATTCTGGATTTTCTATGATAAGACAACAGCTGAATGATTCATTTATTTATTCTTATTATTCAGTGCTACAATTAAGCCATTAAGTGTACCATTGGTGCATATAAGTGGACAGGATTTGTTAACATACAAATTCACCTTCTTATTCCTGTTTTGCTTTTCCCTCTCCAGCTCAGGAGCTGTAGTGTTGGTAGTTTCTGGGTCCTTCCTAAAACAATAGAATAAGGAAGGGGAGAGAGAGAGACCTAGACTGAGACATGGGCAGAAAAGCAGAGAGGGCTTAGCCAGAGAAGGCAAGTCAAGCAGAATAGTAAAGAAATAGCTGGGCAAGGCGAAGGGAGAGGACAGAGGGAGGAACAGTATTTAATGAGATTAGAGGGAGAGTTTGGAGAGTGAGGGGCTCTGGGACAGCTGTGAGTTGGCAAAAGCCAGAAAATGCAGGAGGGAATGTGACAAGGGTTTCTGGCTTATAAATTAGTCTCTTTTAAGTTTATCCAGAAATGCAAGTAAAGAATAGCTTTCTTTCCTTTTTTTTTTTCTGCTTCTTTTTAAAATTTATTTTCTAAATTACATGTTTGTTGCCGGACTGTGCTTCTTTATAAACAATTCAGTGCAGAAATGAAACCAGGAGTTACCCCAGATTCTTTAGGGTTACATAGAGAACAAATATTCAGAATATATGTATGTACCCCGGCTTTCTGCAGACAATTTGGAAACAAACAAACAAACAGTAGAGAGATTCTTGCTTCTTACCCCATGACCAACTTCTCAAATCAGAAACTTCCTTTTCCCCTCTCCCTCAAGCACCCAAAAGAAAACAAGAGCACTTTTGGAATGTCTGCCAATGATGTTCTTTCATTACACAAGCATCTGTTAAGTACCTGCTATGTAACAAGTAAATGGCAATGGCAACCCACTCTAGTACTCTTGCCTGGAAAATCCCATGGACAGAGGAGCCTGGTAGGCTGCAGTCCATGGGGCTTGCCTGGAAAATCCCATGGACAGAGGAGCCTGGTAGGCTGCAGTCCATGGGGTCGCTAAGAGTCAGATACGACTGAGCGACTTCACTTTCACTTTCATGCATTGGAGAAGGAAATGGCAACCCCCCTCCAATGTTCTTGCCTGGAGAATCCCAGGGACGGCGGAACCTGGTGGGCTGCCGTCTATGGGGTCGCACAGAGTCGGACACAACTGAAGTGACTTAGCAGCAGCAGCAGCAGCATATGACGAGTAAAAATGAATGGACCATGACCCTAGCCTTTAGGGCTAATATTGATGAGTGAGGTGGACATTTTAATAACTTACTAAACACCGCAGTTAGTGCTACTATGGAAACAGAGGCTAGGCCCTGTGCTCTCGTGAGGCAAGGAAGACAGCCCTGCTTGCATGGTAACGGGAGGCTTCTGTGAGAAGCTGAGTTTACAGGGGTAGGTGGGAGTCACCAGCAGACAAAATAGAGGAAAGAATAAGGGCTTCTGGTGAAAAGAAGAGCACGTGCTAAGATGTGGAGGAGAGACGAGCATGACCCCAGGAGAAGCCATGAATGTGGATCAGATTGTAACTGGTTAGCTAATAAGGCTGGGATGGAGGTGGGTGCCATTATAAAAGGCCTACTGTGCCGTGCAAAAGAATTAAGACTTGTATCCTGCAAGCAATGAGAAAGAGAGATTCTGAAAAATTATAGCAGGGTTGTGACTTGCTCACCTCTTCATTTTAGAGACGTACTTCTAGTGAGCATGGCTTAGAAGA
Organism: Cephalophus harveyi; assembly: GCA_006410635.1. Lineage (NCBI taxonomy): Eukaryota > Metazoa > Chordata > Mammalia > Artiodactyla > Bovidae > Cephalophus > Cephalophus harveyi. The sequence continues at coordinate 194,370 of SJYT01026697.1, read as the reverse complement.
GAGACTGGAGGTACGGGGACAAAACAGAAAGCATTGCAGTCGTCTAGGGAAAACCAAAGCATTGTTGGCCAGGGTAATAGACAGGAGGAGTTTGGTTGAAGAGCTAGTTTCCTGGTGGGTATGAAGGATGAGGAACTTTAAACCATACTTAGGGTTGAAAAGACAGATGGTTCTGGTATTGTTCTTATATTCCTGCTGAGGGCAACTGGTTTGTAGTCCTCACTGCATGAAATAGAGAATATAGAAAGAGGAACAAGCTTTGGATGAGGCAATGTATATAACTTGGGAAATGCTGATATTAAAGAACTCCAAGGAGCATCCAGCTAGAATGCTCGATAACACAGTAGAGATATCAAGCCAAAATCACGGCCTCCTTGATTGGCCCACCTTATCTGCCAAGTAAATGTAAAAAGTACAAGGTATCCGTGCCTACAAACAGAGCCACTGATGACTGTTGAAGCATTTTTAGAGGCTTCTGTCTTATGTATAAGCTCATGTTCATTTACTGATGGTGTGAACATGTCATGTGAGATGTAATTGTATCTCCTAAGAAATGGACACCGTGCAGACTGACTGTGCATATTTCCCATGATTGTTTTAAGAGCTCTGAACTAGGTTAATCTCTCTTGACCCATCTATACCCCATTTTCCTTTCTCTCCAGAAAAAGAAGCTATTTGAATCCGTTGAAAGCAATGAGATTAATGACAGAAAGAAAAAGATCTTAAAATCTAGTTTTTAGCTTTGAAGAGAGATTGGTTACTACTTTCTAGCAATGGGCAGGTTAACCCACTGTCTTGGGGCCAGAGATGGAAGAACTGATGGGAAGGCAGCAGGCCAAATTCCTAGAGGCTTTAGTGTCTGAAAGAGATTTCCCTCTGTAGACATAAAGATGAGGACCAGCCACTCTCATGGTTAAAAGAGAGAAAGTGAGAAGGGTGGCAGAGATGATTTAAACAACACGAAGAAAAAGAGACCTGTTTGAATCCAGAGTTCATGCCAGCATCCGCTGCTAGTTTAAAATTGACCAAAGATCTGTTTCAATAATCTCTCCAACCATTCTTACTTGTGCTTCTCATTTTTCTTAGACTTGATATCATATATATTTAAATTTTCATTTAAAAACTTCCAGTAACCTTTGGCACCGGGATTCCTGACTTGGAGGTAGTCCATGTCTGATCACTGGGCTATAGGAGGCCGTGGGGATTTAATGCAATCCTCTCCTGCTACAGTTCTGGTTACTGGTGGTTCAAAAGTAGTTCCCCATTTAAAATCTTGAAACAACCCATTCATAATTTTCTGATGTTAATGAGTTGATTTCAGGGTCCTTTTTGATAAAAGATTTCTAGGTAGAAGAAATAAGCAAACTCTTATTCATGGAATATCAAACCAAAACAAAGGGTATCCCGGGGACTGTCTCAGAACACTTCATAGAAATTGAATTCTGTATCTTCCAGGCTAATGTGCTGTGGTCCTTTAGGTGGGATAGGAAGGCTCACCTGGTGACTTCTCTGATGACAGAGTTATCCTGCATCAGCCCTAGTTTTCCAATGTTCCTTGTTAGTTTACTTGCTAGAGGGGTGAGGCAAGGCTGAGCTAAAATGTAGAGTTGAGAATTTACTCTGTTGCCCAGGAAGATTAGCTTTCCAAGCACTGATTCTTGAGGAGAGGTTTCTTAACAATGTTGCCTGGACAGTAGAAGAATTCCCCCCACCCCTACCCTCATCCTGTATTTAATTTGTAGCTTCCCCAAAGCACCTTGTGTTCCCAATGAGGAAGAATGACTCACAAGATGAATAAATTCAGAGCCCCAAGAGCAATGAGGTTTAGTGGTGAATATACTAACCATGGGGAATCAGGAAGCCAAGTGGTGGTCCTGGTTTGGCTGCTGACTGCTAAAGTTACTCACCATCTCTGAGCTTGTGTCCTCTAAAAAGAGCTCTGATATGTCAAACATATCTTATGTTTTAGGAAAATATTACTATCATGTTGTGCATCATTTCATTTAATCCTCAGATTTCTGCTATAGGGTATGACTGCGCTCTGTTGTTTCGGTCATGCTCAACTCTTTGTAACCCTATGGACTGTAGCCTTATAGGCTCCTCTCTTCATGGGATTCTCCAGGTAAGAACACTGGAGCGGGTTGCCATGCCCTCCTCCAGGGGATCTTCCTGACCCAGGGATTGAGCTTGCATCTCTTGAGTCTCCTGCATTAGCAGGTGGATTCTTTACCACTAGTGCCATGGGGTGTGACTTTAATCACCTCTATTTTTGCAGATGAGGAAATTGAGGCACGTAGAGGTTAAATAATTTGCCCAAGTTCATAGCCAGTAATGACAGCTTGGACTCAAATACTGGTGGGCAGACTGCCTGCAGTCTCTCCCCTTATTGCTAACACTCCACCACCTCCTAAAGTGAAGGGAAAGGCCAAGGGAATGGCAAGGGTCCTTTTAGTCCTGCTAGCGTAGGGCAGAGGGCTCTGTTTCTGGGGGGAGAAGATCCAGCATTCAGCCCCACCTCGTTCCTTCCCACTACTGAGAATCTCTTGGGGAATACGTCTTCACTACTAGGTCACAGGCAGCATTTCTTATCTCCTATGCCCCACAAAAATACATATTAGGGCCATTCTTTTCTGAGCACGTGGGTTAAGCCAAAGCTCAATGTAGTAGGGCCTTGGAGAAATGAAGCATCGGGAATGTTGGCCACAGAGAGAAGTGTTTCAGCAAGAAGCTGCAAGCTCCCAGCTCGCTGGCTTGGTAGGGACCCCAGTAAATCAGGGTAAGCCATGGAGGCTGGCACTGGATCTCAGGGGCAGAATGTGGTCAGGGGCTGCGGACCCCTCAAAACAGCAGCAGCAGCAGCAGCAACAAACCAAGTTCAAGCTAAGAAAGCAGGCTGTGTGCGCAGAAGGGGGCTGAAAGCAGGAGGGAATGAGGGGGAGGAAGGAGCAGACAGGACCAAAGGGACCTGGAACAAAAGGGGGAAGAGGATTCTAGTCACATCGCCCGGAGACAGGCAAAGGGTTCCAGGGAGCCCTGAGATGGAAGGAGAGGGAAAGAAGTAAGCAGCTCACTGTAAGCTAGAGGAGGAAGTGGGAGATGCGCTGCTTCCTGTAGAAAGACCGATGATTGAAGACAAAGCTGGGTGGGGACTCGTCCCTGGGCTGCAGGCGCTGCTGCTACACATACACACAACGGCTGCCGCTCAGTGGGCAGCTCCTACTACTGCGGGGCTGGGCTGGGCGGGCTGCGCCGGAGCTCGCCTGCACTCAGCGGCGCGGAGGGCGGAGGAAAGCCACTCTCCTCGGACCAGCCTCGGAAGCCAAGGTAAAGGAGACGCTTTTCGTGTTGCTCCTTGTTAAGTGGGGAAAATGACCACCGCCAGCGGTTTTAAGGGCAGATTTCGAAGGGAGGAAAGGCACATTGTTCGGGGATGGGAGGAAATGATCAGGATGGGTTCTGTTAGGAGGACTTTTGAGAAGGACCAAATTTGTGACACCTAGGTTTGAAAAAATAATCCTCATTAGTGCTTAGCTTCCGTGACTCATCAGGAAAACATGCTAAATATTAAGAAGCTGTTTGCAGAGTTCTCTTGTAAGAAAAGCAGAGCCCAGGCGAAATCAATGGGGGCTGTGAAGCTGTGGGCTGACCATCTGAGCGTCGCAGTCCTGTTTCAGGGGTGTGAGTGGTGTAAAATGTTAATTGCATTATCTTTCTTACACGGAGCACTGGAGTGGTCTGTCTGGCAGCATAAGGATTGTGATTTGGCTTTTTATGTTGTTTGTTTGTTTGGGGAGGATAAATCCTTTTGTACTCAGAATTTACCAACAAAGGCTGGAATTGCGTATGTGAGGGACAGTATTTACCATTTAAAAAACGGTGTCTTCCTCCCTCTGCGCTCTGCAGCTGCTCTCAGGATAACCTTAGAAACAGCTATCAGTTGCCAGTGGGTCTTATCCTAAAGTTGCATCCTTTCTCAAAGGAGTGGGGTGAGTTTAACTTATCTAGAATCAGATAGGAGTGTATATATGGATTTTATGTTTATATAGATTTTATTCAGCTCTGGGTCAAGGTACATATTAGCCTCGGTGAGGGACAACATGTTAAAGTGTTGCCGGAGTTGTTTCCTTACCTGCATATGCTGTGCATGGACAAAATAGTGAAATCAGAACGTGATTTTTATTCTTTGATTTTCTTGAGCAATGGGTCTTCTTATTGAGAGTCTGTGGCCCTGGCTTGTTCATATCTGTGAATGATACATACAAGTGCAGTAAATAGGTCTAACGGATTAGAAATGAAATTGTGAGATTCTTTTCTCAGAGTATGTAGGAGGAAGAGTTTAATATCCCAACATAGCCTGATTTTAAAAATTAACCTTTGTCTCCAATAAGAAGTATGGTTAAGCAATAAATGACCATTGATAAAAATGTTTTGTCTTGCATTTTTAGAATTTTCAAAGGAAAGAAAGAACTGCTTATAGTGGAGTAAAAATAATAAAAAGGTCATATTTAGACACTCATAAATTTTTTAAATGTGGGTTTTAAATACTAAATATGCCATGGAGAGTGTATATGCTTCCTTTTTTTATCATTAATCTCAATTGTGAAGTTTCTTTTAATGTCATCTTTATGAAATTGATTTGGCTTCTCAAAATATGTGGGGTAACAGCACATTTCAGAAATAAGAATTTGGGGGTCCTTAAGGAATAAAATGTCTAATTTTCTGAGCTTATTTATGATGATTAACAGGCAAAGTATTACTGGTGTTGAAACCATGGAGCTCTCCTGACAGATCTGTTGAATTTAATCAAACCTGTGGGCAAAACAAGTCATGCCACGTATTCCATGGCTCCAGTTCCTGTATGTCTCCTAGAGTAAAATATGTAAAGATCATCTACCCAAAGAAGAGATCCTGGGTGGATCTTGGATCCAGCTAACTGTAGCTATATGCTCGAGCTGCCTGTCATGAAATGGAAAGTTGGGAGTCTGGGCTATATGAGTGAAAATGGGACTCACCCTCTGGTACTTACTCGTCTATAGTCTGGATTCACTAGATAATGCCAACACCCTGCTTTGTGTGGGGATGTGGAGACAATCTGCCTTACTTCTCTCTGTGTTTCATAAAAGAGTAAGAAAATGAAACCTTGGGTCATAGACACAGGGGAGTCCAGAAACCCTCTGCTCTCTTTTAAAAAGACGTTGAACAAGAGATGCCTATTTTTGCATAGCCCAAAACATTTCCTTAATTGTTAAATTCCAGCTTGAAGCGCAACATGAATGAGTAACAGCAGATCAGTAACTATGATGGTAGGAGGTTTAGGAAAAAGATGAAGAAACTCCTAGCCTGTAAAATGGGACTATTTCCACTTCTTCTGGCCATACAGAATATAAAAAGACATACTGTTTTTGTCCAGAGTGTTTAGAGTCAGCCGACACTGAAATTTTAATTGTGTGTGTGTTTTTTTTCCCCTGCCATATGGCTAATGGCAGAGTGGAAACACGACTCCATTATTTCCTGGCCAGTCCTGGGCCTCATGGTGGGCTCCTAGTGAATGCATTTGGTTGACTGACTTTTTTAGCGTACTTCAGAAGGCAGGCTCAACTTTTAAGTATAAAAGCTCTATAGTCAAAGCACAAAGCCTCTTCAAAGACAACTGTGGGAGCAGAAAACAGCATGGTAGAGTGAAAAGAACACAGGCTTCGAGAGGCAGGCAAATTTGCCTTTGAATACTACCACTAGTTCTTGCTCCTTGACCTTGCACGTTAATTTATGAACCTTGCTTTCTTCACTGTAAAGAAGGGTTAATAATCAAGGTATTTTTTCATCATTGTTTGTTGTGTTATGGTTTTATTTGGTTTTTGCTTTTGTGTATGATTTGTGAGTGCCTGTCAGGTACATAGTAGGTACTCAGGTCCTTTTTTCTCCTGCATCAGGAAAAGTTAGTCTATTCTTAATCTTTGCCACCATCTCAAAGATTCCAGGAGACATTTTTTTAATTGCAGTTAAATATATATATAAAACTTATAAAATTTCCCATTTTAACCATTTTTAAGTATGCCATTCTGTGGCATTAAGTATGTTGACATTGTTGTAACCATCACCACCATTCATCTCCAGAGCTTTTTCATCTCAAACTGAAAATCTATTGCATTAAACAGTAATTTCCCATTCCCTCCTCCCCCTAGCAACCACTATTCTACCTTCTGTTCATGAATCTGACTACTCTAGGTACCTCATATAAGTGGAATCATGTGGTATTTGTCCTTTTGTGATGGCTTAATTCATTTACCAAAATGTCTTAAAGGTTTTTCCATATTGTGACATATGTTGTAATTTTATGCCTTGTTTAGGCTGAATAATATTCCATTTTATGTATATATTATATTTTCTAATCCATTAATCTACTGATGGACATTGTGGTTACTTCCTTGTTTTTGCTTTTGTGACTAATCCTGCTTGGGTGTACAAACATCTGTGTGAGTCCCTGCTTTCACTTCTTTTTTGGTTACCCAGAAGGGTTAAATGCTGTATTATATGGTACCTGTGTTTAATTTTTGAAGAATGACTATACTGTTTTCCATAGCAACTATGGGGACACCAGTGGTAAAGAAATCGCTTGCCAATGCAGGAGACACAGGAGAGGAGGGTTCAATTCTTGCCTGGAGAATTCCATGGACAGAGGAGCCTGGCAGACTACAGTCCATGGGGTTGCAAAGAGACGGACACGACTAAGCACATCAGGGTCCCAATTTGCATTTCCCTGAGGATTAGTGATGTTGAATGTCTTTTCATGTGTATATTGGCGATTTGTTGTCTTCTTTAGAGAAATGTCTGTTCAAGTCCTTTACCCACTTTTTTTGAATTGGGTTGTTTTCAAGGAGATGTATTTAAATGGTGGCATCTCTTAACATGGTGTGTCAGAAAGATCATGACTATAATATTTCTGTTTAATCTCTTGCATGCACCAATATTACCCCTGCCCAAGTGAAATTCTTTTCTCAAAAGTAACTTTTAAACTGAAAAGGAGAAAGCAAATCTGCATAGATCCTGGTAATTGGTAACATCAAGAACTGGATAGTGAAATTCAAACCCTTATTGTAGACCAGCGATCCTGCTGGCCAGGCTGCCACAAAGGAGGCAGGAGGGACCTGTCACTTCAGTGTCCTTATAGTTTCTACACATTAGCTTCAGGAGAAAAAAATGCCCAACAGGTAGCAAGTTCAACTACAGTACTAAGTTTTTCTCGAACTTTTTCTAATAGAGAGGATTAATCTTGGAAAAGGGCTATTGTAGTTAAACAACAACAGATTCTGAGAGAAGTTTCTACTAACAAAATGTGATTCTAATCCAAATTTCACATCTAATCCAAATTTCACATAAAGAACCCTGTGTTTCATTCTCCACCACAGATTTCACTCTCTATTCCAAAACCAGAGAGGCAGGGTATGGATGGGGCTGAGGACATCTGAGTGGAATGATTAGGGAGGACTCTGATGAACAGCAATGATACCTGAGATGGTGTGGTTGAAGATGTTGACCTTGAATGGTTTGAAGAGCTCCTGAAAGATTGTATATTAATGTGTATGTTAATTTTTTGTAATACACTCTGTGTGTGTACTAAGAGGTTGGATAATGGCCCCCAACTTTTTAAAATTTGCAAATCTGTTGATTCTACAGTTACTGGGAAGACCTATGACTGGCTTTACTAGATCCAGATGGGATAGGGGAATTACAGCGCTGGGTTAAGTGTTTGTCCCAGTCTAGCCTAGGACATCATGGAACGAATGGTAGAGCTAAAAACTACCTCGGAACAAAGCTATTCTGTATCACCCCCTCAATGATGGATTATAAAATAGACCCAGAATTTACCTTTCTAGAACTGCACAGTTGATTAATACCTCATTTCTCAATTCAATTTCCATTTTACTTTCCTCCATTGTAGAGAAAAGATTTAGAGAAAGTCATTCTACTTTGTCACTTTAAAAATTGTTTGGAAGGCCATATTATTTTGTTTAAAAAGAAGAAGGTAATGTTTACATTTTATATGCTATGTTTCTCTGTTCACATTTGTTTACATGTAAAGATGTCACTGTGGAACTGAGATTCAGATCTTCAAGTAAGAGCATTAGAAATATATGTGGTTCCCTAAAATTCTTATGTTAAAGAAAACGAGTTATGTTTAATGGGAGTCGATGTTCATGCAGTGTTCAGAATCTCCAGAGGACTGCATTAAACTTTAAAAAAGAGGGAGCTCAATTCTCAAACTCTAGTGGGAACATGTTTCTTGGAAGTGAAGACAGAAAACCAAATCAGCCCTTTTATCTCTTGGCAAATATGTTTAAATGGTCAGCTCTTAATGTTTGAAAGATTTAGAAAAACTGGGTAGTTGACCCTTCCTCCCCATTTATTTGGCCTTCCATTTGTCCCTTTGTTAGCCTGGTTGTCAGGATCATACTTTCCCATGATCCTCTGCCCCAGTCACCCGGCAATAGAACTGAAGGAGAGGGTTTGGAAACTGAGGTGATGGCTTCACTTCAGAGTCCTTGCAACACCAGCAAGGACTTTGCTGTTTTTGGAAAATTCTTTTCTTTTTAATTCACTTTTTTACTTCACTCTGCATTTTCAATGAAAACAATGAAATCCAACTCCCCCCCGCCCCCCATTTCCTTTTTTCATTGCAGGTCACTTTTTGTTTTTCAGAGAATGTATGTATTTTGGAATTCTTCAACCTCATTCTTTACCACCTCAAAATTTCTCATGTCTTCCTTCATTTTCTTCTCCTCCCTTCCTAGCTTGTATTAGCACAGCCTTTCTTTCAATTCAGAAGTCATCTCCTTACTTGGAACGTGTCAGTTCATTTCTTTTTACTTTCTAGGGGGCTATGGTCTGATGATAATTCTGTCTCCGTCCTACATATTTGGTTTCTTCCTTTTATTGACCCTTTCCTCTGCCTGCAAACTTGTTTCAATTTAGTTCAGTTCAGTCGCTCAGTAATGTCCAGCTGTTTGTGACCCCATGGACTCAGCACACCAGGCTTCCCTGTCCATCACCAACTCTCAGAGTTTACTCAAACTCATGTCCATTGAGTCAGTGATGTCATCTAACCATCTCATCCTCTGTCATTCCCTTCTCCTCCTGCCTTCAATCTTTCCCAGCATCAGGGTCTTTTCTAGTGAGTCAGTTCTTCGCATCAGGTGGCCAAAGTATTGGGAGTTTCAGATTCAGCATCAGTCCTTCCAATGTATACTCAGGATTGATCTCCTTTAGGATGGACTGGTTGGGTTTCCTTGTAGTCCAAGAGACTCTTAAGAATCTTCTCCAACACCACAGTTTAAAAGCATCAATTCTTTGGTGCTAAGCTTTCTTTATAGTCCAATTCTCACATCCACACATGACTACTGAAAAAAACATAGCCTTGACTAGACGGACCTTTGTTGGCAAAGTAATGTCTCTGCCTTTTAATACACTGTCTAGGTTGGTCATAACTTTTCTTCCAAGGAGCAAGCGTCTTTTAATTCAAGGCTGCAGTCACCATCTGCAGTGATTTTGGAGCCCCCCAAAATAAAGTCTGACACTGTTTCCACTGTTTCCCCATCTATTTCCCATGAAGTGATGGGACTGGATGCCAAGATCTTAATTTTCTGAATGTTGAGTTTTAAGCCAACTTTTTCACTCTCCTCTTTCACTTTCATCAAGAGGCTCTTTAGTTCTTCTTCACTTTCTGCCATAAAGGTGGTGTCATCTGCATATCTGAGGTTATTGATATTTCTCCTGGCAATCTTGATTCCAGCTTGTGCTTCATCCAGCCTAGCGTTTCTCATGATGTACTCTGCATATAAGTTAAATAAGCAGGGTGACAATATACAGTCTTGATGTATTCCTTTTCCTATTTGGAACCAGTCTGTTGTCTCATGTCCAGTTCTAATTGTTGCTTCCTGACCTGCATACAGGTTTCTCAAGAGGCAGGTCAGGTGGTCTGGTATTCCCATCTCTTGAAAAATTTTCCACAGTTTACTGTGATTCACACAGTCAAAGGCTTTGGAATAGTCAATAAAGCAGATGTTTTTCTGGAACTCTCTTGCTTTATTGATGATCCAGAGGATGTTGGCAATTTGATCTCTGGTTCCTCTGCCTTTTGTAAATCCAGTTTGAACATCTGGAAGTTCACGGTTCACATACTGTTGAAGCCTGGCTTGGAGAATTTTGAGCATTACTTTGCTAGCGTGTGAAGTGAGTGCAACTGTGTGGTGAAAGTGAAGTTGCTCAGTCGTGTCTGACTCTTTGCGACCCCATGGACTGTAGCCTACCAGGCTCCTCCATCCATGGGATTTTCCAGGCAAGAATGCTGGAGTGGGTTGCCATTTCCTTCTCCAGGAGATCTTCCCCACCCAGGGATCGAACCCAGGTCTCCCTCATTGTAGACAGAAGCTTTAAGGTCTGAGCCACCAGGGAAGTCAGTTTATACTATAACTAAACTTTAAATAAACCTGTTGCCAACAAAGCTTCCCTTTGACTTTGGTAACCTTTGCTAACTTTGTTTTCTTCCTGCCTGTAGGGGAAGAAAAATAGTTTTCTCTTCGTCCTTCTCAGTTCTAGGAAGCCTGTAACAAAAGGTTGATAAGGGAAAAGCAAACAGACCTCATCTATACATGGGAGGTGCCAAAGAAGAATGAGTAGCACTCAGAAGTGATTGAGAACTCAGGCTTAAATACCACCTTGAGCTAAAGACAAAATTGAAAGGGAGGAGTGGAGGAGGTCAGTTATGGGGAGGTGGCCAGGAAAATTGAGGTAAATAAGCGTTAAGAGTTGATACGCATATTTAAGTTGGTGCCGGTCCTTTGACTAGAGTCTCTATCAAGTTAATTATCCCTCTTTCCTAGGACCAGAGAGGGAGGCATTCTTACAAATGAAGATTTTCTTTATAAATGTAAATTTCCCTTACAAAAACGTAACTTCTAGTCTGTTTTCATAATTTCTCCGATTTCCCAAAATAATCTGCTGAAAATAATTTTTATACCAAAGAGACATATTTGGGGGTGGTATATTCTACCACCCTTCATGCCTATCTGAAGGTTCCCAACTTTGTCATTAACTCCAAGTTCTGCACCTCAAATATGAGTGTTCTCAGGATTTGATTCTTCTGCCACTTAATTTCTCCCTCTTCCTTTATCAAATCCTTTTCTAAGATTTCTCTCATAGTCACAGGGGTGGAGAGCAGTTCCAAATCTAATTCTGCATCTTCATCTCTAACTTACTCTAAATTTGCACATCAAGCACCTTACGGACTTGCCAGAACATGCAACCCACTGAAACTGAGACCAGAATCAGTGTTTGCCGTTGCCTTTCCCCACTCAGAACCAGTTCTCCACCTGATTCCACGACTATTAATGACACTCCATTCTCTTAGTCCCTCAATTAGGAAAACTCAATTCCATTATTTTCCTCACCAGTCAAGTTGGAGTCAGTCGCTCAGACCTTTGCATTGTCGTTGGAAACATACCTTGATACTATTTTCTCTTTCCCACGTTGATAGTTGGTGCCTTAGTTCTGGTTCTCCTGACCTCCAGATGGGCTGATTGGTTGTTTTCTTCCCTCTCCCTAGAAGAACCTTCCTGCTTCTCCTTCTCGGAGAAGGCAATGGCACCCCACTCCAGTACTCTTGCCTGGAAAATCCCATGGACGGAGGAGCCTGGTGGGCTGCAGTCCATGGGGTCGCTGAGTTGGACACGACTGAGCGACTTCACTTTCACTTCTCACTTTCATGCATTGGAGAAGGAAATGGCAACCCACTCCAGTGTTCTTGCCTGGAGAATCCCAGGGACGGGGGAGCCTGGTGGGCTACCGTCTATGGGGTCACACAGAGTCGGACACGACTGAAGTGATTTAGCAGCAGCAGCAGCTTCTCCTTCTACGCTTCACCTCTATAGTTTTGCTTCTCTGCCTCACCAAATTCCTTTCATCCTATAAGACTCAGTTCAAATGCTACTTCTTCATGAAGTTTCCTTGGTTTCTTCCTTCCCCAATAAAAAGCAGGCTTTACTTCCCTGAAGTCTTTTGTTCTTTTCTCTCAGCAATTAATGCATTCTAGTGTATATAATGGCAATGGCAGTCTATTTTTTTTTTCTTTTGCAAGTTCTTTGAGGATAGCGGCCACACCCAGTTTCATCTTTGTCTTCTTTACAGCACATGAGTACAGCTTGGGTTTTTGTTTGGTTTTAATTTCAGTTTTAATGAAGTGTAATTGTCAAATAAAATTATAAGATATTTAAAGTGTTCATCATGGTGATTGGATATACGTATATACTGTAAAAGTATTCCTCCCAATTAATTAACACATTCATCAACTAATATGTATTTGGGGGATTGGTGAGGTTTTTGCCTCTTTTTTTAGTGAAAGCCTTTGGGTTCCCAAATGCAGTTTATCATTTGTTTAATGAACTTTCATGGGTCACTTTTTGATGCAGAGTGGGCTAGATATTCTAGGAGCTCATAAACTACTGGGGAAACAGACAAATACTGATGAAATTACAATAGAGTTAGTCAGTCTGTCCACAGTCTTAACTGAATGGTTGCAGTGTGCCTTGTGTCCTTTGAGGGCCTAGGATACTTGAATGAACAAAACAGGCCAGTTCTTTGTTTTCTTGGAATTTACATTGTAGTGCTGGGAGAGACCCAGTAAACATGTAAATCAGCGGTTTTCAGATGTGGCTGCACATTAGAAATCACTGAGAGGTACTTTGAAAAAAAATCCCTGTGGCCCAACCTCAACCCAGACTAATTAAATCAGAATCAGCCAGGATTGGACTCCACTGACAAAAACAAATGACTATACAAGAAAATACCAGGCAGTGATAAGTGCTGAGGTGGATTAAAATAGAAATAGACTAAATGATAGAGATTGTGCGTATGATGGTGTAGTCACGGCGATTTTACTTTTGTTGGGTAATCCCTGAAGGCCTCTCTGAGATGACATTTGAATGAGACCTGTATTATGGTGAGGAGTAGGCCATGTAAGCAGCTTTGGGGAGAGAGTTCCCAAGCAGGAAGTACAGGTATCTTTCTGAAATAGGGGTGAGGTGGACTTCCAGCTGAAGTGTGACCCTTTTCACACACACCTGTGCAAGAATCTATAGAATGGCCTTCCTCTGTCGAAAGCAGCTTTCCAGTTGAACTAGACTACAAATGCAGAACCCCTGGCTTCTCTGTTGAGCATATGTGGGTGAGATTGTGTTTAGATCCAAGTGATTTAGTAGTCAGAGTAGTGAGGAAGACTACTCTGTTTAATAATCTTTTACATTGCCACCAGCACTACAGGGCTTGTTGTCGGAATTAAACACTAATCTTGCTGTTTAAAATCACCTTAGATATTTGGTATAATCTCTTAGATGAATAAAGTAGAGAAAGTAGTGACTTCTGCCTTTAACTCTACTTGGGGGAACCAGGGAAAACCTCACAGGGGAGTCATTCAAACTACACAGCACCAAGCACTCACTCATGTCCAGATGAGTGAAGATCAGTGTGTTTCAAGAATCAAGTTGAGAACTAGCATTTCTTCAGCATTCTGTTTGAGCTTCTGTGCGCTGGAGACTTTATATATGTTACTGTTTTCCATTAGCTTTTTCTTTAAATTGAAGTATAGTTGATTTACAATGTTGTGTTAGTTTCTGGTGTATAGCAAGTGATTAAGATATACATATATATATTTCATATTCTTTTTCGTTGTGGTTTATTATAAGATATTATAGTTCCCTGTGCTATACAGTAGGACCTTGTTTATTTTTATACAGTAGCATAGATCTGTTAATCCCAAACTCCTAATTTATCCCTCCCCCGCCTCCTTTCCCCTTTGGTAACCATAAATTTGTTTTCTATGTCTCCGTTAGCTTTTAAAGTAATCCTATGAGATGAGAACAATCAGGATACTTTTGGATGCTGGTGAAAGAATACCCTACCAAAACCATGTAAACAATAGGACATTTATTGAGGACCTCTTGAAAAGACAGTGACTCCAGTGTTATTCCTAGCTGGACAGTGTTCCTGGCAACCTTAAAATCTTTCTCTCCTCCTTTTCTGACATCCTGAGCAGGTTGGTTTGTCTTCTGAGGCCAGCTCTCTTCACTGTGCTGAGATGGCTCTCACTACAATTTCAGAGTTATAGGCTGATTTCAGTTTCACTGGAGGCACAGTCAAGTGCCCATATACCTCTTCTTAATATTACCGAAAAGCTGCCCACAGCAGAATTCACCTTCACAACTCACCGTGCCTTCCCTATTAGAAGCAAGGCCAACAGAACTGCTGAAATTGGCTCATTTGTTTTCTTGTGAGCCCATAGCACAACCCTGCCTTTCTGAAGAGCATGGTCACCAGACCCCAGACAAAAGATCTGACTCAGTTAACAAGGTTGAAGGGTGAATGATTATCGAGTGGGCTGTCAGCAGAGTCTGCTGCTATATTATTTCCATCCTGTACATGAAGATATCAAGGCTCAAAAAGGTCAAAATTATCAAAATTACACAACTTTGAGTTGAACAGTGTTTCCATGTATTCTCTTTTCAGAAAAACAAACACACACGTATACACAAATGAAAAGCTTGTTTTTGTTGATAGTGATGATCTAGGTAGATTAGAGAAAGAGTCCTGGAAGAAAATACAAAATGGCTGCTGTGAGACCAAGCGAAAAATCACCTTCTAAACAAATGATTCCAGAAGAAATTACAACAGGTCCTGGTAAGCGTTAAGAATGGCATTTAGTTTAGACAACTAGTCCTGCATTTCTGCATTGTAATTGTATCAGTTCAGTTCAGTCGCTCAGTCGTGTCCGACTCTTTGCGATCCCATGAATCGCAGCATGCCGGGCCTCCCTGTCCATCACCAACTCCCGGAGGTCACTCAGACTCACGTCCATCGAGTCCGTGATGCCATCCAGCCATCTCATCCTCGGTCGTCCCCTTCTCCTCCTGCCCCCAACCCCTCCCAGCATCAGAGTCTTTTCCAATGAGTCAACTCTTCACATGAGGTGGCCAAAGTACTGGAGTTTCAGCTTTAGCATCATTCCTTCCAAAGAAATCCCAGGGTTGATCTCCTTCAGAATGGACTGGTTGGATCTCCTTGCAGTCCAAGGGACTCTCAAGAGTCTTCTCCAACACCATTTGTAATTGTATATATATATAATTAAATTGAGTGCTGCTGACTGGTCATTATAATCAATTTGATCTAAAGAAAATCCACCCTGGACCAAGAAATGACCAAGAGAGGCCAAGGGTTCTGTGTACGTTGTCTTTCAGATTTAAATGAAAACTGTTTTCTCCGGAGAGCCATGCATTTTGTTGATGATGGCGTGTGTAAGGGAAGAAAGAATAATCTCTGACATTTCTAATGATGAGTTATTTTGAAAGTGGGTTTTCACTTTGCGACTCCTGGGTCAACACGCAGTTCGATCATTGTTGCTTTTTCTTCGTGGTGTCTTCACTTCCCATATGAGACTCCATTGCAGAGGCTGGGTCTGTAAGACAGAGCAGCGAAGAGAAACTGCAGGGGAGCTGCTCTCATCTCGGTGTTTTGGCGGCCTGCCCCTAGGTGTGTTTCTGTGCATTATCATTGTAACAGGTTAGTGTTAATGGTGGGAGTATCTTCTCTGTAATAAATGACTGAGTACTTCCTACTCTTCTATTTGCATTTTTAAACAGGAAAGTAAATGTTAATTTCTAGGCTTTTCCAACAGAGCTGTGTTTAAGAAGGGTATTTATTTGATCTGCCCAGAGCCATATGAGAAAAATTGTGTAAAAAATTTAAACACGAAAAATAAATTAACTCTCATTTTAGAGTCTTTGATGGAGAATTGAATTGATCCTTTGAGATTTTTTAAACTTCATGAATTGTGATTGTGTTTAGATGGCTCAGACAGTAAAGCGTCTGTCTACAATGAGAGAGACCTGGGTTCGATCCCTGGGTCGGGAAGATCCCCTGGAGAAGGAAATGGCAACCCACTCCAGTACTATTGCCTGGAAAATCCCATGGACAGAGAAGCCTGGTAGGCTACAGTCCACGAGGTCACAAAGAGTCGGACACGACTGAGCAACTTCACTCACTCAGAGACCATTACGGTATATAAGCATTAATTTCACTAATAGATTTATTATGATTTTTTCCTTTGGGGACAGAAACTTGATTATTGAGCAGTCTCAAGATTTTCTTTTAATTAAGCTAACAAAAATTTGAGTAAAAAAAAAAAAAGTGAAAATTTCTCAGCAAAAAAAAAAAAAGATTTTTTATTATGTTTTAAAATAATCCCCAAATACTATAGTGTAGAAAATAATATTCTAAGGCTTAATTCTCAGGAGATCATAGTAGTTAAAGAATATTGGTTTAGAATCAGAATATCCTGGACAAGTTCCTTATACTATTTGTGCCTGTTTCGTTATCTATAAACTGGGATATAATGACAATACCTACTTTACAAAATTGTCGGGAGAAGATTATTTCAGTTCAGTTCAGTTCAGTCGCTCAGTCGTGTCCGACTCTTTGCTACCCCATGAATCGCAGCACGCCAGGCCTCCCTGTCCATCACCAACTCCCGGAGTTCACTCAGACTCACATCCATCGAGTCAGTGATGCCATTCAGCCATCTCATCCTCTGTCGTCCCCTTCTCCTGCCCCCAATCCCTCCCAGCATCAGAGTCCTTTCCAATGAGTCAACTGTTCGCATGAGGTGGCCAAAGTACTAGAGTTTCAGCTTCAGCATGGTGCCTGACAAATAGTAATTAACTATTCAGAATTGTAGCTATTATTATTGTTATTTTTATTTCTGTTACCACAGTAATAAAATTATTATTTTATTATTATTGTTACCACAAAGATGGAGGCAGATATCTTTTATTCTAGCTTTGGGGTTCTTAGCAGGTTTTAGCAGAAATGATTACGATCCAGTAAGAGCCACAGGTGCTCAGAGCTTAGAGTAAAGAATCACCCAAGAAATCCTTCTTCCCTGGCATAGTCAGATGTTAGTGTTTTGACTTTAAGTGATAGTCTCAAGCTGGCGTTATTTGTTCACCAATGCATGTGCTTAGTCATAAATATTTCCAGTTTTCCTTCCCAACTTATGATAGACACACATCTCTGTCTACTTTAGTTCGATGTAGCCATGTGTCTTGCACTGGCCAGTGAAACGTGAGCAGAGGTGATGTTTGTCACCTCTAGGGAAAAGCTTAAAAGAACCAGGATGTGAGTACATTCCTTGGCAATTGACAGTGGTAGAAGCACAAAAACAGTGGCTGAGCCCTTAAGCCTGGTTCTTAGAATAAAGACAACAGAAATGGTCTTTCCACTGACCTACAATGGACATGTAGAGAGAGGAGAAATGAGTTTTTCTTTCTTAAAGGGTTTGAGGGTTGTTAGTTATGACAGTATAACCTAATCTATCCTAACCAGTACAGACTGGTTATCCCTTCAAACTCTAGAGAAAAAAATATTATTGGTAACAGTACATAAAATATGTAGCACTTTGGAGAAATTAATTTTTAATGAATATTTTGTGTGTGTGTGTGGTAAATTATACCATAAGTAAGCCTTAGGATACTTATTTAAATAGATATGTATAAAATTTATTTAAATCTCTTTTAAAATAGGGTTTATTTCCATTTCAAACAGAGGAAAATCAGTATACCAAGGTTACCAACATCTGTTTTTCTTTGAAGAGAGTCATCTGTGATGCCCAAGTCAGGACTATGAATTCTAGACCCGATGTGATCACTGGGTCATGGTTCCTTTGACTTAAAGCTCATCCAGAATGGTGCTTTGTGATACGGATCTTCTGAGAGAAGATAAGGGACTAAACCATGCCTGTGGCCTTTGTCTCCAGTAGGAAAATGGTCTTCCCTAAGCTCTGTTGCAATGTTCAGTTATAAACAATGGTGCTAAGTACATAGAGGGTCTTAAATAACATGTATTGATAAATGGATGGAAGTAGGCTACAGTTCTTCCAAATGTTAGACTCTCTCATATTCGCTTTTTAAAAATGAACCTTTATTTTAGACCTTGGTTTAAAAACGTCTTGATACTAAGACTTACATTTACCCTAGAATCAAGTTACATTGTTATGATTAGACAGTGTTAAGGAAAAGAAAATTCATTTTAATAAAAAAAGACATTTATTCTTGTAAAGCATTTTACATGTACACACAGATGTAAGCTATTTTATTTGATATTTTTTACTACTGATTTTTTATCTGATTATTACATTCGGATCTCTAAAACTGCATTATGAAATACCTTAATTATTTAAATTAAGAACAGATTCATTATCTCCAGTGTACAAACTCAAATTAATTTCATTATTAACCCGAATTTTAAATTGATTAATCTTGGAGTGTTTAAGGAATCAAGAGGGATTTTTTTTCATCCTTAAAGAAAAGGACATATTGATTTGATGACTCTCTCTCCATCACACCAGTTGTGCTACAAAGAGCAAGAAATATGTAAGAAACTTTGGATAGATTTTATAAACGAGCCAGAAACCTGTTTGTCTGGGGCTTCTAGGGGAACAATCTGTGAGTCATTTTAAAAAACAAACACACTCATAATCACAGCGCATGTTGTTACCATGGTTATCAGGCCTGTGGAGTTGGGTTGCTTATGTTCCTGTAAAAGGAAGAGGGGGAGAGAAACTGAGAATTCAGAGCTTTGACTATCAGCTTCAATTTGACTATTGTGAGAGAAAGTGTAAGGGTTTCTCGAGAACATGCTGGCTCAGTCATCCTGAGAGGGAAGTGAAGAAACTCTGGAATCCTCCCTTTGTTACTGAATATAAGTTAATCATACTAGTGTTAGGTGTTATGATTCACAGGGGAGAAAAGGACCATTTGGCATACTCTTGGGAAGATGGGGGAAATAGGTCCCTTATCTGCTATATAATTACATGTAAGTCTCTAAGGTCTACCAGGGAAGTGTCTGGTGTGCAGATGCACAGGGCTTTAATGAGCCTCTAAAAGGTGCCAAATGCCACTGACATAATATTGTTACAGATTTAAAGTATCCTTAGTGCTTTATTCTGATACAGTTAGAGATGGATTTTAGTGAGGCCATTGTTTCAGATCTGGTCCCCAAGTAGACCAGGTCTCTTTTCTCTGTTTTATGGAGGGAATATGACTCCTTTGTCTTGTACAGTCATCTTATAATACAGGCCTCGGGGTCACAAAGGTGACCAAGGAGGTTATGTGAACTCTGCCAAAACTGTTATTCCTCCAGGGGAAAGTAAAATTAGCATGCATGGTTTTTTGTTTTTTTGATGGACAGTCAACAAAGTGGGATTACTGAGGAATGATTCATTATGATTCTATATGGAGAACAAACAACACTGTAAATTAAAGGTATAAGTTGGTACACATACAATACTGGTTTTCAAGAATATTTTAAAATGTAAGAAGCTTCAGCATCCTCTTAAATGGAAAAGTATAATACATTGACCTAGAGATTTGGGTTTTTTTAACCTGAGTTCGATCCCTGGGTTGGGAAGATCCCCTGGAGGAGGGGCATGGCACCCCACTCCAGTATTCTTGCCTGGAGAATCCCCTTGGACAGAGGAGCCTGGAGGGCTACAGTCCATAGGGTCTCAAAGAGTCGGACATGACTGAGTGACTAAGCACAGCACAGAGGTTTTTTAGAGTATTCCTTATGCAGACTTTATTTCTAGAACTTTTCTTTATTAAAACTATTTTTTAAAAAGCTTGAAATGAAGCGCCATGGGGTGTGATTTAAGGGTGATACTAATGCAGGGAATTTGTATATGATTTTGCCCTGGCATATGGCGTAATAACTATTTCTCAAAACTGTAGATTTCATTTTTCTTTTCATATATAGGAAGAAGGCACATGTTATCCAAACTTCATTCTATGCTGTCTTAATTTTTTTTAAGATTAGTAAACAATGCTTAAACTTTTTTTGGATGATGAAAGGAATCCATTGAAAATTCCGAAAATAGGGAATCGATTAGAGCTGCCCGGGTGGCCGAGGGCGCGCAGAGGCCCGGTCGCGGCTGCCAGAGCGTGCTGAGCGGAGCGTGCTGAGCGGAGTGTGCGCCCGGCTCGCGTCAGCGCTGCGAGGGACACGCGCGCCGCCATCCGCGGGCGCCCGGTGGTGTCCGCACGCGTCCAGCTCGCGGCCCTCCGCAGACAAGAGCGAGGGGACGGAGAAACCGCCCCGCGCCTTCGACCAGGCCTTGCTGGAGTTCCTGGTGTGTCCGCTCTCCAAGAAGCCGCTCAGATATGAAGCATCGACAAATGAATTGATTAATGAAGAAGTAGGAATAGCCTATCCAATAATTGATGGGATTCCTAATATGATACCACAGGCAGCTAGGATGACACATCAAAATAAGAAGCAAGAAGAAGTGGAGCAGCATTAGATCATACTTAAAAACAACACACACATCTAAATATTCTAAACACCACCTACCTTTTAAAAAGTCAGAGTGGTGGGTGATAAGTGGAGGAGAAGGATGTTTCTGTCTCTTCCGACGCTGACTGTCCTGATTCCACTGGTGTCTTTGGCAGGACTATTTTACTCAGCCTCTGTGGAAGAAGACTTCCCTCGGGGCTGCGCTAGCTCCACCAGTCTGTGCTTTTACAGTCTGCTCTTGCCGATTACCGTACCTGTTTATGTGTTCTTCCACCTTTGGACTTGGATGGGTATTAAACTCTTGAGGCATAATTAACGCAGCCAGAGCCAAGATGGTATATCCTAAAGATATGCTTGATGCCTGTCTCTGAAGGCTCGTCTACATGGGAGTACTGGAAACCCGCTTAATTTGCAGGAAAGATGCTTTGCCTAGCTTTCTGTCAGGGGTCGAAGGTCTATGAGAGGCTTAAGCTGCAGAGGTGTCTTTATTGTACTTTGGTTCTGCCCTTGTGTTTTGAAGATTCTCATTTATACCTTGGGGTATCAGAAGGAACATTTCAACAAAGTGTCTTGTTGGAAATTAATAGCCCCAACCATCCCTTGATTGCTTATCCCATTCATAATTAAAAGTTACTATTTTGAAATTTTATGTTTATTTTAGATTCAAAGGCTTTGATAATGTCACATGTTAATGATGACTAAAATAATTCCGAAGGAGCTATGTTGGAGTAGTTGTAGAGAAATGCATTTGAACTAATGTGATATAAAAGTATAATAAAATGGAAATTAAAAAAAAAAAAAGAAAGAAAGTACCGAAAATACTTAAAGTGTAAAAAATAACCTAAGACTGACCCTTTCCATTAATCAAGTTGTTGGTTGAACTACATGTGACAGAGACCTGATTTCACAGTGACTGACAAAAGTTAGAAGTTATTTGTCTTTCACATAACAGCCCAGAAATGTGTGGTCCAGGGCTGGTAAGGTAACTCTCCTTGACAAGATCTCCCAGGGACCCAGGTTCCTTCTGTCATACTGTTACATCATTCCTATCATGTTTTCCTTGCTTTGTGGTCTAAAGTGGCTTCTTGCCATAAAAACCTCACTGTAACCAGTAGGAAGGAAGGAAGTTGGAAAGGGAAGGGCATGACCCAGAAGTTGCATGGATCACTTTTGCAGCCTTCCCCTGAACTTTGTCACATGACCACATACGTAGCCACAAGGGAAGGTGGGAAAAGCACTTACTGTTGACTTAAATGTGTCTAGCTTAGAATGGAGGAAAGCAGATATTGAGTCATATCTAGCAATTTCTAGTACTTACATTTTCTGGGCATAAAGGACAATATACCGTTAATATTTTGATGTGATCTTTCCAATCTTTTTCTAGAAAAATATGTATCAGAAAGATGTTATGTATAATATTTACTAGGAAATATTATATATCAAATCTAATTTTTATGTCTGTATAGAGATGCAAATTAAGCAGTAGGTAAGAAATGGTCAAATATTGAGATTTAAAACAAAATACTGCTAAAGTCTTATGCAAATTGAACAGCAGTGATGACGATGTATTCATTTCTCGTTTGCTGCTATAACAAGTTATCACAAACTTTGTGGATTAAAATCTGTCTCTTATACACATCTAGATGTGTATAAGAGACAGTGTTATACTAGGAGAATATTATATATGAAAAATATTAAAGAAAATATTAGAAAATGTATATATAATATAAATATTAGAAAATTAGCTGAGTTCATACTATATATATAATTTTGTATTCTTTTCACATAAGTTTATTTCATGTGTGTTTTCCTCAGCATTTAAATCTTTTGTATTTATCCTTTCCAAGTTCCACTGTGTGTAGTTTTTTTGTTTTACTTAATAGCTTTTATTATTAATATTTAAGCTATTTCTAACACCTTGATAATAATTATTTGTGTATATTTAGCTTTTGGGGGATCACATTAAGGAGTGACCTCGCTAAGACAATGACTGAGAACATATTTGAGATCTTGATATAGTGCCCAACTACTTTCCAGAGAGATTGTGCCAGTTTATGCTCCTCCAATATTGTATAGGCTTCCCCTGTGGCTCAGCTGGTAAAGAATCTGCCTGCAATGCGGGAAGACCCCCAGAGGGGGATAGGCTACCCACTCTATTATTCTGGCCTAGAGAATTCCATGGACTGTATAGTCCATGGGGTCACAAAGAGTCGGACACGACTGAGTGACTTTCACTTCACAATAGCTTATGAGAATGCTACACTAAGAGTTCCCTTCAAGGCTAATTTTGCAAGTCCCACTAATCATTGTTGTCCCTAGGGTTTATTCTCTGGAAATAGGTTGTTTTTTGCCCTTGGCTTGTTTTTGTTTCTTTTGCTGTCCTTAATCATGAAATAATAGTTTTCTAATAACGTTGGCTCTTTTAAAAACATATGGTCCCTTATAGTCATCTGGGAATATGAGCACTTGAGCTGAGATTTTAGCACACATGTCAGTCTCAAACAGTGGGCAATCTCTAGAGACACTGATGTTCATTTGGTCTTAGGATCCAACGTGAAAGTCATAATACTCTAGATGCCAAATACCTCTTAATTCTGAGACATAACAAAATAGGAATGATGGAGCATTCCTTGAGGCTTAGGTAGTTCCCTTTGAGCTGACTGCTCGATATCTTTTCAGAAGTAAAGAAGCTCCTCTGCATGGGAACTTTCTCTGATATGAACCACACTTGCACTCGGCACAGTTAGGCCAACTCTGCTGAACATCTTCAAAGGTCATTAGTGGCTAGGGGTATAGGTATTTCTACCTCTTTATTTATTATCATTTTGGCTGTGCTGGGTCTTCATTGCTGTGCATGGGCTTTCTCTAGTTGCCCTGAGTGGGCTTCTCACCGCGGTGGCTTCTCTTGTTGCGGAGCACAGGCTCTAGGCGTGTGGGCTCAGTAGTGTGGTTCCGGGTCTCTTGAGCACAGGCTCAATAGTTGTGGCTCACAGGCTTAATTGCTATGCAGCATGTGGGATCTTCCTGGACCAGGGATCATACCAGCGTTCCTGGGTTAGAAGGAAAATTCTTAATCACTGGACCACTAGGGAAGTCCATATTTCTACTTCTAAATAGCCTTTTGCTTTGGATGCTAAAGATGTTTTTTAACCATAAACTTACTCAGTCTACCCTCTTAAAGGGCTAGATGCACACAAATGGAGCCCTACCTCTGTCCTTAATACCTGACAAAAGAGCATATCTGCACGTTGGCCTGCTCGGAGCTAATTGAGTTAGGTCAGAGGGAAAGTTTGTTTCACTTCACCTGTACACAGCTTCTCACCAAGAACTCTGCCTGCCCTAGGTTCCCCAGGCTGACTTTCATGTTTTCTTGTAGGCTGGGGATGTTCACAAAGAAAGGGACTCATATTTTCACAAATCTGTTTTTTTAAAGAAAAAGAGTTAACAAAATGTTTCTTAGCTCAGAAATGTAAACCTGTGAACCCCCCTGCCCTTCAAACTATTTAGCCATCACCACCAAACCCTATTTACGGAAACATTTGCTTGTTCAGCTTTTATGTATCATGTTGTCTCTCCTTTTTTTTAATAAAACTCTTTCCTCTCTGTTTTCTCAACAGCCAGATCTGCCAGTGAGCCTCAGGCTTCGGGAACTGAAGAGGTAAGAATTCTGAAATATTTTCTTCTAGGATCTTAAATCTAACCACAACTTTAAAAGGACAAAAAAATCTTAAGTAAGCCTATAGGTGAAAGCGTTTAACATGAAATGTTGATCAAGAAGAAACATTTATAGTCTTTAGCAATGTTGATTGCTGAAGGGGATTTAAGGGGGAAAGAAAACACTCTCCTTAATGATTGTTAAAGATCAGATTTCTCACCAGAACTCCCCCTGCCCTCCTCCCCCTCTTTGCCCCCCACTTTTTTCTAAAAACCTGAATTTGGAGACCCTTTGAGATGACTGCCTTAACAAAATGTATCCCTATGGCACCAAACACGATTAACTGGTGGCACCCATTGAGGATAATGAAAGACAGATGTCAGAGTAAATTAGACTGGAGAAGGGTAGGGAAAATCCTGTTCTTAACTGGTTTTGATGTTATAAGGGCTTTTCCAGCAGCAACAACAGTAACAATAAAAGGTCTGTTTAATACTGGTGGGGTTTCTTCTTGAAGAAACTGACTTGGCTTTTGAAACTGATGAAAGTCATTTGAATCTAGCTATAGACTTGAAAAAAGTGAAAGTTACTCTGTTGTGTCCGTCTCTTTGCGACACCATGGATACATCCATGGAATTCTCAAGGCCAGAGTACTGGAGTGGGGAGCCTTTCCTTTCTCCAGGGGATCTTCCCAACCCAGGGATTGAACCCAAGTCTCCCACTTTGCAGGCAGATTCTTTACTAGCTGAGCTACAAGGGAAGCCCTAAGGTCACCATATTGCTGAGGCAGGTGATAATGTATTCACCCTCTCCAACCAAGACATAGTTCCACTTTTCGTCGTCCTGATGTGGACTTCCCCATTTTAAAATTTAACTTCCTTATGATAAATTTCAAGCATATACCCAAAGAGAGAAGATAGCATAATGAACCTCCATATCCCTGTCACTCAGTTTTCATAGTTATTGACTCATGATCAATATTGTTTCTTTGTACCCCTACCTACTTCTCTTCTTTCCCCATTGGATCTTATGGCAATGGCTTAAATACGGCTGTTGGATTTTTGATTGTTTATTTACATAACTATTACTGGCTACAGCAAAATGCAAATAAAAAAATAAAACCTACTTGTAACCTTAGTTTACTGAAGGTAGCCATTCATCCATTTACTCATTCAGCCAATATTTAGTATTTACTAGTGTCAGAACCTTCTTAGGAGAAGAAGTAGAGAGAAGACTCATGCAAGGGAGACCAGTGTATATCTTGGGTTGGGAATGATGGGCTGGATATGTAAGAATTGCTGAATAGAGATAAAGGCATGGAGGACATCTAGAAAAACTGCCAAGTTTCTCTTTTGGGAGATTCAGTGGCGGTGATAACTGGGCTCCAGATACAGGAAGAGAGGAACAGATTCCAATCTGTGGAGTGGCCACATCCAGATGGGTGTGTCCAGTAGACTGCTTGTGGATGGTACAGAACAGTGGTTCTCAGTCCTGGGTGCACATCGGAATCTTCAGGGATGTGTTTGAAAGTACTGACCAGTTGAATCAGAATCCCTCGGGGTAGGGGGTCTGAATATCTGTAGTTTTTAAGAGCTTCTGGGTGATTTTAATATATAGTCAGGATTGAGAATCTCTGATCTAGAGATTATTAGAAGGAAGGTCTACGTGTGTTTTGTGCTTTTAAGACCATGCATAGCTTTTGCTACCCCATAATGAGATTTTGTTGGAAGTATTTAATATCTTTCAGGTGAGGGCTGAGCCATCCCTACTTTCTACCAAATACTATTAATAATGAAGATTTTTAAAACAAGTACTTCATGTTCTCTTATCTGATTTGGTGTTGATTTCTTTCATACTAATGAATGTACTTAAATGTTTCAAATTAATTCAAGCGGATTTCTCAATGGGAGTTGCTGTGTGTTGAATAGGACAATTCTTCATTGTATTCCTTGATATCCTGCCCTTGGCTCACAAAAGGCCAGTGGCATCTTCCAGCAATCTGGTATCCAGAGTGCCCTAAGGATACATTGAGGACTGCTGTGTCTTTACACACCTTTAAAGAAGTTATCTGTCATTTTCACTCTTCTGTTCAAGCATTTTTGCTTCATACATAATTACTGGTTTCAGTTATGCAAAGAAACTCCTTATATAAGTGATCTCTGCTAACAAACTAAAGAAAGAAACTAAACAGACATTTTAAAAAAATATTGTTTTGCACTGTTGGAGGGATTTTGAGCATATTTGTTCTAGTACCAAATCTAATTTTTATGTCTGTATAGAGATGCAAATTAAGCAGTAGGTAAGAAATGGTCAAATATTGAGATTTAAAACAAAATACTGCTAAAGTCTTATGCAAATTGAACAGCAGTGATGACGATGTATTCATTTCTCGTTTGCTGCTATAACAAGTTATCACAAACTTTGTGGATTAAAATAGTACAAGTATATTATCTTACAGTTCTGCAGGTTAGGTTCTATACAGATCTCACTGGTCTAAAGAACTGTGTTCCTTTCTGGCGGAAAGGAGAGAAAGAAGTCTGGAGAGAATTCTAGAGTCCCGACCTTCCTCCATTTTCAAAGCCAACAGCCTTGCATCTCCATGTGTCTTTCACCCATAGTCGTTCCTCTGAACTGAGCCAGGAGGTGTTCTTTGACTTTAAGGACCCATGTAATAAGATTTGGCGTATCTAGGTAATGCAAGATACTCTCCCCATCCCAGGGTCCTTAATTTAATCGTATCTTCAAAGTCCCTCTGTCCATGTAAGGTTGTATAATCACAGGTTCCAGGAATTAGAGCATGGACCTATTTGAGGGCTATTATTCTGCCTGTATGCATGCTCAGTTGTGTCTGACTCTTTGTTACCCCATGGACTGTGGGTTAAAATAGTACAAATATATTATCTTACTTGGAGCCCACCAGGCCCCTCTGTTCATGGGATTCTCCAAGCAAGAATACTGGAATAGGTTGCCATGGTTTCCTCCAGGGAATCTTCCCGATCCAGGGATCGAACCCGCATCTCCTGTGTCTCCTGCATTGCAGGCAGATTTTTTACTGCTGAGCCACTGGGGGAAGCCCATTATTCTGCCTACTGCAGAGTAAAAAAGATGAACTGTTCAGAAAGGTAGAAATGCTTCAGGTAACAGAGATCGAATTATCTTACATTTCATTGTATAGGGTTGAGAAGGTTTAGGGTTCCCAAGTTGATTAAGTGAGTTCTTGTCTTGACTCTGCAAATCCTGTTTTGTGGATACAGGCACTAAAGGCTTTTAGTTTTCTTGGAGTATTTGGCGTTGGATCAAGTGGACAGGTTGAAGTCCAGTGGCTCCTCCCTTGGCCAGACTTTCCGGTGCTGTGGGTGTGGCCTCTGAGGACTGTGCTGCTTTTGGTTTTTCCAGCTCTGGAGAGTTTGCCTGCAGTGTGTAAGTTCCAAGGTCTTTGAATAGCACCAAAGAAATGTGAGATTTTTATTTAATGCTGTTATGTCTGCCTGTCACATTATGCTATATTTATTAGGCGCTAACCTGTGGAAATTGGAGGAAAAATAACAACATTCTAGAACTTTCAGTTCAGTTCAGTTCAGTCACTCAGTCGTGTCCCACTCTTTGCGACCTCATGAATCGCAGCATGCCAGGCCTCCCTGTCCATCACCAACTCCCGGAGTTCACTCAAACTCATGTCCATTGAGTCAGTGATGCCATCAAGCCATCTCATCCTCTGTCATCCCCTTCTTCTCCTGCCCCCAATCCCTCCCAGCATCAGAGTCTTTTCCAATGAGTCAACTCTTCGCATGAGGTGGCCAAAGTACTGGAGTTTCAGCTTCAGTATCAGTCCTTCCAATGAACACCCAGGACTGATCTTCTTTAGGATGGACTGGTTGGACCTCCTTGCAGCCCAAGGGACTCTCAAGAGTCTTCTCCAACACCACAGTTCAAAAGCATCAATTCTTCGGCACTCAGCTTTCTTCACAGTCCAACTCTCACATCCATACATGACCACTGGAAAAACTATACTCTTGACTAGACGGACCTTTGTTGGCAAAGTAATATCTCTGCTTTTTAATATGCTATCTAGGTTGGTCATAACTTTCCTTCCAAGGAGTAAGTGTCCTTTAATTTTATGGCTGCAATCACCATCTGCAGTGATTTTGGACCCCAAAATATAAAGTCTGACACTGTTTCCACTGTTTCCCCATTTATTTCTCATGAAGTGATGGGACCAGGTGCCATGATCTTAGTTTTCTGAATGTTGAGTTTTAAGCCAACTTATTCACTCTCCTCTAGAATGTTACTGTAGTGGTATTTATTCTAGCTAATTTCTAAGTGTGGTTTAATTTCCATACATTAGGTAGGTCATCCCCACAAAGCATAAAACCATTGCTTGCCTAGTGAATGAAATGGATCACTGGGTTATTTTTTAAAACCATCTCTGCAGTAGGATATATTTGCAGTAGGATATATCAGAAATTTTTGATGGAGATTTTAAATGTTGTAGCTAATTTTGTAGCGAGTCCCCTCTCTATCCACTTCTATACAGGTCAGCAATACAGATCTGAAGGTCAAACATAGGGCTAGCTGTAGAATAACAAACCATCCTGATTTTGTCCAAGACTAAGGGATTACTGGGGAGTTGGGATCTTTAGTGCTAAAACTAGTAGAGTTCTGGGCAATTTGGGACAGTTGAGCCCAAAGATGTTTAAAAACAGCTCTGGTAGAAAGTGATTGTCATGCTGATGAATTGTGAAAGTAGAAATTTTGATTGAACAAAATAATGACAATAACCTCCAGGGTTTGGGTTGAGCATAAGGGTGAAACCTAACTCTTGAAAAATCTGTATCCACATACATATGTTTGCCCCAAGCCATCGTAGAAGAACCAACATTTATGAAGTGTTACATTTCATAGCCCATTCTTTGATTTTTCCAGTGTTACCCGTGCATGATGTCCATGGTGTAAGTAAGTGGGTGCATCTTGTTGAAGACTCTTATTCAGCCTTTCCTCCCTTCTCCATAATGTCCTGCTCTGTCCTCACCCACAGCAAAGTCAGACTGAGAAGTCAGGAATACTGAAGACCCTAAAGCCTCATTGATTATATTTCTCTGACATTTATTTGGAGATTTTTATTCTCTAAGCCACTGGTTCAAAGAGGTTATAAGTGTACTTAAAAGAGCAATTCTTTACCTTCCCCAGAATACAATTTGACTTTTAGGAGCTGGTAATCTTTTTTTTTAAATGTGTTTGTTTCCTATCTTCTAAATGGTTCTAGCTGGTAGGTACAAGGAATTCTTTCTTTATTTTTCTTTTTCTTCAAAAAAAAAACAAAAATGAGCACTGTCTGTTGTAGAAGTAAGATCTGGGTTTCTGATGAGAATAGCTCTTGAATAGACTGTGAGCTAACTCTGATATTCTTATGAATCCCCTTTTTGGGGTTCCTTCCTTCTAGGTCTCTCAATCCTGGTTTCATTTTGTTAAGACTAACCTCTTGTCAGTTTTGAATCTCAGCTGGGTTGTTTCGTGAATCAAACAGACTCTAGAAGAAATGAAAGGAGATGAAATCCTTATGCTGTTGATTAAACTCAGCTTCTTTTATTCCTTTCCAGAGAGAAATTACAGAGTCAATGTAAATAGGAGATCCAAATGACCCAAACTACTCTGCATGCAGGGTTTCTTTGGGGATAATAGGAATGTTTTGGAACTAAATAGAGATGATGGATATGCAACATCTTAAATGTACTAAATGCCATTGAATTGTACACTTTAAAGCGGTCCATGATTAAATTTCATGTTTTGTGAATTTTTACCTCAAAATAAAAATGTTGAACTTCAAGAGGAAGGAAAAACAAAAAGACTGTTTCTCCCTATTCAAATTCTGGAGGAAATTGCATCCATTTTAATACCCTCATATTTTTAGATTTATAAACCAAAATTGTTGTCCTGTCCTGTGCCATTACTAGGAGAAGATATTTGGACTTAAAAGTGTCTGCCAGCAGAGCCAGTCAGGAAATTCAAAGAGTTAAGACACTAGTTGTTTATTATTAAGATACATATTTTTGTTGCTTAATTATAAATGGCCTATAACTTACAAAGCTATTGCAATAAAATTTTTTTTGAAGTTTAACAATTTAAAACACTGGACTTTTTCCACTTCTCATGGGATAGAAGTTATATCAACTAAGTTGGAAAGTTTTTTAATACCCTGTAGTAGTGGTCTGCAATTGGGTATGAAAAAACAGAAAGCGTCCAGATGTTGCAACTTTAATGAAATGTGAGCATGGTAACAAATTTCATATATAGAAATGTCTTTTATTAAAACATCTCCTTAGATATTCCCAAGTGCTGCCAGCTGATCAAAGTGCAACGGGCATTTATTTTAAGGGATGTCTACATAAGGGTAAAATGGTAAAACTTTAAGGTTTTAATTCCTTCTAGATTTAGAGACAACTTTTTTGACCTTTTGCAGAGATGTAACTAGGCAACCAGTATAGCACTTAGCTGGTGCACAGCATCCAAGCTTTGTAGCTGTTGCATCATTTTTAAAAAATGCTATTTAAATCTGTCTTTTAGTTTTGGCATATGTTGCCATGTAACCTTTAATTTCTTAGAAATATCATACAAACCCTCTGTTATAAGATAGAATGGTTCCTAGAAGCCTAGCATCCTCTGATGTTAATAAACAGCAGTAACAGAGTAGAGAGGTATCTGAATGTACTGTTTTATAATGCGACATTAAGAAGGTAGTTTTTAGTTTTGGTGTGTAAAGGTGTAAGAATTTAAAACCATATCCTCAGCAGGTGGTTATGAGCATTCCTCACAATATGATGAATGGAAAATGTACTTTCATAGAGATTAGAGCTGGCTTTTAGTCTAGTGAAGTGGACTTGACTGTGCTGGATAGGTGGTAACTAGAAATACTTAGTTTGATCAATAAGCAGGAAATATTGAAAGCTTCTTGTCAGATTCTATATTAGATATATACTATGTTCGATTTCTGTAGTAACTAACCTTGTAATTTTTCAATGTTTTTTTTATTATGAAAGGAATATGTGTGTAAGATTTTTTAAAATTTGAGTAGTAAACACAGGAATAAGTGAAAAAGAGAAGTTCTTTCCAAACATCAACTTATAGCCCACTCTCTTTGGATATAACCACTGTTAATAGTGGTCTTGTGTGTCTTCCAAAAATTTTCCATCTCTTGGTTAATCTGTACTGAGAAGGTACAATGAGTGCCATTAAACCATCTGTTTGTAAACTTTTCTTCGGGACTAAATCTTTTCAAGACACCATTTGATGCTTCTTAAAGAGTAAAAATGTCAGAACCAACGTGATGCTAAGGGAGGGCTGGTGGTAGGGAGAATGATGACTGAAGACTGTTACTGTGTAATTTTAGCTTCTGTAAGATTTACATACAGAATGCAAGTAATAAACTTTAAGGTAGTTCCTTATCATTTTCAAAGTCATCTGGAGTATGTTGTCACCCTTTATCCTTTTGATGACCCTGTGATGCAGAAATTGTTTACTTTTCTTTACAAAGAAGGAAGCTGTGGTTCCCAGAGGTTAGGTAACTCGCCCATGAACACAGATGCAAGTGACAGGAACAGGACGAGAATCTGAGGTCTTTTCTAAGTCTTGAGCCAGACAGTGAGGGAGAGAGGAACTCTGTAGGATCCCTGTAGTGAGAGGCCAGAAGTGAAGGAGAGGATGTTAGGCTTACAGTCTGAAGATCCAGTCGTGAAGTCGTTCTGATTCTGCTCCTTGGGCAAGATGCAGTCCGTATGCCCTGCTCACAGTTCCCTAACTGGCTGTGTCTATTCCTGTTTTGTTTGTTTGGGGAGTACTGGCCAGAGGAGTTGGTTCAAAGGGTAGGCATGCAACCCAGCAAGGGTCAATAGAGTCTTTCTTTGAAATTTTTCAACTCAGGTTGCGAGAGGAGAGGTCCCATCCTTTCCTGCCTCAAGATAGTAAGAATCACTAAGGCTATGTTTCAGTCTCCTGAGAGAGTAAAGTCTGATGCACAGAGGGGAAGCAAAAGAGAGAAAGACAGAGAGATAAAGGGAAGGAAAGAGAGCCCAGTGAGAATTGGAGTCCATCCATCCAGTTGAAGTGAACCAATATATTCCCATTTTTTTACCTAACCTAATTCAAGTTACTACTGAAAGAATCCTATTATTTGGGGGCCTTAGTTTCCTCATCTGTAAAATGGGGGTTTTAATATTTTCTGTGAAATACTGTAAAAGTGAACTGAGATAATGAATAGGAAAGTTCTTTGTAAATTTTAAAATGCTGTACAAATACAAGATAGTATTATTCATTGATATGTTGTATTAAGCTAGGGAAAAGCTGAAAGAATGAAGCTACCACTCATTTAAAAAATAAGAGTTGAGAGCTTTGTAAGAACCATCTGGTGTTATGCAGAACTAAATAAAAGCTGCCAGAATTCCCAGATTTTCTTTTGGTATCCCTTTTCAAATACTCTCTAAGTTCTAATACCCATCATAAATACAGGGGAAGGTCTTTCCTCACTGGCTCAGGTTAATCCAGTGAGTTCCTCTTTTCTATCTCCTGTCCTAATCTATGGTAAACACACACACACACTAACACAAACCAAACAAAAATGAACAAAGCATCGTATTAATATTTCAACATTTTATCCTTTTCACTTAAAAGAGCTTTACAGATTTTAAATGGCATTTTGGCATCTTCAAAGAAAATCAACCTTAAAGTAGTTATTCTGTTTAGTTATGACATAGTTGAGGCAGTTCTTGGGCAGTTCTTGGGGGTTAGTTTGGGGCTTGCTACTGCTGCTGCTAAGTCGCTTCAGTCGTATCCAACTCTGTGTGACCCCATAGACAGCAGCCCACCAGGCTCCCCCGTCCCTGGGATTCTCCAGGCAAAAACACTGGAGTAGGTTGCCATTTCCTTCTCCAATGCATGAAAGTGAAAAGTGAAAGGGAAGTCGCTCAGTCATGTCCGACTACCAGGCTCCTCTGTCCATGGGATTTTCCAGGCAAGCGTACTGGAGTGGGGTGCCATTGCCTTCTCCGAGTTTGGGGCTTAGATAGGATCAAAATCCATCTTTTACCTTAATAGACTTATATCTTTGATATATAAACTCTAATCAAAGTCTACTTGAGATTGTATGTTATGCATGTCACAGGAACCATCACTTCACCTCTACAGCATTATTCACTGTATATGATACTATCTCTCAATGAGAGAAAACAGATGGCACTTTTGAAATCTGTTCTCTTTCCTTGATTTGCTGTTTAGGCAGTTTTTATTGTAACAAATGTATCTTTCTTTATATTTGACCATTAAAACAGAAAGAGTGGTTTAAAGTCTCAATCTCAGTGGAATGTCATATGCAGAAAGGTCGAAGGTACCATAGAAGTATGATCAGTAAGAGTAAAGAAGCATGACATAGCAAACTGGATGTCAAACATCTCTCATATTTTAAAAATCTGAGAAATACATCCACCACCTTCACTGTACTTACAAATCAATACTTCTGCTTTACAGAATTGCCAAGGCAGGAAGGGCGAATTGGTGTTGTTTGACCACCCTACTCCACATCTCACCTTGCTGTTATTTATTTTTGTCTGGGCTTGATTTCAACCCCATGAATGTCAGTGTTTTCATATAAATTGAGAACTTGGAATAAGTTCTTTTTCTGAATAAGCATAGTCTTAACCCTCAGAAACTGTCAGTTGCACTGAAAACAAATGACATCCTTAAGTCAATTAATTTTAGGAGAGCTTAATAAAGAGAATATTTATAAGGACACGAACAGAGCTTAGGGAAACCACAAGGGAGGATGAACCTTCTCAGGGCTCCTTTACCATCCTGGACCTAGAGGGGATGAGGGCTCGGAGGAGAGGACCCTCCTGCATGGAACTGCGGCTTCCAGGAAAGGGATGTGGCCCGATTATAATGATCCTGCCAGCAGGGGTGCTGGGAAACAAATGCCCTGAAACAATTCTCCTCTCTTCCTCTTATCTGCTTGTGCTCACTATTGACTGAAGTCAGCTGGAAGACAATGAACAAGGAAGCTGGCTGCTGAATCCACAGTTTAGTCTCTTAGGGTGTAGAGCCAGGTAGAACGGAATGGAGAATGGGTTTGGAGAGGCAAGTAGAAGATATTTGCCACAGTTAATCGTCGTTGTGAAGGTCTTGCATGAAAGAAATAACACCCTCTTCTCCCCCAAATCTAAGCTGTCTTATCAAAAAATTGTTTTAACCAGCTTTTACTTTTTCATTAATTGTATTTAATCAGTTTCCTAGTCCATGTTCAAATGGACCCAGATGCGATTTGTAGCACTTGGAGAGACTTCCATTGTTTGTGTGGTAAAAACATCAGGAGGAGGTAAGGAGGTGATGAAACCACCCTCGTGCTTGTCCTGCTCAGACATAGGATGGGAGCCTCAACTCAAAGTTCAAGTTTAGAGGAAGGGGTGGTGAAAAGTAAGTAGATGCCTCAGAGCAACTCTGAACAGTCCACATTCTTGGGCCTCTCATAATCAAAGGAATGACTTCTGTCCCAGAGAAGTACAGCATCCACCTCTGGTGGGTTGAGTAGGCAGTTTTCATTTTTGTCTAACTTGCTTTTAATCTCAGATGAATTATTTTCACTCCTTTGACCTAGGGACCAGGATTACTTGCCTTGATCTAATCCAGATTAACCATTCTGATCCACTGAAAATGAGTAAATCAATTGAATCGGATAAATCTCCATAATTGGAAAGGTATTTGTGGCAGCATAAAATGATGGGCAAAAAAAAAAAAACCCAACAAATTTGGAGTACTACCCTAAAGCATACAGTTATATGGACCAGAAACTCCCTGACTTGGGAAATGCTTGGATGAAGGATCCCAGAACAGAGTTGGGTCTATAACAGAAACAGTGAAAGGCAGTGTGGTGTAATGAAAGGGCATGGATTTTGAGATCTCAGCCTGGTACTGACCGACCATCTTGGAAAACTTCTGTGCTTTCACATTCTCAAATTTCCTTGTGTGTAAAATGAGAGTAATTTAGCTTGTTACAGAATTAATTGAAACCATATCTGCAAACTAAAAGTAGCGTTTTCCATATGCTCACTTTTTTTGGTGTGTGCTTTAGTTGCCTCACGGAGTAGGCAATGGCACCCCACTCCAGTACTCTTGCCTGGAAAATCCCATGGATGGAGGAGCCTGGTGGGCTGCAGTCCATGGGGTCGCTAAGAGTCGGACACGACTGAGCGACTTCACTTTCACTTTTCACTTTCATGCATTGGAGAAGGAAATGGCAACCCACTCCAGTGTTCTTGCCTGGAGAATCCCAGGGACAGGGGAGCCTGGCGGGCTGCCGTCTATGGGGTCACACAGAGTCGGACACGACTGAAGCAACTTAGCAGTAGCAGTAGCAGTAGTTGCTTCAATTGTGTCCAATTTTTTCCTAACTTTTGGACTGTAACCTGCCAGTCTCCTCAGTGCATGGAATTCTCCAGGCAAGAATACTGGAGTGGGTTGCCATGCCCTCCTCCAGGGGATCTTCCCAACCTAGGGATCAAACTCTTGTCTCCTGAGTCTTCTGCACTGCAGGCAGGTTCTTTACCACTGAGCCACTGGGGAAGCCTACCTTTTTTGGGGTGGTGGGAATGGTATACTCTGTTTTTAAAAAATAGTGTTTCTTAACAGCTCTGTTGAAACATAATTGACATGCAGTATAATGGACATATGATGAATGATACATATTTAAAGTTGAAGAATATTGGCTGCATACATCCATGGAAGTATAGCCACCATCAAAACAGTGAACAAATCCATGTAAAAGTTTCTTCAAAAAAAAAAGTTTCTTCACGTTCAGTAACAGTCTCTCCTTTCCCTTCCCCATCTTCAGGCAAGTAATGATCTGCTTTCTGTCACTCTAGAAGAGTTTGCATTTTCCAGAGTTTTATGTAAATGTAGATATATATTATATTTACTTTTGCCTGGCCTCTTTTGCTAACATAATTACATGGAGATGCATCCATGCTGTATGTATCAATATTTTATTCCTTTTATTACTGAGTAATATTCTAGAATATTGGTATGCCACAATTTATCTGCTCACCTATCAAAGGAGTTTACTGAATTATATTTTAATTCTATTTCCCTTCTTCTTCCCTCAATAATAGTATAAGAAAAAACTTTATATCCCATGTTAAGACTGCTGACATTTCTACTAACGTAATCTAGGAGTAACATGATTTATAGGAATGGAGTGTAAAAGCAAGTATCACAGTAGTTGTCTATTAACCCCAGGCTTGGGTTTAGTTCTGAGCTGAAGGCTAG
Source organism: Cephalophus harveyi (assembly GCA_006410635.1). Lineage (NCBI taxonomy): Eukaryota > Metazoa > Chordata > Mammalia > Artiodactyla > Bovidae > Cephalophus > Cephalophus harveyi. Next base: position 158,027 of record SJYT01026697.1, on the reverse strand, counting down.
TTCCTTCTGCTTTCTTTTGTTCTTTATCATAAATTAGCAACCCAAATGCCCATCAACTGATAAATGGATAAAATTATGGTATATCTATACAATGGAATATTATTTGCCATAAAATGGAAGTACTGATTTATACTACAATATGGATGAACCTTTAAATCATTATGCTAAGTGTAAGAAACCAGGCACAACAAGCTATGTAATCTATGGTTCCATTTATCAAAATGTCCAGAACAGGAAAATCCTATAGATACAGAAAGTAGATTCATGGTTGCAGGACCTGGGGTGGGGGAGGGGAAAATGGGGATTGACTGTTTAAAAACTATGGACTTTGTTTTTTGGGTGAAGAAAATGTTCTGGAATTTGATGGTAGTGATGGATGCACAATTTTAAAATTTTCTCAAATCACTGAATTTTGTATACTTTAAAAGGGTAAATTTTTAGTGCATTGTATTTCAAAAAAGCTGATTTTTTAAGAAAGCAATCTCTGCAACTTTGCTGAAGGAAATGTATTCAAGCACAGCAATTAATTTAATTTCCCATTTTTCACTCACTAAAGAGAAAACTTAGAGCTGCTTACCTCATTGATCATGCTGCACCTGCATTTCCAGGTCATGAGCATGAAGTGGAACTTTCTAGCATGAGGAAGTAAAAATGTCACATCTGTAAATAAGTCATGTTTGGGAAGGTAGTTTAGTATCATACTGTTTTGGTTTACTTGAGATGGTGAAGGGCCTGGAGCCACTTTGACTTTTTTGTCTTTTCCTTTCCTTTTAAAAATAACATGCTTTCAGATTGTCTAACTACTCTTTCCTCTAGCCTTAGTTAACCAGATACAGGATATCCTGTCGGTAAAACATCTTAGCTAAATCAGATTATTTACCAAACTCCTAACAGCAATAGACAGAACAGAGTGACAAAGTAGACATCCAAATATTCAAAATAATCCTTGGGAAAGGAAAGAAGCCAGTAGCATAGAATTAGCAGTGATTCAATTAGAGGAACAGCTTTGGTTTCCAGCAGCTGTGGAGGATGGGAGTAAGGACAGACTTCCTCCCTTTCTAATTGTCTTCCTTCACCTGGTAAAACACCACCTTATATAGAAGGCTTTTAGCTGCTCCAGTGCTGTGAATCAGGACCAACATTGTAATATCTGGAAATAGAGCTTCATCTGGTCTGTTCCCAATAAATCAGTGTTTCCTGGGTCCTCAAGATTTGTAGTCGAGAAATGGCATGTTTTCCCCCTGCTTTTGAAAATCTTACTAGCCGAAACTTGAGTTTTGGTGTCATGTAATTTAAATTAGAAAGTAAATCAAAGGATTACCCCAGGGTGAAAGTAAAACCCATGTAACTCTTACCCAGAAATGCTCCCTTTGCTTTTTGCTGTGATTTAACACAGTTTTCCCAAGGTGATTTGAAAAATTTTATGTCAGTGTGTGTGTTTATCTTGGATTTTCTGATACAGTCTCGCCAGTTTCTGGTGCACTGCAAAAATTGTGTAAGAGAAATTTCCACTTTACCCTGACTCTGGAAGAACATGACTCCCAGGGCTGTTCCTTTTGAGTATTACTCTAAAATATATCTGTTCATTTATATATTAAACCTCTGCAATGCAAAGCATTCGTGTAAGATGATTAAGCGACTTCTCTAGTAATAGGATGGGCTTTGTAGGCATGGGCAAGCATAGCTCTAGATTCTGTGTGCACATGTGTGTGTGAGTGAAACACACCATACATCCTGAAAATATATGGATGTATACACATGTACACATTAAAGACTATTGGTGAAACATGCATACGTTTCCTGACTTTTCTCCCTATCTTTAAAGACTACCGTTTGCTCCTTCCAGCCCTTCCTTTCTCCTTCTTCCTGGAAAGCCATAATCTGGATTATTTTTCTTTTACCTGTCATTCCCCTGCTTTTTCTTAAACTGTTTAGTGTCGCCTCTTTTTGAAATGGAATCATGCTTTTTCTCTGGCTTAGATTTTTACCCAACATTACATTTTGACATTAACTAGGTAGATATATCGGAGAAGGCAATGGCAACCCACTCCAGTACCCTTGCCTGGAAAATCCCATGGACAGAGGAGCCTGGTGGGCTGCAGTCCATGGGGTCGCCAGGAGTTGGACACGACTGAGCAACTTCACTTTCACCTTTCACTATCATGCACTGGAGAAGGAAATGGCAACCCACTCTAGTGTTCTTGCCTGGAGAATCTCAGGGACGGGGGAGCCTGGTGGGCTGCCATCTCTGGGGTTGCGCAGAGTCGGACACCACTGAAGCGACTTAGCAGCAGCAGCAGCAGGTAGATATATGCACTCATTTTCCCTACTATCTAGTATTAATTAGTGCATCAGTATATCTTCCGGTGTATGAAATATCCCACACTTTTTCTGTTAAACCCATTTGGGACATTTGGGTTGCTTCCAGTTTTTTGCTCTCATGAAAATGCTGCACAGTACACTCTGTACATGTGTCTTATTCCTCTTCCAGTAGTTTTCCTAGGGTGTATACTTTAGAGTTCAGTTGCTAGGTCATACAATATGCAATGCTCAACTTTATTAGGTAATGCCAAGTCATTTGAAAGTGATTACACCGATTCACTCTTCATTCAGTTCAGTTCAGTTCAGTCGCTCAGTCGTGTCCGACTCTTTGCGACCCCATGAATCGCAGCACGCCAGGCCTCCCTGTTCATCACCATCTCTCGGAGTTCACTCAGACTCACATCCATCGAGTCAGTGATGCCATCCAGCCATCTCATCCTCGGTTGTCCCCTTCTCCTCCTGCCCCCAATCCCTCCCAGCATCAGAGTCTTTTCCAATGAGTCAACTCTTCGCATGAGGTGGCCAAAGTACTGGAGTTTCAGCTTTAGCATCATTCCTTCCAAAGAAATCCCAGGGTTGATCTCCTTC